>CM069138.1:44661384-45055452 GCA_035221665.1 Okamejei kenojei | reverse complement strand
GCGAGGTTTCGCACTTCAGTGGCGCTCCACGCCGGTCTTGGTGGGACCACAACTGGAGTGTTGCGTCACAGCTTTTGGTCCTCCAAACAATCCTGATCGGGAACAGGACATTATTTCCATAGAGGGAGTGCAGCGAGAGGTTCACCAGACTGATTCCTGGGACTTCAGGACTGTCTTATGAAGAAAAGACCCTGGATCAGGCACACTCTCACGCGTTTTTTCTCTCTGGAACTTTAGGAGATTTGACGACGGGCGCACCCGGGCCCCATTCGGATTGCTCAACGCAGAAACGTACAAAATTCTTCCTAAACGGGTCCTGGACAGGCTAGATTGCAGGAAACGACAGATTGCGCTACCGTGTTGGCCGGAAGTCCTAGGCAACAAGGCGGCGGCGGCACAAGCTTTGGCAAGGATACATAAGGGGGATGGAAGAAATCCTTCTAAGACGAGCCCAGCTTTTGACGATCCATCGACTTTTTTCACACACGAGGCCACGCGCGGTGAGTCTCTGGAACTCTCTGCACAGAGGGCGTCACCTACGTTGATGAGGCCCCAGTTCATTGCCGCTCATATTTAACGAGAGTCGAGTGGGATGTGGCCTCTTCGCTGGCTAAGGGGGATTCAGGGGTATGGCCTAGAGAAGGCAGCGTACGGGTCGCCGATACTGTAGTTGGCCATGATCAGCATGATCAGATTGATGGCGGCGTTGCCAGGCCACTCGAACGGGCTGAATCCTGACCATGGGCCCCTACTCGCCTGCCACACTCAATTTCTATGTTTCTACTGTCTTCCTTCTCCGCTCCCTTCGTGTTTGTGGCCGCGCCCCGTCGCTTTCACCCCGCCTTTCCTCCCCAGTCTCGCCTACGTGTCGCTTGTGCGTCCCGTCCACTTCGTCGTGTGTGTGTGTCGGGCCTGTCCGCCTGCGCCCTTCTTTCCCTTCCCTCTGTTCCGTGTGGCTGTGTGTCGAGTGCTGTTGTCGTTGTTATCCTTCTCTTGTGTGTGTGTGTGTGTGGCGTGGCGCTGTGTACGTCGGCGTCGTGTGTGTGGTTGCGAATCTGCCTTGGTCTGTTCTCTAATCTATCCTATTTCGCTTCCAATGCAGGCCGCAGAGCCCCCTCCAAAAGCCCTTCCCCTTTTCACACCCTTACTCTAACATTTTTTGCCCGTCATCAAGAGTGATTAATATTCTTCCGTCGCATTCACACTATATTTCCAAACTTTTTAATACTTTGTCGATAGTGCTTTTAAAACAGCGGGAAAAAAAACTCACCCACATTTCGGAAAACTAAAAAACCCCCCCCCCGAGTCCGAACCCCAGTAGAGTGACGTCACAATGGGGGGCTCGCAAGACCAGACAAGACGGGGACACCTCCAGGGTCACATGAGAGGCGGAGCCACCCACCCCACCCCGTCCAGCAATTCTCGCGGGCAGCCAGCCCGCCTCCCTCCCCCGCATTCTCTTTTCCCTGTCCTCTCCTCCCTGCTCCTGCCCCCGCCACCCGCCTCTCTCTTGCTTGCCAGCGCTCCCCGAAAGAAAAAGGACCAGAGATGGTGGGGAGAGTGAGAGTGAGTGTTCTTGGAGCTGGAGTGAGGGAACGTGAGAGCCACGAAAGCCCCAGGGGTTAGGGACATGGGGTCCGAACCGAAAATCGGGGCCGGAAAAAAGGAAACCGCCGTGGAACCAAAAGACGAAGCCTGGGTCCAGGGTTCGAGGGACGAGCCACTGGAGCCCAGGCGGGCGGCGAGGTACAGAGCTGGAGTCTGCAGCCAGGGACGTGTTCAAGTTATGAGACCCACGCCATGAGTTCTAGGCGCCTGGCGCTGCTTCTCGTCCCCTGGGGGACGGTAGCGCTTTAGGTCACGGGGGACATGGAAAAGGAGGGGCGAGTGCCGTGAGGATGAGGGAACTGAGAAGAGGGAAAGATGTCGTGGGAGAGTGGGGTGAGGAGACGGGAGAAGTCCCCTCCTATCTACTCTCCACTCCCACCCTCTCTACCCTTTCTCCCCTCTCTACTTTCCCTCCCGTCCTCTATATATACCCCCCCTCAGTATCTACCCTCACTCCCCACCGTCCCTACCCCCTACCCTCTTTACCTCCCCCCTCTACTCCCACTCCATCTCTACCCTCCCTCCCCCTCTCTACCCCTCCCTATCTACCCATACTCCCATCCTCTTTACCCCCTCCCTCTCTACCGCCCCCCTCTCCCTCTAACTCCCCTACCCTCCCTCACTCTACCCCTTTTCCTCTCCACCCCCTCCACTCTCTCTCCACCCGTCCCACTCTGCCCCTCTCCCTCTCTACCCCCTCCCCCCTTCTATCTCTACTCCCCCCCCTCTCCTCTCCCTCCTAGCCCTCCCCCTCCACCCCCCTTCTCTTTACCCATCCCCCTCACTCCTCTCTTACCCTCCTCCCTCTCTACCACACCCCCTCTCTACCCCTCCCTCCCTCTCTACCTCTCTCCCCTATCTACCCCCCTCCCTCTCCAGGGATTGAAGAGGGAGGGTGAAGCCTATCGCGAGGACCCTGGGACCTCGTAGTGCTGGGGGATGACGGATGGGGGGAGAAATGAGCCACGCCCTGCGCAGTTGGGGGCTATACATGAGTGGTGCTATATTGCGTTGCGGGGGAAACAGCTTGCTTTTGGGGAATGGCCCACCGTGCCCTAAGTGGTGGAATCCTTGCGTTGAGGGAGCAGACCCAACGGTCCCGTCTGCACTTGATCTAGTATATTAAATTAAAATCAGCCCATATTATTGACAATAAAAAACAAGTTATTTTGTTGTAATAAACCCATTTTCAGCTGGACTATTCAAACTTTGCAAAGTTAGTATGCTGATACACTATAATTTAGTTAGTATACAATATCGTTGTATTCATAAAGCAAAGTTTGTTTTGAAAAAATAGATTTAAAAATGAAGTCCAATCGCTTTTAACAATCAACACCACATGGATTTCAGTTACCTGACATTGAAGCTGATAGCATATATTGGAACACACACAAAGCAAAATAAAAATGTATCATTTTACAAAGAGGAAAGGTGCCAGTTAACTGAGATTAATTCTTTGAAAGTTTCCAAACAGTATAAAACTGTTAACAATAATGCTAATCAAATACATGCATCCACCTCAAGCCCAGCTAATTAAAGATGGAAACAAAAGTTTGCATTTATACGACGTTTTTACATAGTACAATGCCCCAGGACTTCAGAGCAATAGCACACAGCCACACAGAGACATATAAAAACTTGCTCAGAGAAGTAGATTTTGAGAATCATCTTCAAAGGTGTAAGGCAGATATGTTTTGAAAGGTTGGGGGCCATCCTACTGAAGATTCCTTTCAAGCTCAGGAGCGGCAGAAGGAAGTTCGATGATTGGCTGTAAAGTAAACTCTTGGGAGTTTCTTTTGTTCCCTTTCAAGAGCGGTTAGTTTAAAAACCGGGCGTGACCAGCTAGGAACACATTCCTTCAAGCTCAGGAGCAGCAGGAGAGTTCGGTGATAGGATGAGGAATTCAATTTGCAAATTGGTCAATTGGTTAAGTGGCAAATTGGGCAATTTCTCAGCCAATATAAACAAGGTTTGCTGTCGGGGAGCACCTTGTGAGAAAAGTGTGAGTCTTTAGCTCGAGAGTCTTGTGAGAAAAGTGCGAGTCTTTGGCTCGATAGTCTTTTGAGAAAAGTGCGAGTCTTTGGCTCAAGAGTCTTCGGCGAGGAGGCTGAGGAGAGGAGACTACGCAAAAAGCTGAAGAGGACAGGACGCTGTGAACACACGATGGGTAAGACGAGGCAGTGTAATGCTTGCAGGATGTGGGAGACCAGGGACACGGATGGAGCCTCTGGCTGCTACAACTGTGGCAAGTATGTCCAGGTTCAACTCCTGAAGGACCGTATTGGGGCACTGGAGAAGAAGCTGGATGACTTCAGGGTCATCCGGGAAATCGAGTTTCCTGGACAGGGCCTACAGTGACATCGTCACGCCAAGGATACGGGAAGATGGAAGGTAATTGACTGAATGCAAGAGACCCAGGTGGCTGTGCCTAATGAAAGGTATGTGACTGTGAACCGTGAAGTGCAGGAGACTCAGGTGGCTGTGCCTAAGGAAAACGGGTACACCCTCTTGGGAGCTGTCGGGGGAGACGACGCTTCCAGTCCGAGCGGCCGACTTCGGTAGCTCCAATCCCAGAGATGGGATTTGACTGGCGAGACTGATATCGGGCAGAGCCTTATCGGTGGGTGACTCCATTGTCCGAGGTGCGGACTGGAGATTCTGTGGCGGCAGGCATGACGCGAGGATGGTCTGTCGCCACCCTGGTGCCAGGGTTCAAGATGTCACAAACCAAATTCAGAACATCCTCGAGAAGGGGATCAGCCGGCAGTGGTTGTGCATGTAGGCACAAACGACATCGGGAAGAAAGGTGGTTCTGCAAAGCGAGTTTAGAGAGTTAGGAAGAAGACCGAAAAGCAGGACTTCTAGGGTGGTTATCTCTGGATTGCTTACAGTACCTCGTGCTAGTGAGGACAGGAACAGTGAGATAGGGAATCAGTGGCTGAGGGGCTGGTGCAGGGAGGAAGGATTTAGATTTATAGATCACTGGGATCTCTTCTGGGGGAGGGGAGACCTGTACAAAAGGGACGGGTTACACCTTAACCGATGTTCTGGCAAGCAGGTTTGCTAGTGCTACACGTGTGGGTTTAATCTAAATAGTGGGGGGGGGGGGGGGGGAGGGATTGACAAATTATAAATATAAAGATGGAGTTGAAGGGGAAATGAGTACAAGAAAAGTTACAAAAGACTCCCGAATTAATGGGAAGCAAAGTTCGAGAAGGGATAAGAGAGTAAGGTCAGGGCCAATTGCGAGCGGAGCGAAAGGGGAGGTGAGTACCGAGGTCAAAGTGTTGTATATGAATGCGTGAAGTATAAGAAATAAAGTGGACGAGCATGAGGCTCAGTTAGAAATTGGCAAGTATGATGTTGTGGGAATTACAGAGACATGGCTGCATGAGGGCCAGGGCTGGGAACTGAATATTCAAAGGTATACCACCTATCGAAAAGACAGACAGGTGGGCAGAGTGGGTGGGGTAGCTCTGTTGGTGAGGAATGAAATTCAGACCCTTGCAAGGAGTGACATTGAAACAGGAGATGTGGAGTCAGTATGGATAGAACTAAGGAATTGTAAGGGTAAAAAGACCCTTATGGGACATCTACAGACCCCCAAACAGTAGCCTGGATATGGGGTGTAAGTTGAATAAGGAGTTAAAATTGGCATGTAGTAAAGGTAATGCTGCGGTTATTATGGTAGATTTCAACATGCAGGTAGACTGGGAAAATCAGGTTGGTACTGGACCCCAAGAAAGGGAGCTTGTGGAGTGCCTCTGTGATGGATTCTTAGAGCAGCTTGTATTGGAGTCTACCAGGGAGAAGGCAATTCTGGATTTAGTGTTATGTAATGAACCGGATTTGATAAAGGAACTTGAGGTTAAGGAGCCATTAGGAGGTAGTTGTTAGGTACTCCCCCCCCCCCCCCCCCCCCCCCCCTGGTGAATGCTATGTACTTAACTCTTCTGTTTCTCTCCTGAGCGCAGGCCGTGGCTGGGAGTCAGGAATCAAGGGGTTAAGGGCTCCCGTACCCGATTGGCCAAGCTGCGTCAGGTGACGGTGACTCATCGGAAGCTTAAATACCAGAAGCTCCCAGAATTCTCTCTCTCTTCATCGACCCTGGCTCGGGAGCAGGTTGCTGATGTGAGCTGCAGGAGGCTGGCCACATGGCATAGAACTTTGTGTATTATTAGCTACATTTGTCAATTAATATTGAATTGGGACAGATAACGGCTGACCTGAGGGTTTTCGTGTATTTTCTTTAAGGGATATTTCCATTTAGGCAGGTTAGAGACTCTAGTTCGACGGCCCATTGCGAGGGTGGCTGGAGCACTGTTATCTTTGTTTATTAGTGTATTCTTGTCCTTGTCTGGGTTGTTTGAATCAGGTTTGAGTTTTAATTAAATAAAAGACTATTTTCTTGAACTTGAGCCTGGTTTTTGACTATGTTACGCGACTCTGAAGTACTTGCATTCGGGAGTCGTAACAGAGTCTACCAGGGAGAAGGCAATTCTGGATTTAATGTTATGTAATGAACCGGATTTGATAAAGGAACTTGAGGTTAAGGAGCCATTAGGAGGTAGTTGTAGCGGCACCTAGTAGTTAAGCCACTCCTGTTATGCGAGCGCTGGGAAGGAATCACGAGATATATGGGGGTGTGCCCGAGTATATAAGTCCTGACCTTCCCTCTCTCGTTCTCCTGCTCTTCCGCTTCCGCTCACTTCATGAGAGTGTCCTGCCACCTCAGCAGGAGCTAAACCGAGGTCACCAGGCAACCGCCTCTCAACAACTACGACTATTATGTTAGCGTGTTAAATGTCCATGTATTTCCAACCTACAATGCCTGAATAAAGAATCAATTTATTCACGACGTTTGCACCTCCACATTGGTGACCTCGACATTCCAAAACAGATATTTTGGATTCCAAATTAGTGGTGACCTGATGTCTGCAGCCGACAGCCCAACCCAGCTCTATGGTAATTAACATTATGTACGCAGCCATCAACTCTGCGTGGCAACTGGACGCCGTCTTGGGCCCTGCCGCCGCCTTGGGCCCTGCCGCCTCCCGCCTATGCCTGGAGTAGCAGACCGCAGGCTGCCAGGGTCGGCCACCGTAGTAGCCAGCGGCGCAGCAGCCTCGGCTCTCGCTTTCCCACCCACAGGACCTGCCCGGAGCTGCCCACTGGGATGGAGAGACCGCATCTGCCGTCGCTTCCCTACTAGCAAACACTAGCGTGTGTAGCAGGCCCCCAGCTTCACCGACTCCCACCTGATGGCCTCGGGAGCGGGGAGAGAGAGCGGGCCTGTCCATTACCCCACCGGTCGCTGCTCATGGCCTAGTCTCCCAATACTGCGGGTGTACGTGGGGCTGCTGCCCAAAGACATCCTTCTCCTCGCGCAGCGTGAATTTCGCCGCTGCGACTACAAAAATGGCCGTCGCTGCGACTACAAAAATGGCTGCTCCAGCAACTACAAAAATGGCCGCACGGCCGGCCTGAACCAACTCATGAACTGATGACTGCTGTCAACAGCGTCACCTCTGGTCCAATGGCGACTCTGCAGCCCGACTGCTGTCGGCAGCACCACCTCTGTTCGAGTGGCGATTCTGTAGCCCGACAGCCCTCAGCGGTGCCACCTCTGGTTGAGTGGTGTCTATGCAGCCTGACCGACGTCTACAGCACCACCCCTGGTCAATTGGTGTTACAAGCGCCTCTGGTTACAAACACTGCTCATTGCACATTGAACATTTCGAAATGTTGTTTCCTGACAAACCCTGCTTGATTTGAACCACGGAACTTTCGGCATCCTACCACTTTCGACATTGTGTATATTTTCCATTTCACTCTGTAATGCCTGAGCTTAATATTGTTATTAGTTACATGTTGTTGCTGACGTCTTTCTCACGATCCCCTGCTGGTCGACCGGACTGGTTTATCCCTCGTCCGTCGTGCGGTTTTTGCGTTGGTCTTCTGGCACCCCTTGGCATACCTCGGGATCGCCCACAGCCGGAGCTTCGACTGCGCACGCGTGCCCCTCGTCCTGACTTGCCGCCGGGGTGCCACCGACCTCACAGCAAGAACCGCCCTCGATCCCCACAGCAAGAGCTGCCCTCGGTCTTGCTTCCGCAACCCTTTTCGACGTCTGTTCTCACGGCCTGCCTCCGGTTGTTGGGGGGGGGGGGGGATCCTGTAGTGGCACCTAGTGGTTAGGTCACTCCTGCTATGCGAATCCTCGGCAACCCAGGGAGGGAGTCACGAGATATATGGGGGTGTGCCCTAGTATATAAGTCCTGACCTTTCCTCTCTCGCTCTCTTGCTCTTCCGCTTCCGCTCACTTCATGAGAGTGTCCTGCCACCTCAGCAGGAGCTAAACCGAGCTCACGAGGCAACTGCCTCTCAACAACTATGACTATTATGTTAGAATGGTAAACTTCCATGTATTTCCAACCTACAATGCCTGAATAAAGAATCCATTTATTCACAACGTTTGCTCCTTTACATTGAACTGCCATTGAAACAGGAGAAGTGGAGTCAGTATGGATAGAACTAAGGAATCATAAGGTAAAAAGACCCTTATGGGACTTATCTACAGGCCCCCAAACAGTAGCCTGGATATAGGGTGCAAGTTGAATCAGGAGATAAAATTGGCATGTAGCAAAGGTATTGCTACGGTTATTATGGGAGATTTCAACATGCAGGTAGACTGGGAAAATAGTAAGATTAAACTTACCAGCTTGAAGTTAGATCTTTATTTTATGAGGAGTTACGATGTGCGATTACGTGAAGAAACCCGCCAATCCGCATGCGCGTCAATCTTCAAAGCAGTGGTGTGAAATCACAGATAACAGTAGTTGAAGTGACATAGTAAGATTAGAGAAGACTAGAACTACCAGATGACCTTTATGATACGAGGGTTGGGAGTGGAGGGCACGTAAACGCTCATCGTAACTCCTCATAAAATAAAGGTCAAACTTCAAACTAGTTCTCGTTTAATCTTATTATTTTACTTCGGAGTCACGTGTGATTCCGTGAAGATTTCAAAGCTCTGTGATTTCATGCCGTGGATACGTGTCCATGCGTCACACACTGCATCAGTTGACCCAGGATGAGTAAATAATAAATAATGCGTTTAAACATGACATAGATTTAAACATGTTGATGCTTTAATTAGCAAAAGAAAACAATAGAGAACCCTATCTCCCAGGGGGAAGCTATAAAACAGAATCTAAAATGGAGTGGGCAAATACCCCCGGTCTGACAAGAGGTTTATTATAAAACCTTTGAAAAGTCAGTTCATTTGACCATCCTGCGGCCGCGAGGATAAGGTCGAGAGGAACGTCCAGTGCCCTCGCTGCTGACGTTGATGCAGCCCTGGTGGAGTGAGATTTTAGTGTCCACTCCGGCACAAGCCAGAACCTGTTTCAGCCACCTTGAAATGGTCTGTATCGACACCTTCTTATGAGGCTTTTGTGACTGATGAATATCGTTAAATCAGAGCCTCGGAGGCTCTTGGTGACCTTGATATACTGCTGTAAGTGCTTAACTACACACAACTGAAGACCCATGGGATATGTCATAAAAATAAGTATGAGCCCTGACGCCCCTGGTCTCTCTGCTTAATTAAATCTTGAACATAAAATGTTATGTTATTTACAGATGAAACCATTGTGCTGAAACCAGTGCCATGAGCATGACCACTTTGAGAGTGAGTTTGGTCAAAGACAGGGATGTAGCTGGAGCCCACTGGCGAAGCAGCGTGAGTACCACGCTCACATCCCAAATCTCCGAATACCTGGGGGATTAGAGTTAAAAATACCCTTCATGAACCTGGATATTAAAGGGTGAGACCCAACAGAGTGTTGTCCCGATCCCAACCATAAGGACCATGATAAGGCACTCCTGGCACTGTGGTTGGCACTATAGCTCAGTCGCTCATCAAAATATAGTGTTGAAAGAAATTCCAACACATCGGATATGCGTGCCGTGTGATATGATATGTTCGACAGCAAGCAGAACACCTCCCAATTCTTGATATAAGAGAAATACTGTTTTTTGGTACTATCCCTCCAGGCCGCAGTGATAACATCCACCATACAATCTGATAGTCCGAGCCCCAGGAACGGTCTCCTCAGAATCTGCAAACCAATAGATTAATACGGTCATGTAGTGGATGGTTCTCCCCAGTCACAGGGTGAACCAGCAGGTTACTGCGTTTGGAGACAGCCATGAGAGGCTGTATTATTATTCCCAGAACGAGTGGGAACTATGGCTGTGTAGGCCAGTCGGGTACTACCAAAACGCCTGAGGCGGAGTCCTGCTTGATCTTGAGCAAGCACCGACTGATGAGGCAAAATGGGGGAAATGCATATAAAAACATTCCACCCCAGTGTGGCGAGAATGTATCTACTGCCACTGCCCCTGGATCTGGTTCCCATGAAACATACTTTGGTAACCGGTGAATGAGTCTGGATGCAAACAAATCAATATCTGGTACGCCATACCGAGCGACAATATTATTAAATACTTCATGATTCAACATCCATTCTGTGTTGTCATTGAATTTTCGTGACCTGGTGTCCGCCACCATGTTGAATCTACCTGGTAAGTAGATAGCTGAAACCCAGATGTTTCTTGTAATACACCAGTGCCAAATAAGGTTAGCCAATTTATCACAGGATGCCGACTTGATTCCACCAATGTGATTAACGTATGCCACTGCTGTAATGTTGTCAATCTGAAGCTGAACATGCAAGTGATGCATACTAGTACAATAAGTCTTTAGGCCATAGAGTGCTCCCAACAACTCTAAATAGTTAATACCATGTGATTGAAGAATTAATGCCTCGTGCATATTCCATCTGCCACCGCAGCTAGAGATGGTATCAGTAGCTCCCCATCCTAGAGCACTAACATCAGTTTGTAAAATAACTGAGGTTTCTCAATCAGAATCTTACTGGAGCAATGCCAAATATTCGCTATCCACCACTGTAACTCAGCAATGGTTTCAAATGGTAACCGCATGGGTCTATTGAAGTGACCTGCATGTATTTTGAGTGCCTGCTCCTTTGCACATTGTAAATTTTGGTAATGTAAAGGCCCAAACTGTGCAGCTGGAAAAGCAGCCACTGATCTGCCAATTTTACTTCGGAGTCACGTGAGTGACTACGTGAAGAACCCGCCTGGCGCTGGCAAACGGCATTACGTCGACGCTGACGGCAGAAGCAGGAGCTGCACAGACAGCTCCTCGACAGCGGTAGGTTTGGACCGGCAGGTAAGTGCAGTGAAAAAATATTAGGACGGGGAAAAACTCCGTGCCTGGTGGAAACCAGGGTTTTAAAGGTTTAAATAACAAAATAAAGTTTAAACTGAATTGAAATACTCTGTTTAAACAACGGAGTTTTGAATAGAACGTCCCGGGGAAAAGAATACCCAGTGATCGGGACGAGAGATTAATTACGGGGGCTGGTTCCGATACTGGTACCGTTTAAAATACGGTAGAAAGGTTTAAATGCTCCACAATTTTGGCAGGATATTTTAAAAGTCAGAAAGACTGTATTTTTAAAAAAGTTAATAAAATTCACGATATGGAGAAAGTACTCCATAATATAAAAAGAGACTAGGGTCACAGTACCCAAACAGTTCCCCAAAAAAGACCCTGAGGGGCTTGAATGTACTAAAGACCAGGGTCACAGTACCCAAACAGTTCCCCAAAAAAGACCCTGAGGGGCTTGAATACACAAAATATGGCTATGTGCCAAATTGAGAAATAAAAACTCTGACCCTGGATAGGGTGGAGGAAGTCTCTTTGGATATAATTCCAAGTGGATCAGGGCTGCAAAAGACAGACCCTGCAAGTGGTGATGTGAATTATGAATGCACACCACAAATAAAATAAAAATAAAAGTGAGGCCAGGTGTGCCTGAGATAGCAAAAGATTTTGCTATATCTAAAGGAAGTGGTGAGGCTATGGAAAAACCTAGCTGCTTACATTAATTATATGGTATCTCACCAACTTCAAGAATACGATAAAACTTTATGTTTTATTTAAATATCAATGGTTAATCCATTTATAAATATCCATGTCTCAAATATATGAGATATAAGAAATACAATTCAAAGTTTCAAAATGGTGCAAATATGTAATACTTTCAATATAAAATAAATTGCCATTAGTTGTGGAGCTTAATAGGAAGAAATATATATAATTTACCGAATCTGCATCATAGGGTTGCAGATTAATACAAATCAGGATATATTAAACTCCTGATTATTATAGAATACCTGCCTTATGATAAATCAAAGATATTAATTACAAAAGAACTTTGGGAAGGAAAACTATGATCCAATAAAAATTTTGATTATGGATCAAAACAAAGACAAAGATCTTTTATCTTACGGTGAAAAAACTATGATCCAATGAAAAATTTGATGATGGATCAAAATAAAGGCAGAAGTGGTATTATCCAAACATAGCCTTATCTTAACCTATATAATTGGGGAAAAGAAGGCTTGATGTACGTTGAAGAGGTGCAAACATCTGGTTACAAAATAAGTCATGAAAATCTCCAATTATTACAGGGTATTTATGGGGGATTACAGGTGTATTATGATGGTTAAAAACTTAATATAACTAAGGAGGATTGGTTCACCTGTATAAGGGAAAAATGATTTCAGGTTTGCACTCAAAAGTAAATTTTAAAAAGAAGGGGAACGTACATGTATATTATAAAATTACCTTAGTGTAAAGATTCATGGTATAAACCATACAATAATATCATTATTTACACTTTCACAGTGTAAGAAAATAGAAAACATCTAGAACATGGAAAACTGTTGTGATTAACAAAGTGTTAATCAATATTACAGGTGCTTGAAATTAATTAAAGTGGGTCAAGCTGTGCAAGTTAAAACTTGTCCAAACAATCAATCAGTTCAAGTTGTTAAACTGAACACTGAAGGAACAATATACTGATAAAAGATCAGCACTTGCACTAATGAGGTACATGGTATGGGTTATCTCGATTACATTTAAATTAGAAGAGATAAAGAGCAGCTGCAAATTAGTGCCTGCCAGTACAAACCTGGTGGAGGTAGGACTTGACCCATTACATAAAGCATATGCTCAGGCATTAATAAAATATTTTTAAGTTACTATTCTGAATTCAGAAGTAATTTAAGCACCATAAGAGTGGGGAAAATTGTTCCATGATACAAATATGTATTATTGTTGTTGACATACTTTGTTCCGCCATTCGGTTAGGGGAAAATATAAATAAAGTTCCAAAAGAAGGAATACAGAAGATTATAGAATATGTATGCCTTGTGAAGAGGCTTATGCAAAATATCAAATGATACGTTGTAGCGGCTCCATACGTGGTGAATAAAAGGTGAGACATCAGGTCGGTTCAAACGGTTGTTTATTCATCAATGGCACGTTAGGTGGGTGCGCTAACTATATTACAAAGTTGCTGTAGCTGAGCGAGGTTGTACTCTCGGGCTCAGCTACCTGTTGACTCTCCTAGGTCTCGAGGTAAGAGACCTTAAGTACCAGGACACTCCCTCTAGCCCATGACGTCACGTGCCCGCCCTCGTATCTCCTGACGAGGGTTCGGGCATAAGTGGCTGACGCCACAACGTTATCATTATTAGTAATGTAAAAAAGGTTCATAAGCTGCTTCAACTATAAAATTACAACTGAAGCAAGTGTTACAGATGATGTACAGCTTCTGTGAATGTTTGGGTAAAGATAAGAATATTATCTATTCTTATAACAATAATTGATATGTTTTTTGTTAAGCGGACTGCAGACAATTATACCAGGCAAACATAAATGGTTTGTCCTAAGAATTTTCCAAACATTCGTATTAATTGTTGAAGTATAAGGAGTTATGGATAAAAAAGATCGATTATTATGGAACTGTCCATGTCGTATCAAGATGAACAATACCACGGCTGTGGCATATGTTAACTATGGTCAAATTTGGGAGGAAAATATATTGTCATTATTTTGCATACTTACGATTAATCTGGTTGTATACAGATTAAATCACTGATTTTAAATATTTCTTGTGGGTCACAAGATAAGTCAAACAACAATTATGGGATTATCTAAGTAAACAGATGTGGTATGTTTTAAAGTTTAGTCCACCTGTTTATCTCTAAGGAAGAGACAATGGTATCAGAAGATAACAAATTTGGGAAGAAAAACATATTGTCATTAATATGGATTACTTACGATTAATCTGATTGCATACAGATTAAATCACCGATCTTTCGAATATTCTTGTGGGTAATCTAAGAACAGTGAAGGTGGATGCTTTTCTCCCAATTACATGAGGAAAAGATTCTTTGTGTTCCTCATTTTTGTTTAATAGGGCAGTGTCTGATGAATATGTAGCAGGACACTGCCAGAGGCATTTTGGTGGCCCAATATGGGCCTTTATGGTTCATTTATATTGTGTGATTTTGAACTGCTAGTGATGATTCATAATGGCAGTAATTTATTGAAGTCAAAAAAGGGGTCTCGACCTAGGTCGTTGCCTGTCTCCCTTTGTTTCTTTGGATGCTGCTGCACCCACTGGGATCTCCAGGTTGAGAAACCCTGCAGTAATTTATTGTTGTACAAAAACCTCCATAAGTGAAAATATGAATTTGACTATCTACAGGTTGACTAGACCATCTCAACAGCTGATGGTCAAAGAAGTCTATGAATGTAAACCAATATTACGATATATCAATAAAATAATTATGTATAAAGAAGTGTTATACCTGCAATTTGCGGAAATAAGTCTAAATAAATATATTTGGTTATAAGAAATTGGAGGTCTGTATATACAGTAAAGTTATTTTGTCATTTAGATATATGTGAATTCCTTGTGGATTGCATTTTCTAAGTATCTAATTGATAGAGCCAATTATAGGGCTCAGAGTGTTACCGTCTTATAAACGGACAATATATTAACCAAGAAGTTATCAGATGCATTCATAATATCCCAATATGGAAAGGGATATATATGTAAATGTTAATAAAATATATATATGTGTGTGTGTATATATATATATTATATATATATATATATAGATATAGATATAGATATAGATATGTGTATATGTATATATAATCTGTCCAAAATTGTATAAATATAAAGGCAGGAGATAACAAAATCTTGAAATGCCTTAAGAAATGGACTTTAACTCTATCTATGATTCAAAAAACTTAAACATTGAAAATAATAATTCTGATAACTTTAGTATCAATATAAGAGTGCAAACATTGCAAATGTTACGTTATAATGGCATGTGGATACAAATTGCATTATCATATATGTTTATGAATCTACCAAACAAAGCACGCCAAGAAGACCTGAAAACAAAACCAAGGTAAACCGAAAAGCACATCCTGCTGGCTTTAAGTTATGTGTGTGTGTGTGTGTGTGTGTGTGAACATTGATGAAAATGTTGCAGTAGGTAAGAGTCTGTGGCAATGAGACTGCTTATTACACACAAAAACCACATTGGGATTCAGTAAAACTGATGGTTATAGAGGAATGTATTTCTAGATGGTTAATAATTGGATACATTCAGTAGGAACTAGACACTGAAAGGTGGAAAATCACTCTGTTAATGAGGAAAATACATTCACAGGAATGGCACAGGATGAGCCACTCGAGCAAAGATGCAAGGCCGCAGGAGGCTGTAGATTACTGTTAAAATAAAAGGAACCAGTCATGGTGTCAGATTTAGACATGCAATGTTCGGTTCGCTATAATTGTTGCTTTGTCATGCCATAAAAAATATACATCAATTGTTTTTGTGATAAATTTGCTTTTCAATAGAAAGGGCATTATTTTCATTTTTTATAATGTGAAAATTATTTATCACATAAACTTGAGGCAATGTTTGGGGAAAATGTGTTATTCGCTCGTTATTGTGTTAATGAGCCGTACTGTCGTATGGAATAAATTGTACGACACAAAAAACACAGAAAGCTTTAAACTCTTCACGTAGTCACTCACATGACTCCGAAGTAAAATAGTAAGATTAAACGAGAACTTACCAGTTCGAAGTTTGATCGTTATTTTATGAGGAGTTACGATGAGGGATTACGTGCCCTCCACTCCCCACCCTCATAAAATAAATGATCATCTGGTAGTTCTAAGTCTATTATGAGCCTTACTATGTTACTTCGGCTATTTTGTGTTCTGTGTTTTTCATGCCGCTGCTTTGAAGTATGCCGTTTGCCAGCGCCAGGCGGGTTCTTCACGTAATCCCTCATCATAACTCCTCATAAAATAACGATCAAACTTCAAACTGGTAAGTTCTCGTTTAATCTTACTATTATACTAGCTACATGTCTAATAGAAGGTTGGTGCTCAACAACGAGATCGTTACAGGCTTCTATTAATTTTGATCTCTTGCCCCTAGGCAGAGTCACAGACATCTGAGTTGAGTTAATGGTGAATCCCAAATGATCAATAACTCTAGATGGTATTAATTTGGAGTTAACTAGATGGATGAGAAGCCCCAATCTCTCAAACATGAGTTTAGTAGCTGAAACAGATAATTCAGCTGATTTCCGAGTTTTTCCAATGATTAGGATATCACCTAAATAAGCCATTACAATATGATTCTGAGCCCGGAGTAGCCCCAACACCGGTTTTAACAATTTTGTAAATAATCTAGGGGCCAAAGTTAACCCATTAGGCAATGCTTTAAACTGTTGCCTCATCCAGCTAAACTTCAAATATCTCCGGTGATCGCAATGAATGGGTACTGAATTGTATGCATATTTCAGATCTATGCATGCCATATAACATCCTTTGGAAACCAGTTGTTCGGCAGTAACAAAAGTTTCCATTTTGAAACGTTTATACTGCACAAAGGAGTTAAGTCGAGTCTAATCAAGGATGATTTGGCATCCTCCATCCTTCTTTTGCCTAGGAAATATATTAGAAACAAATTGGTGAGATTGATGAAACGACTTCTCAATTACCCCTTTTTTGTATAACGTTTCAATTTCAGCTGGTACATCCAAACATTCTTGTTGTGAAAAAACCAATGTGCGGCTTGGTGTATGCTGTGTGGGTAGACGCAAATTGAGAAGGAACTCTTGTATACTCTGCAGTATAAACAAATCTGATGTTATCCAACACCATTCATTCAAAAACAAGTGTGATCTCCCACCAACTTTTAACTGATCCATACATGATATGTTCCCAAAAGAACCAGATCCACCTATCTCCATGGTTACCGGTGGATATTTCTGCCCCCCGTGTTTTGTGGGGTAAGACTGTTGGAGTGCTCCAACTGCGCATGTTTGGCAAGGGCTGGCTTGGGCCTTGGCCTGAACCAGTTTCAGCGAACCGTTTGTAGGGGTGCTGCCACCGAAGTGAAGTTTTGCTAGTCAACGGGGCTCTCATGAGTCCGACCATTTTTGCCTCGTCGTCCAGCTCTCTGACCCGCTTTGACAGATCTTCACCGAACAAAAGATTCGGTGGTTGTACATTGCTGGATTTGCACAGTGCCGCGAACTTGGGATTCAGAGTAGGACGGATGACACTTTTTCTTAGGCAGTTTACTTCAAAATGTGCATTGCAAATTAGGGCCAGGGCATCCTGCTGAACATCAGACAGGGGCCCTCCATCCACCGACCTGGCGAAAGCTGTGATGCCTGAGGCGAGCAACTTCAGTATCTTCTGGAGCCTCACCTCCTGGGCTCTGATACCGACACCCATGTGACCCCAGATGGCGTGGTTAACAGTCGGCACTTTCAGCGAGGCACAGTTAGCAGGTGTTTCATATTTTTTGGAAGTTTCTTCCATTGTGTGCTCTTGGTGATGGTGTGAGGCCAGGTCATTTATACTCATGGCCAAGTCTTCATCCAGCAGTTCCCCTGTTTCGGTCAGGATTGCAAATTTCAACGCCATAACTGACACCTCTGGTTCGCGCCATTTGTGCCTTGAGGTATGCTCCCCCGGCTATACCTCCGAACTCGGAGTCAGAACAAAACTGACCCCTAATGCTCTCCTCCTCCGAGAGGGAGACATTATGCAGCCCTGAAACAGGTGCCGCTGCCGTGGGCCTCCGAGGAGACCCGCATTGATATAACTCCTCTTGTTGGAGCATATCGTGATAGAGCATCCTCTCCATCAGGAGCTCCATCCTGGACAAATGTCCGAAGACGCTATCCATTGTAGGAGGGGAACCCTCCTGGCCCGACTCGTCCGAGTCAACTGGCCTTACAGACTTCTTTGTGGCTTTCCGTCCCACCGGAGTAGCCAGGGTGCTCTCAAGCGGCACCAAGTCTGAAGCCACTGGCCGTGCCGCCAGCGACTGAGAAGGTGAGATAGATGGCCGCCAAGTACCCGCACTCCCGCGGTCTTTCGTAGCTGCTCTTCCGGCGGCCCGCCTGGACTTCACATTAGACATTTTCTCCATCGGCTCGTACTTGCTCCTGTAACAAGAATTATCGACCTAAGTTTTAAACGCTTACCTGAGGGTTTTTAAAACTTACAGCTGGAGGAGCAACGTGCCTGCCAGCCAGTCGTTGCGCCATGCGTCAGACGTCATGACATGCATGCGGACTGGCGGGCTTCTTCACGGAATCACTCACGTGACTCCGAAGTAAAATCAGGTTGGTACTGGACCCCAAGAAAGGGAGTTTGTGGAGTGCCTCCGTGATGGATTCTTAGAGCAGCTTGTATTGGAGTCTACCAGGGAGAAGGCAATTCTGGATTTAGTGTTATGTAATGAACCGGATTTGATAAAGGAACTTAAGGTTAAGGAGCCATTAGGAGGAAGTGACCATGATATGGAAAATCGGAGGTGTCAGTGTTACAGTTGAATAAGGGGGACTATGGAGCCATGAGGGAAGAGCAGGCCAAATTGACTGGAAAGATACCCTAGCAGGGATGACAGTGGAACCACAATGGCAGGTATTTCTGGGAATAATACAGAAGGTGTAGGATCAGTTCATTCCAAAGAGGAAGAAAATTCCAAGAGGAGTAAGGGGTGACCATGGCAGTCAAGGGACGTCAGGGACAGTATAAAAATAAAAGAGAAGAAGTACAACGCAGAAAAGATGAGCGGGAAGCAAGAGGATTGGGTAATGTTTAAAGAGCAACAGAAGATAACTACAAAGGCAATACGGGGAGAAATATGAGGTACAAAAGTAAGCTAGCCAAGAATATAGAGGATAGTAAAAGCTTCTTTAGGTATGTGAAGAGGAAACAATTAGTTAAGACCAAAGTTGGACCCTTGAAGACTGAAAAAGATGAATTTATTATGGGGAACAAGGAAATGGCAGATGAGTTGAACAGGCACTTTGGATCCGTCTTCACTAAGGAGGTCACAAACAATCTTCTTGATATACTAGTGGCCAGAGGGTCTGGGGTGACGGAGGAACTGAAGGAAATCCACATTAGGCAGGAAATGGTTTGGGGTAGAATGATGGGACTGAAGGCTGATAAATCCCCAGGGCCTGATGGTCTGCATCCCAGGGTACTTAAGGAAATGCCTCTAGAAATCGTGGACGCATTGGTGATAATTTTCCAATATTCTATAGATTCTGGATCAGTTCCTGTGGATTGGAGGTTAGCTAATGTTATCCCACTTTTCAGGAAAGGCGGGAGAGAGAAAACAGGGAATTATAGACCAGTTAGCCAGACATCGGTGGTAGGGAAGATGCTGGAGTCAATCATGAAAGATGAAATAGCGGCACATTTGGATAGTAGTAACAGGATCGCTCCGAGTCAGCATGGATTTACGAAGGGGAAATCATGCTTGACTAATCTTCTGGAATTTTTTTAGGATGTAACTAGCAAAATGGAAGAGGGAGAGCCAGTGGATGTAGTGTACCTGGACTTTCAGAAAGCATTTGATGAGGGGATTAGTGGGCAAAATGAGGGCACATGGCATTGGGAGTAGAGTGCTGACATGGATAGAAAATTGGTTGGCAGGCTGGAAACAAAGAGTAGGGTTTAACGGGTCCCTTTAGGAATGGCCGGCAGTGACTAGTGGGGTACCGCAAGGTTCGGTGCTGAGACCGCAACTATTTATCATATACATCAATGATTTAGATGAAGGGATTCAAAGTAACATTAGCAAATTTGCAGTTTCACACCTTCGATTTCGATCACCAAATCGAAGGTGTGAAAAGGGGAAGGCTGCGGCCTAGCATTTGGAAGAAAATAGGAAAATTAACCAGATTCACACACACACACACACACACACACACACACACACACACACACACACACACACACACACACACACACACACACACACACACACACACACACACACACACACACACACACACCCACAAACAAGACGAAGAAACATAGAAACATAGAAACATAGAAATTAGGTGCAGGAGTAGGCCATTCAGCCCTTCGAGCCTGCACCGCCATTCAATATGATCATGGCTGATCATCCAACTCAGTATCCCGTACCTGCCTTCTCTCCATACCCCACAAGGGCCACATCTAACTCCCTCTTAAATATAGCCAATGAACTGGCCTCAACTACCTTCTGTGGCAGAGAATTCCAGAGACTCACCACTCTCTGTGTGAACAATGTTTTCCTCATCTCGGTCCTAAAGGAATTCCCCCTTATCGTTAGACTGTGACCCCTTGTTCTGGACCTCCCCAACATCGGGAACAATCTTCCTGCATCTAGCCTATCCAACCCCTTAAGAATTTTGTAAGTTTCTATAAGATGGCCTCAGTCTTCTAAATTCTAGTTAGTACAAGCCACGTCTATCCAGTCTTTCCTCATATGAAAGGGGAAGTACAACGGGATCTGGGGGTCCTTGTTCATCAGTCAATGAACGTAAGCATGCAGGTACAGCAGGCAGTGAAGTGAATGGCATGTTGGCCTTCATAAGAGGAGT
The DNA here is from genome assembly GCA_035221665.1 of Okamejei kenojei. Classification (NCBI taxonomy): domain Eukaryota; kingdom Metazoa; phylum Chordata; class Chondrichthyes; order Rajiformes; family Rajidae; genus Okamejei; species Okamejei kenojei. The sequence continues at coordinate 45,034,964 of CM069138.1, read as the reverse complement.
TGTGTATAGGAGCAAATAGGTCCTTCTGCAGTTGTACAGAGCCCTAGTGAGACCACACCTGGAGCATTGTGTGCAGTTTTTGTCCCCAAATTTGAAGAAGGACATTCTTGCTATTGAGGGAGTGCAGTATATGTTCACAAGGTTAATTCCCGGGATGGCGGGACTGTCATATGCTGAGAGAATGGAGCGGCTGGGCTTGTATGCTCTGGAGATTAGAAGGATGAGAGGGGATCTTATTTAAACATATAAGATTATTAGGGGTTCTCGCTAGAGGCAGAAAACATGTTCCCGATGTTGGGGGAGTCCAGAACCAGTTCTTCATAAGAACTCCTCTTATGAAGACCACAGTTTAAGAATAAGGGGTAAGCCATTTAGAATGGAGACCAGGAAACACTTTTTCTCACAGAGAGTTGTGAGTCTGTGGAATTTTCTGCCTCAGAGGGCGGTGGAGGCCGGTTCTCTGGATACTTTCAAGAGAAAGCTAGATAGGGCTCTTAAAGATAGCGGTCAGGGGATATGGGGAGAAGGCAGGAATGGGGTACAGATTGGGGATGATCAGCCATGATCACATTGAATGGCGGTGCTGGCTCGAAGGGCCGAATGGCCTCTCCTGTACCTATTGTCTATTGTCTATTGATACAACCACCAATGGTGGGGCAAAGGAGATTGGGGATGCACATGAGTCATGAGATGCAGGATCTGGGGGGAATACCATTAAAATGGGTTGAATGTGGAGCCAGTGATGATAAGAGTGCCAAGCCAATTTAACCTCCAGACTTAACTTGTATTCCCGTTGGCAAATGCAACAACAGTACAATCGTCACAAAATTGTTTGATGAATCATGAAAGGATACAAATTGTATTTCATAAGTTCATAAGTCCTTGGAGCAGAATTACGCCATTGGGCCTATCAGATCTACTCCACCATTCAATGATGGCTGATCCATCTTTCCCTCTCAACCCCATTCTCCTGCCTCCTCCCTATAACTCCTGACACGCATATCAATCTCCGTCTTAAAAATATCCATTGACTTGGCTTCCACAACTTTTTGTAGCAATGACTTTCACAGATTCACTACCCTCTGACTAAAGAAATTCCTCCACATCTCCTTTATAAAGGTACATCCTTTTATTCTGAGGCTATGGCCTCTGTATTTCACTTGGAGACAAGTCCCCTTGGTTTCACCCACGTTTCTCCGTAAACCACACTAACCTATTTTGCTCTTTCTCAGGTCTGTTGAAGAGTCTCACATCAGAATCATTAACCACAGATGCTGCCTGACCTGCATAATTTTTCTATCATTTTCAATTTTCTAATAAAAATATATATTTTAAAATTTTGTTTTTTTTCATATCCTGCATGTGTAAGTCTAGCCTGCGAGGCACATTCCAACAGTTGCTTAATGTGCTGATAACTGTCATTTTTGATAATTTGATGATTGAGCCATTTCAATTCATACAGACCAAAAACATTGACTGTTTCTCTTTCCACAGATGCTGATGTCAAATTTCTCAAGCATTTTCTGTTTCTGTTTCATATTTCTAGCATCTTCCCTTTATAAAATGTTAATTCCTTAAACTGATGGGATTGCTTTGCTGAGCTTTGCATCATCTCCCTTCAATGGCTTTCAGCAATTGTCTTGTTAGGTGGATATACATTCAGTTTGTTCCACTATCAATCCATGTCGACCCAGAGAATGTTTTTAATGACCTCTCTTCCTGCACTAGCCCATTAAATTCAAGCTCACCAAGGAACAATTATTTCCTTCTTTCATTTTCACAATTATTGTTGCCCCTCGGCAACATTATGTCAAAACATAGCAATGGTTTTCTGAATAAACCCACAACCTCCTCTTCTTCCAGCACCTCCAATACCTGTGATTTGGCAAAGATAGACACAAAATGCTGGAGTAACTCAAAGATAGACACAAAATGCTGGAGTAAGGCAGCATCCACTGGAGAGAAGGAATGGGTGACGTTTTGGGTCAAGACGGTCTTCAGACTAATGTCAGGGAAGTAGGCAGCACAAAGATAAAATGTATTCGGAGACAGTAAGACTGGTCGGAGAACTTGGAAGGGGGGTGGGATAGAGAGAGAGGGAAAGCGATGGCTACTTGAAGTTAGAGAAGTCAATGTTCATGCTGCTGGGGTGTAAGCTACCCAGGTAAATATGAGATGCTGTTTCTACAATTTGCACTGAGCCTCACTTTTACAATGAAGAAGGCCCATGACAGAAAGGTCATTGTGGGAATGGGAGGGGGAGTTAAAGTGTTGAGCAACAGGGAGATCAGGTAGGTTTAGGCAGACTGAGTGGAGGTGTTTAGCGAAAAGATCGCCGAGCCTGTCTTTGGTCTCGCCGATATACGGAAGTCCACACCTGGAACAGCTGATACATTTGTCATACTGCTTATCATAAATTCCAGTTTGATCAGCAAAATGCTTTTTAATATTACTCTTTCGACCTCCCAGGTCACAGTGAAAATTGAGCCAAACCATGCGCAATATCATAGCTCTATATATCCTTGACTTAGGACATCTATGCATCTTTGACCTCTTTAATATTATTCAGTTCTACATATCACTCATGTAATTTTATCTCCAGACACAAAAAATATATTTTCTATTATTTTATCTTGCACTATTTGTAAAGTTGAAAGGATCCAAAACTCTGCTGCATGTTTCCTTATTTATCCACGAGTCATCTGTTTAAATAACTTGAAATGATTTCTGATGCTCCAGAGCACCATGTGATGCTTTTTAAAATTGCAAAATCCCTTCTTAATCCATTGCTGTAAATCCATTGTATTGTTGCTGTTGTGGCTATTACCACTCTACTTGCCAGTTGTGATATATGGATCCAGCTTTCATCAAATCCCCATGTGACAAAGACAGCAATAAAATTCTCACCTTGTTTCCAAATAAATCCATGTCCTCATCTTTCTATACCTCTGTAACCTCAACCACACAATCTCTTAGAATCCAACTCTGGCTTTATACTTCCCTGATTTCATTTTCAGCCTTATCATCAGTTGTATTGTATGTATTTCTGAAATACCTTGTGTATACTAGTCCATCTATCTTAAAACTTTTCTTAAAATACAAGTTTAATTAAAAACAAATTTGTGGTTGACTGCCTTAATTCCAGCTTAAATGGCTTGAGATGACACCTGATACTCCAGAGTACCTTGTGAAGGTTTTTTTTTAATTGCAAGATCCTGCCTTAATCCATTGCCATAAATTCAATTTATTGTTGCTGTTGTGACTATTGTTACCAGTCCACTTGCCAGCTGTGATATATGATTCCAGCTCACGGCACATAATAATGAAGAATAAACTTTAATGTACTTGATGAATTTCAGCCCACCACAGCAAGCATTCAGGACACAGATGGACAACGTGAAGTGCACAAAGAGTATACATCTTTTCCCGCTATTTCTCCTTAAACATATTGAGTGAGTAAATGAACAAGATGAACAGGGAAGATCCCAAGGTTGCTTGTTCCCCAGTCTGCTCCAAGTCATTGAGGTTTCTGCAACCGTTTCAGCATCCATAGATTAGGAATGGATGCTAAATTTGCCGTGACTCCTGATTCTGATCAATATTCAATGATCCCTGCAGAAAAGAGACATCACCTTCTACCCCCTCAAATTAAACAAGTTATTGACATTAATTAATGAGCCACAGTCACAGGCCGAAAAAGAGACGGTAATGAATGACTATGCAACTGTACCCGTGTAAAGAATCAATGACGTTGCGAATGGGGAATGTGAGAAGTAAAATGACAGTGAACAAAATCTACTTCACTGAAGTAAATATAATTAAGGTGCAACGTATGTACATGTGCAGCCTTTAGAAGAGAGACTACCGAGGGCCATGACATAAGTCAAGACCATTGGTGTTCCAATCTGTAATTTGTTATATCCAGAAACAGTAATTGCAATTTTGGGGTCACTGCAATTTGAACATTTAAGACTGTAATTGTTGCATTGACTAGAGAAACATGACTTAATATCAAGTGTATTGATGGTCCAATCTATATTTTAATACATGTTGAGTGAAGGTACCTGCAATCTAAATATTTTGGGGCACTCTATTATATCCTAACCATATGTCAATGTAGTAAATAATATTAACCATATAACCATATAACAATTACAGCACGGAAACAGGCCCTCTCGGCCCATCCAGTCCGTGCCGACCATTTGTTTTCCCATAGTCCCATCTACCTGCACTCAGACCACACCCCTCCATTCCCTTCACGTCCATATACCTATCCACTTTACTTTTAAATGTTAAAATCGATCCTGCCTCCACCACTTCTGCTGGAAGCTCATTCCACACAGCCACCACCCTCTGAGTAAAGATGTTCCCCCTCACGTATTAGCTCACATTAGCAATATTAGTGGCAGTGGCAGAACTGCCACTGCCACTACCACTAATATCAGTTATTCCAGTGGCAGAACTGCAGCGCTGCTGAAGGTAAGTATTGTAACATACCTACTCACACACCTATCTTTTTTTTCGTTAGTTTACCAATCAATTTATTCACTATTCGCATTCCATTCTTTTTGGGAAGCAAATAAAATGTAACATGTTTCATATTTGGCATTTTCATTGCTGACACCAGACATTTTGCTATATTATTTCATATTGACCTCTCTAATCAAAAGTTGCAGCTTAGTTTAAAATTATTAATGCGCAAAGTAGTTATTTTCATCATCAGAAAATGTGCTTCTGCTAATTTATCTTGCGTTATTTCCCTCCTTTCGGAATCTATCACATCACTGTGAATTCAGTAAGCAAGCGGACAGACAACATGCTGTTCTCAGACCTCTGCCAATGCAATTGGTGCAATTGAGATGATGGTTACTGCAAAATTAGCAATGACAACGTAGGTGTGGGAGGGTGGCATAGCTCCTGGCCCTTGCAAACAACTTCTGACCATATCTTTTTGGGGTAATAATAGTTAACTAATAACCCGTGATACCCACTCTGTAAGATTTGTTTCCATTTAAGTTTGGAAACAACCAAAACATAAACCTATAGCAGCTGCAATACTTGAGAATGATGGTTTCCTGATGCAGATGATGAAGAGCTCCAAAGTACAAATTAACGACAATACTTTCATTTTTGAAAAATAAATTAGAATGATCACACAAACTCTTATAGTTATGCACAAAACTATTTAGATCTGGAATGCCACACAAAAGTGGAAAATAAACAATTAGTAGGTCTCATTGAAAAGGATTTAAATATATAATATTTTAATTGTCAAGTTTCAACTGTCATATGTATTGACAATGGAACGATTAACTTCTTAATTGCAGCAGTATAACGAGCCTACAAATATCTCAAATATTCTTAAACCATCATCTCAAATATTAGATGGTAGCACATAGCCATTTTAAACCTAGTGAATTTTTCAATTCTGAACATACTGAACAACAAAGCTGGTGGAAATGATCCGGTTTAAGGACATTCAGAAGAATCTGGTGTAGGGAGAGCAGCATTATTTTCTAATAATACTACTTTCATACTCCAAGGTGACCGTTCAGATGTTAAGAATTTTAATTATTCTCTCTTCATTTTCTTTATATGTAATTTTCCATCTAATTTCCACACTATTGTTTTTATATTAGGTGTCTCATTTTTGATTTGTTTTTTCAAAATACTTTAGCTTGGAAGTTGGATTTTATCCATTATGGTGGCATTAAATATGCCCATAATCATGCTGTAAAATAGATCCTGACTGATTCCAGATGAGATTTCAACCAAATTATTATGGCAGGAAATGGTTTGCATTCAGCAATATAACATCACGGTAGCTCTTAAAAGACAGGCTAACAGCGACAGCCAGACAGTCGATCATCCTGCATCCCAAACTGTTGCTGGGGATGCTGCTAAAGATGAGCATGTTTCATTGTTCCGATGATTAGTTGACACTCTCACCATATGTGCTGTCGCTGGCTTCTTCTAATAGGCTTAATTATTTTCTATTTTGTCTTTCCAGTGTATTGGGATCACTGCACGAGGAAGAGATAGAAAAGAGTAATGATGATGTTGCTGAAGAGCACAGTGTATCATTGGAACCAACACCCAAACACTACCTTATATACTGGCTTTACGAAGAATGAGCAGATACAGGTAGTGGATGCTTAACATGGGAAATGCACTGCACACTTGCCAGAAACACTCTGGCACAAGGCATTGAGGAGTTCACTAAATGCAGAATCTTCAAATCTAAATTTCCACAATGGAGACCATGACTGAGATGCTTTCATGACAAGACAATGCGGATGCCCAGTAAGATGGTTAGCAAACTCGCAGACCTGTCATGGAATGAAGGAGATGAAAAGGAGCATGGGAGCGCTCATTTACAACTTCATAGAGAAGTTGTGTGGAGCCAGAACATGTTGATCTCCACTCTGGGGTCAATGTCCACTTCTTTGTTGGGTACTAGAGATAATCTTGTCACAGGATTTTTCTTCAACGTACTACGAAACATGCAGAGGAAAGCAGATAATGCCAAATAAGTGGTGCCTGAGGCTCACGGATATTTCCAACAGCAAGCCTGCGTCTGCTTCAATAATTGGCATATCATGTACAGAATTCTTTATACTGAATTCCTTTACTGCTCCACAATTTATAGGCCAATGCGCTTCTGAACTAACATGTAAACAGGCCATTCTTGATTTAGTCATGAGTAACGAGGCAAAATCAATTAGAAAACTAATAGAAAAGGAAGACTGTATATCTGAATTTAAATTAGATTTGAGGGCAAAGGGAAAGTCATTCAGTTTTAAAGTTAACAGAAGCAGAGAAATTAATAAACTGCGATTAACAGAAAGTGCCGTCAGTTAGATGGGGTGGTGAAGAAAGTTTTTAGGTATTCTGACCTTCATCAGTCAGGGAATTGGGGATAGAAGTTGGGATGTTATATTTCAGTTGTACAAGTTATGTTTGAGGATGCACTTGTATTGTGTTGACAGGGCTCTCGCTTAGCTTTTTTTCCCTGTTGCCAGCCGGGCAACCTCGGCGGCTTTTTAGGTTGCCAAATGACAGTTTAGATGGTCATTTAAGATGGATTGCATGACGTGTGCGATAATGTGCTCGGACGAAGTGCATAGTTACCATCGGAATTATGGTCAATGAAGCATTCACATATTATTTCTGCTTCAAATAAAGTCACAAACTAAACATATTCACCAATCAAGACATGATATATACCACAATGACATGCAGCAAAATTACAATACAATATCTCATCTCATTTTACACATTGCAATGAATGCAATTTCTATTATCTAATTAACCTACAAAGCCAATGTCTCTTTGGGATGTGGGAGGAAACCCACATGCTTACAGGGTGAATGTGCAAATTCAACACAGACAATGCCCGAGAACAGGATCCAACACAGATCTCCGGCGTGTGAGGCAGCAAGTCCACTATATTTTATTTTACAACTCACAAAAAATAGTAAGAGTAAACGAGAACTTACCAGTTTGAAGTTTGATCTTTATTTTATGAGGAGTAACGATGAGGGATTACGTGAAGAAGCCCCGCCTGGCGCTAGAACGGCATACTTCAGAGCAGCGGCATGAAAAACACAGAACATAATAGCCGGAGTAAGATAGTAAGGCTTCTCATAGATTTAGAACTACCAGATGATCATTTATTTTATGAGGGTGGGGAGTGGAGGGCACGTAATCCCTCATCGTTACTCCTCATAAAATAAAGATCAAACTTCAAACTGGTAAATTCTCGTTTAATCTTACTATTTTACTTCGGAGTCACGTGAGTGACTACGTGAAGATTTTGAAGCTTCAGTGTTTTCCATGTCGTAGAATTCTTCCATACGACAGTCCGGCTAGGTCAACACATACATGAGTAAAAACCTTTTACCAGACCAGTTTCAGTTCTTTCCATAAATCTTTTAATGATAAAAGAACATATAATAACCCCTTTTTTACATCTGGGGAAAATCATTACAAAGTGAAAAAAAGATATAAGTGATAACATAAATCAATAATATCAATTGATAGTGAAACAAAGCAGGTGATTATAGTGAACCCAACACCGCGTGTCCAAAGCCTGTCATTGTGTGAACAGGTTTATTGTAGAACTTTGAAAAAGTTTCTTCTTTACACCACCCTGCGGTTTTTTAAATATGTTCGAGTGGCACGTCCTGTAACTTCGCCGTGGACGTAGCTGCTGCCCTGGTGGAGTGAGATTTGAACACATCAGTGTCTACTCCTGCTAAAAGTAACGCCTGTTTTAACCACCTGGAAATTGTTTGCACTGAAGCTTTTGTGTGTGGTTTCTTATGCGTAATCATTAATGTTTTTTCATTACCTCGAAGAGTTTTGGTAATTTTTATATATTGGTTCAAATGTTTAACTACACACAATGTTGGATCAATAGGGTAAGCTTGAAACGTTACCTTTGCTCCAGTTCTTCCTGGTCTGCTTTGTTTGATCAGATCGGAAACATAAAACACAATGTTATCTGTAGCCACATGCATACAGTCTAAACGTAGCAATTGTAATGTTTGCACCCTTTGAGCTGAAACCAATGCCATTAACATTACTAATTTAAATGTTAACTTTTCCAATGATAAAACTTCGATTGGAGTCCATTGCCTGAGTAGAGTAAGTACAATGCTGACATCCAAATTTCTGTATATCTTGGTTTGGGTGGATTTTTGTTAAAGATTCCTTTCATAAATCTCGATATTAATGGATGTGATCCAATTGATTTCTGATCAGAGATTTGTCCTAAATAGGATGACAATGCACTACGTGCACTATTAATAGCACTATAACATAAGTGCTGTTCAAAATGCAGCTCGGCAAGGAACTCCAATATGTTTGCAATGTTCACAGTATGATAGGATATATTTGATTGTCTACAAAATTTTTCCCATTTCTTTATATGTGTCATATATTGTCTCTGGGTGCTATCTCGCCATGATGCGACTATAATATCCATAGTCCTATCCGACAATCCAAGCTCTTGTAGTGGTCTGGTCAAAACCTGCAGATTAACAAATTCATATAAGCATGTAATGGATGAATTTCTTGGTCACCGGTTTTATTAACAAATCACTGCTGCTAGGAATTGACATATATGGTTCTTTAATCATGTTTAACATTAATGAGAACCATGGTTGTGTCGGCCAATTTGGAATCACCAATAATCCCGTGGCAGAATCTTGTTCTATTTTCTTCAGACATTGCTGAACCAGAGCAAATGGTGGAAAAGCATAAAAGAACATATTCCCCAATGCAGTGAAAAAGCATCTACTGCTACTGCATCTGGATCTGGTTCCCAAGACACATATTTAGGTAATTGATGATTTAATCTTGATGCAAATAGATCAATGTCTGGTAACCCATATTGAATCACAATTTTACTAAAAATTACTGGGTTCAACATCCATTCTGTGTTATCCTTAAAAACCCTTGATCTATTGTCTGCCACCACATTGTATTTACCTGGGATATAATTCGCCGAAGTCCAAATTTGGTGCTCAATACACCACTGCCATATCTGATTGACCAGACAATCACATGATACTGATCTGACTCCCCCCATGTGATTAATATATGCAACAGCTGTTGTATTGTCTAATTATATTAGTACATGCAGATTCTTTTTTATAGAACAATAGGCTTTTAATCCATAAAATGCCCCCAATAACTCTACATAGTTAATACCATATGTTTGGAGAAACATTTCCTCTTGGACAGTCCATCTGCCCCCACAGCTGGTAAATGAATCTGTCGCCCCCCATCCGAGAGCACTAGCATCTGTTTGTAAAATTACTTCAGGCTGTTTGTATCACAATGTTTTTAGCAGCTTGTGGGACATTTTCAATCCACCATTGCAATTCCAATAAGGCATTTTTTGTTAATTGCATAGGCCTATCAAAATGGCCTGCTCTCTTTTTTAGAGCTTTTATTTTATCTCTTTGCAGGTTTTGGTAATGTAATGGACCAAATTCCACTGCAGGAAATGCTGCTACTAATTTCCCAATAACATTTGCTACTTCCCGGATGGAGGGATAAGGTTTGTGCATAAGACCCCTGCAGGTCATTATAATATCATCAATCTTATCTGTTGGCAAAGTTACTATGAGGTCGCTTTGGCAAGAAAGGTGAAAGTAAACCCAAAGGGTTTCTACAGCTATATTAATAGCAAAAGGATAACGAGGGATAAAATTGGACCATTAGAGAACCAGAATGGACAGCTATCTGCAGAGCCAAAAGAGCTGGGGGAGATATTGAACAATTTCTTTTCTTCGGTATTCACCAAGGAGAAGGATATTGAACTCTGTGAGTTTAGGGGAAAAAGTAGAGTAGCTATGGAAACTATGAGATTCAAAGAGGAGGAAGTACTGACACTTTTGAAAAATATAAAAGTGGATAAGTCTCCAGGTCCTGACAGGATATTCCCTAGGACATTGAGGGAAGTTAGTGTAGAAATAGCAGGAGCTATGACAGAAATATTTCAAATGTCATTAGAAACGGGAATAGTACCGGAGGATTGGCGTACTGCGCATGTTGTTCCATTGTTTAAAAAGGGTTCAAAGAATAAATCTAGCAATTATAGACCTGTTAGTTTGACGTCAGTGGTGGGCAAATTAATGGAAAGGATACTTAGAGATAATATATATAAGCATCTGGATAAACAGGGTCTGATCAGGAACAGTCAACATGGATTTGTGCCTGGAAGGTCATGTTTGACAAACCTCCTTGAATTTTTTGAAGTGGTAACTAGGGAAATTGATGAGGGTAAAGCAGTGGATGTTGTCTATATGGATTTCAGTAAGGCCTTTGACAAGGTTCCCCATGGAAGGTTGGTTAAGAAGGTTCAATCTTTGGGTGTTAATGGCAGAGTAGCAAGATGGATTCAACAGTGGCTGAATGGGAGATGTCAGAGAGTAATGGTGGATGGCTGTTTGTCAGGTTGGAAGCCGGTGACCAGTGGGGTGCCTCAGGGATCTGTGTTGGGTCCACTGTTGTTTGTCCTGTACATCAATGATCTGGATGATGGGGTGGAAAATTGGATAAGTAAGTATGCAGATGATACTAAGATAGGTGGTGTTGTGGATAATGAAGTAGATTTTCAAAGTCTACAGAGAGATTTGGGCCATTTGGAAAAAGTGGGCTGAAAAGATGGCAGATGGAGTTTAATGCTGATAAGTGTGAAGTGCTACATCTTGGCAGGACAAATCAAAATAGGACGTATATGGTAAATGGTAGGGAATTGAGGAATGCTGTGGAACAGAGGGATCTAGGAATAACTGTGCATAGTTCCCTGAAGGTGGAATCGCATGTAGATAGGGTGGTAAAGAAAGCCTTTTGGTGTGCTGGCCTTTATAAATCAGAGCATTGAATATAGGAGTAGGGAAGTAATGTTAAAATTGTACAAGGCATTGGTAAGACCAATTCTGGAGTATGGTGTACAATTTTGGTTGCCTAGTTATAGGAAGGATGTCAACAAAATAGAGAGAGTACAGAGGAGATTTACTAGAATGTTGCCAGGGTTCCAGCAACTATGTTACAGAGAAAGGTTGAACAAGTTAGGTCTTTATTCTTTGGAGCGCAGAAGGTTAAGGGGGGGGACTTGATTGAGGTCTTTAAAATGATGAAAGGGATAGACAGAGTTGACGTGGATACGTTTTTCCCATTGAGGGTAGGGAAGATTCAAACAAGAGGGCATGACATGAGAATTAAGGGACAGAGGTTTCGGGGTAACGTGAGGGGGAACTTCTTTACTCAGAGGGTGGTGGCTGTGTGGAATGAGCTTCCAGCAGAAGTGGTGGAGGCGGGATCGATTTTAACATTTAAGAGTAAAGTGGATAGGTATATGGACGTGAAGGGAATGGAGGGGTATGGTCTGAGTGCAGGTAGATGGGACTAGGGGAAAACAAATGGTCGGCACGGACTGGAAGGGCCGAGAGGGCCTGTTTCCGTGCTGTAATTGTTATATGTTATATATGGTTATATGGTTACTAACATAGTAACTGAGTTGATCACAAACCCCAAATAGTTAATTGACTGTGTTGGCTGCAGCTGGGATTTAATTGGATGAATCAAGAACCCTAATTTCTCAAATAAGGTTTTAGTTGCTGAAACTGATTTTTCAGCTGATTCCTGATTACAATTGATGATTAAAATGTCATCCAGATAAGCCATAACGATGTGCTTTTGTGCTCTTAATTGTGCTAAAGCTGGTTTCAACAGCTTTGTAAAGAGCCTGGGAGCTGAACTTAACCCATTTGGTAAAGCTTTAAATTGCCACAGCTGTCCCAGCCAATTAAATTTTAAATACCTTCGAAAAAATTGGTGTATCGGTACTGAATAGTACGCGTCCTTTAAATCAATTGTGACCATATAACAACCTGCTGACATCAAATGTCTTGTAGTATTGAATGTTTCCATCTTAAAAATGTTTATACTCGACAAATGTATTAAAATTTGTAAGGTCCAGAATAATTCTGCAACCACCATCTTTTTTACTTCTTGGAAATATATTTGACACAAATTGATGTTCATGTTCTATAGTTTTTTCAATAACACCTTTTTTAAACAATTTGTCAATTTCACATTAATCTCTGCCTCTTCAATTGCAGAAAACATGAAACCATAAGCAGTTTATTTTGTACCGGAGAGTTAACACCTTCTTTAAATGTTTTTATAATAATAGCTCCTGAAACTGTTTTGTAAAATAAAACCAATCAGATGTGATGGCAAGCCACTCATCATAAAACATTTGTAATCTCCCTCCAACTGGAGATTCGTCCACAGTTTTTTAGGAATTGAATAAATTTTTTGTACCTCTCCATATGAACGTGGCGGTCTCCTTCTCCCCGTATACGGGGGAACATTAGGCTGTGTCGGATGGTAATATTTTCTTATCATATTCTTGCCTCTGTTTCCGAAATCAAATCCCCTTCTTGATGAAAAATACCTTTTTTGTCCAAAAACGAAAGGTCTCATGTGGCTAATAGATTTAGCCTCTTCATCCATTTCTCTTATTTGTTTAGGCAGGTTCTCTCCAAACAGATAACCAGGAGCTTGAACACCACTTGATCGACACAGACCTGCAAATCCTGGATGAAATATGGGCCGAATCGCAATTTTCCTCATACAATTAATTTCATAGAAGGAATTGCACAATAAGCCCAAAGTATCTTTTTGGATTTTAACATTTCCGACCCTTCCATTTGCCTTCCGTAGGCTGTAATGGCAGCTGAAATTAGTTTGAGGATTCTTTGAAATCTTATTTCTTGCCCTCTCATGCCTGGAGACATAGGCGTCCATATAGACGGATTAACCGTAGGTACCTTATATGAGGTGCAATTATCCGGTGTTTTATACAATTCTGCTGTTTCAACCATCACAGAATCTTGAAGTTGGTGAGATACCATATAGTTAATATTGGCAGCTAGGTTTTCTTCCATAGCCTCACCACTTCCTTCCGGTATAGCAAATTCTTTTGCCACATCAGGCACATCTGGCCTTTTCTTTTTTATTCGTGGTGTGCACTCATAATCCACATCACCACTTGCAGGGTCTGACCTTTGCAGCCCTGATACACTTGGACTTCTCCATTTTCCTTTTTTATTATCTGGCTAAATCATTACGGCAGCGTGACTCTGATTTTACTTTCGCTTTTGCTGGTTCTACCAGCGTAGCGTCTTTTTTCCCAGAACGTCCCCTCTTTCCTTGCACTTACCTGCGGGTCCGTTCCGACCGCTGCGAGGAGCTGCGCTCTGCAGCTCTTGCTTCAGCCGTCAGCGTCGACGTAATGCCGTTCTAGCGCCAGGCGGGGCTTCTTCACGTAGTCACTCACGTGACTCCGAAGTAAAATTATATGTTGATAACTTTGGTTACTAAAAAAAAGAAACTATCCATTTTCAGTCTTAAATCTCTAAGTCCCCCTTTACAGCTACTGTATGTTTTAATTCAGTTCAAGGCTATTGGGGCAGTACATTGACCATAAATTTGCTAAAATTGCCAGAGACCTGGAATTGATCCTGAATATGGGTGCTGTCTGTATGGAGTTTTGTTTTCTCGTTTATAACATTGTTTACAGAGTACTATGTTTACATTTTCTGTTGTGCTGCTGCAAGTAAGGATTTCATTGTTCTAACTGGGACGTGAGAGAATAAAACACTCTTGACTTACATCGCTGATGTGTGGGACAGAACTATCATGGGTGATCGGTGGTCAGCATGGACTCAGTGGGCCGATGGGCCTGTTGCCACGCTGTATCTTTAAATTAAACTAAAAACACTAAAATCAGAGGAAATGTAAAGAAGGGTTTATACCCAAAACGTCACCCAATGTTTTCTCTCCAGAGATGCTAGCTGCTCCTTGGAGTTCCCCCGCACAATTAAAGCATGGAATAGTCTTCACCCGGCCATATGTACCAACCAGACGCAACTAAATTTAAGGGAGCTTTTTTTTCCCCAAGAACTTTTTTTTGCTTAAGTCCAAGTCAAGAGTCAAGAGAGTTTTATTGTCAAGTGTCCCAGATAGGACAATGACATTCTTGCTTGCTGCAGCACAACAGGATATGTAAACATAATACAGTACAGGAGATAAAAGTTCAGTGTGTCTATATACTATAGACCTTTTATATACACAAGAAATAAACAGATAAAATGCAATAGGCTGTTATTTTTCCAGAGTTTAGTGATGGTAGGTCCACCTGTTTAAATTCCATTTCGAATATTTTTGGAGGACCAGGAAACCAAGAAGCAAGGGGGAAATCGTTTAAGACCGAGATGAAAAAGACTTTTTTCACACAGAGTGGTGAGTCTCTGGAACTCTCTCCAGAGAGTTACTCCATCTCCAGTGAGTGATTCTGCGTTGTTTTTCAGCCGTCACGGTGAGGCAGCGAACGGACAGGAATAGCAGCCAGAACTCCCACAATGCAAAGGAAGGGAGAAAGTGGCCGACGTTAGCGTGGCAGTGCGCATGTGCACAGAAACATAGAATTTAGGTGCAGGAGTAGGTCATTCGGCCCTTCGAGCCTCACCGCCATTCAATATGATCATGGCTGATCATCCGACTCAGTATCCTGTACCTGCCTTCTCTCCATAACCCCTGATCCCCTTAGCCACAACTAACTCCCTCTTAAATATAGCCAATGAACTGGCCTCAACTACCCTCTGTGGCAGAGAGTTCCAGAGACTCACCACTCTCTGTGTGAAAAAAGTCTTTCTCATCTCGGTCTTAAAGGATTTCCCCCTTATCCTTAAGCTGTGACCCCTTGTCCTGGACTTCCCCAACATCGGGAAGAATCTTCCTGCATCTAGCCTGTCCAACCCCTTAAGAATTTTGTAAGTTTCTATAAATTCCCCTCTCAATCTCCTATATTCTAGAGAGTATAAACCGAGTCTATCCAGTCTTTCTTCATAAGACAATCCTTATGCAGGGCCGCACATGCGCACAACCACGGCCGATGATGTGCTCGGCGGCCGGCCGTGCCGAGCGGAGACCTGAGACCCGAGAGCCGAGCGGAGACCCGAAGGCCTAGCGCCGAGCAGAGAGCCTAGCGCCGAGCAGAGAACTAGCGTCGAGCAGAGAGCCGACAGCTAGTGCCGAGAGGGAAGGAGGGACATGGTGTAGGGGAGTAGGGGAAAGAGTGTGGAGGGAGGGGGAGAGGGGTGGGGGGAAAGAGGAGAAAGATTGGGGAGGTAGAGTGGGAGGGGGAGGGGTAGGGGCAGTCCATCTATTACCCAATCCCTATCACCCCCAATCCTCTTTCTCTATTCCCACACACGTGATCACGTGCTTCGACACAAGCTGTGGGGGGCGGGGTTGGGACTGGTGCAAAGGCACATGTAAATGAGATCCATTCGGATTAGACATCTGTGAGGGATGGCATTGTGACATCACACAATGGAACGTGCTGTAACATCAGGCGGGGGGGGGGGGGGGGGGCTGGGGCTGGAGCAAAGGCATATGTAAATTAATCCATTCCGATTGGACATCTGTGAGGGATGGCATTGTGACATCACACGATGGAACGTTCACCAACATTCTATGGATGAAAGCTGTTTGAATTTTTTTTACATTTTGAAATTTTCGGGGGGGGGGGCGGAGGATTTTATTAAAAATGTGTACATAAAAGTGTCTAAAAGTAATGAAGAGTGCATTAGTGAATGTGAAAATGTAATGTCTAGCGAAATGGAAAAAATTTCAGCGTTTGAGCTTGTGGTTTTGGCGGACCATGGAATCAAAGGGCATAAATCTGACAGACATAAACACACACACACACATACACACAGAGTTTTAAAACTATACTAGACCAAGTGCAGACCCTCTGGGTCTGTTCCCCGAACGCGCGGGGGGTGGGGGATCTTTTGGCGTCACACTCACACTAACCACCCCCCAAACACACAGGCGGGGGGAGAGGCAGAGTGGTGAGAGGGGAGAGGGGGAGGAGGAAAGGGGAGTAGATTGGGGAGGGAGAGGAGATGGGGGGGGGAGAAGGTGGTATGAGGAAAGGGAGGAGAGTGGGGAGTGGGAGGAGAGCTGAGTGGGCGGGAAGGAGGGGAGAGGAGTAGGGGGTGGGGAGAGGGGGGAGGGGATGTTAGAGGGGCGGGACAGAGGTGGAGAAAGGGGATGAGGGGAAGGGGAGAGAGGGGTAGGGGGAAAGGGAGAGGGGAGAGAGAGAGGTGGGGGAGGGGGGAGAGAGAGAGGTGGGGGAGGGAAAGGGGAAGAGTGGGGTGAGTGGTAGCAGGGAGTGGTGCAAGAGGGAGGGAAGGGGTGGGGGGTGAGAGGGGGGGGTGAGGAGAGCAGGGAGAGGGTTGAGGAGGGAGGTGGACAGGATGGAAGGGGAGGAAAGGGGGTGGGGAGGGGGTGAGAGAGGGTTCGGAGAGAGGGGGTGGGGGAAG
Organism: Okamejei kenojei; assembly: GCA_035221665.1. Lineage (NCBI taxonomy): Eukaryota > Metazoa > Chordata > Chondrichthyes > Rajiformes > Rajidae > Okamejei > Okamejei kenojei. The sequence continues at coordinate 45,018,048 of CM069138.1, read as the reverse complement.
GAAGAGAGGGAGGAGGGAGGAGGAGGGAGGGAGGAGGGGAGAGGGGAAGGGGAGAGAGGGGGAAGTGTGGAGGGAGGGAGAGAGGGGTAGGGGAGAAGGGTAGGGGAAGAGAGGGGGAGAGTGTGGAGGGAGGGGGGAGTGGTTAGGGGGGAGGGGGAAGAGTGGGGAGGGAGAGGGAGAGCGGAGAGAGGGTGAAGGTGCGTGAAGTGGGGAGGGAGAGGGAAGGGAGGTGGAGAGAGAGGGGTGGGGGAGGGAGATGGAGGGGTGGGGGGGAGAGGTGGAAAGAGTGGGGGAGGGAGGGGAGGGGGAGAGTGTAGGGGGGAGTGGTGGAAGTGGGGAGAGAGGGAGGGGGAGGGGGTGGGGGGAGTTGTGGAACAGGGAGATAGGGGAAAGGGGTGGGGGGAGGGAGGGGGAGAGAGAGGGTGGGGGGGGGAGAGAGGGTGGGGGAGGGGGGTGAGTGGAGAGGGAGAGGGGTGGGGGAAGGGAGAGAGAAATGGAAGAGTGGGAGGGAGGGGAGGAGGGGGGAGAGGGGTAGGGGGGATAGTGGTGGAAGTGGGAGAGAGAGGGAGGGGGGAGGGGGTATGGGGGAGTGGTGGAAGAGGGAGAGGGGTTAGGGGAAAGGGTGGGGAGGAGAGGGGTGGGGGAGGGAGAGGGGTGGGGAGGGAGAGGGGTGGGGAAGGGGAAGAGAATTGGAAGAGTGGGGAGGGAGGGGGAGAGGGGTAGGGAGTGGTGGAAGAGGGACAGCGGTAGGGGAAGGGGGGTGGGGGAGAGAGGGATGGGGTAGGAGGAGGAGGGGGAGGAGAGGGTTGAGGAGAGGGAGATGGAGAGGGGGATGAGAGAGGGGTGGGGAGGAGAGGAGGGGAGGGGGAGAGAGGTGTGGGGGGGGAGGAGGGATGGAGGGGAGGAGGGAGATGGTGTAGGGGAGAGAGGGGGAAGAGTGTGGAAGGAGGGGGAAGAGTGGGGAGGGGGGGAAGGGAGGTGGGGGAGGGAAGGGAGTGGGGGAGAGAGGGATGGGGGTGGGAGGAGGAGGGGGAGGAGAGGGAGAGGGGTGAGGAGAGGGAGATGGGGAGGAGAGAGGGGGTGGGTGAGGAGAGGGATGGGGAAGAGAGGTGTGGGGAGAGGTATGGGGGAGGGAGGGGGAGGAGGGAGATGGGGGTAGGGGGGGAGGGGGGAGAGTGTGGAGGGGGAGAAGAGTGGGGGGGGATAGAGGGGAAAGAGTGGGGAGGTAGAGTGGGAGGTGGAGGGGGAGGGGCAGTCCATCTGTTCCCCATTCTTTCTCTATTCCCACACATGTGATCATGCGCTCGACAGGTTGCGGAGGGCGGGGCTAGGGCTGGAGATGTCCATTCCGATTGGACATCTGTGAGGGATGGCATTGTGACATCACACAATGGAAAGTTCACGAACATTCTATGGGTGAGAGCTGTTTGATTTTTTTTAACATTTTTAAAAATTTTAGGGGGGGGGGATTTTATTAAAAATGTGTACATTTAAAGTGTCTAAATGTTAATGGTCCCTACCCCCACAGGAGTGCATTATTAGTGAATGTAACTCAGTGTAATGTCAGAGATAGCAAAATGGAAAAAATCTGGGAGTTTGAACGTGTGGTTTTGGCGGACCATGGAATCAAAGGACAAAAATCTGGCAGACAATAACACACAACATAAACACACACACACAGTTTTAAAAGTTATACCCTGGAGGGAAGGGGGTAGGGTAAGGGTGGAGGGGAGGGTGTGGAGGGGAGGGGGGAAGGGGGTTTAGGGGAGGGCAGGGGAGAGGAAGGGAGAGGAAGGGGAGAAAGAGAGAAGGGGAGAAAGAGAGAAGGGGAGAGAGGGGGAGGGGAGAGAGAGGACAGGGGGAGAGAGAGGGGAGAGAGAGGGGGGAGAGATAATTAGGAGAGAGAGAGCGGGTGGAGAGAGAGAGAGGGGGGTGAGGGAGAGAGAGGGGGAGGGGAGGGAGAGAGAGGGTGAGGAGAGAGCGGGGAGGGGGAGGGAGAGGGAGAGAGGGGAGAGGAGAGAGAGGGTGGGGAGGAGAGAGGGGGAGGGAGGGAGTCTGGGGGCGAGAGAGGGGAGGTTGAGAGAGAGGGGGAGGGATGGAGAGCGAGAAGGGGAGGGATGAGAGGGGGAGAGCGAGGGGGAGAGAGAGCAAGGGAGAGAGTGGGGGAGAGGGACAGAGAGGGGGGGAGAGGGACAGAGAGGGGGGAGAGAGACAGAGAGGGGGGAGAGAGACGAGAAGGGGGTGTAGAGTGTGAGAGCAGAGAGAGAAGCGGCTTGGGATTGGTCAGCATGTGGTATTGTGACATCAGCAGCTCGTGAGGTCCCGTTTAGATTTTAAAATGAGTGAGTGTGGGGGGGGGGGAGGACGGAAGGATTTTATTTTAATATGTGCATATAAAAATGTCTATATGTAATGAGGAGTGCATTAGTGAATGTAAACGTGTAATGTCTAGCGAAATGGAAACAATCTCGGAGTTTGAGCGTGTGGTTTTGGCGGACCATGGAATCAAAGGCCAAAAATCTTATCTGAAAAAAAGTGGAATGTGACATACACCCATTTACACACACACACACCGCCGACACAAACAAACACACGCACACAGAGATAGACAGACAGACAGACAGACAGACAGACAGACAGACAGACAGACAGACAGACAGACAGACAGACAGACAGACAGACAGACAGAGAGAGCTAGAGGGAGAGATTGGTGAGGCTGAGCAGGAACCTGAGGGATGATCTTATAGAGATGTATAAAATTATGAGGGGAATAGAAAAGTGAATATACAGCACCTTTTTTCCAGGGTAGGTAAATCAAGAACAAGAGGTTTAAGGTGACAGAACTTCAAACATATGCATGCCCTGGAATTTGACGTTGTTGACTCCACCACAGACCAGTCGATGAAGATAGGTTTGTGGATCCTTGACTTCCCTCTTTTGAAGTCAACAATCTGCTCCTTGGTGTTGCTGACATTATGAGCAAGGTTGTTTTTATGGCACCATTCAATCAGATCACCAATCTCTCTCCTATACTCTGGCTCATCATTGCACAATGGTGGTGTCATCTGAAAATATAAATATATTGAATTGTGTCTGGCTACACGTTAATGGATATAGAGTGAATAAAGCAGGGGACTGAGCATACAGCCCCGAGGATCTTCACTGCCAAAGGTTATCCAGGAGGTTATTGCCAATTTGTACTGATTGTAGTCTGTGATGAAGACGTTGAGGATCCAGTTGCATAGGGATGTTCAGAGACCAGATCCATGAGCTTGATAACAAGTTTGGTGGGGATGATGGCATTGAAATCTAAGCTGTAGTCAATGAACAAAAGCCTAATGTACAGTGCAATAAGAAAGTATTCAGACCCCTTCCATTTTTCCACATTTTGATATGTTACAGCCTTATTCTAAAATAGATTAAATTCATTCTTTAATCATCAATCTACACACAATACCCCATAATAAAAAAAGCAAAAAACAAGTGTTTAGAAATATTTAAAAAAAAACTCAAATATCACATTTACATAAGTATTCAGACCCTTTAGTCAGTACTTTGTTGAGACACCTTTGGCAGCGATTATCGCCTCAAGTCTTCTCGAGTATGATGCTACAAACTTGGCACACCTGTATTTGGGTAATTTCTCCCATTCTTCTCTGTAGATCCTCTCAAGCTCTGTCAGGTTGGATGGGAAGCTTCGATGCACAGCTATTTTCAGGTCCCTCCAGAGATGTTTGATCGGGTTCAAGTCTGGGCTCTGGCTGGGCCACTCAAAAGCCACGAAGCCACTCCTGCGTTGTCTTGGCTGTGTGCTTATGGTCATTGTCCTGTTGGAAGGTGAACCACCGCCCCAGTCTGACGTCCAGAATGCTCTGGAGCAGGTTTTCATCAAGGATCTCTCTGTACTTTGCTTCGTTCATCTTTCCCTCAATCCTGACTGGTCTTCCAGTTCCTGCCGCTGAAATACATCCCCACGGGACCTGCAATGCTGCAGAAAATGTTTTATACCCTTCCCCAGATCTGTGTGTCGACACAATCCTGTCTTGGGGGTCTACAGACCATTCCTTCATCTTCATGGCTTGGTTTTTGCTCTGACATGCACTGTCAATTGTGGGACCTTACATAGACAGGTGTACGCCTTTCCAAATCATGTCCAATCAATTGAATTTACCACTGGTGGACTCCAATCAAGTTGTAGAAACGCCTCAAGGATAATCAATGGAAACAAGATGAACCTAAGCTCAATTTTGAGTGTCATAGCAAAGGGTCTGAATACTTATGTAAATGTGATATTTCAGTTATTTCTTTTACTTTGCAAAAATTTCGAAACAACTGTTTTCGCTTCTTCATTCTGGGGTATTGTGTGTGGATTGTGTGTAGATTGATGATTTAAAAAAATGAATTTAATCCATTTTAGAATAAGGCTATAAAGTAACAAAATGTGGAAAAAGTGAGGGGGTCTGAATACTTTCTGAATGCACTGTATGTGCTCTTGTTGTCTAAGTGATCCAGTGCAGGATGGAGAGCAAGTGAGATCACATCTCCCAATGATCTGTTGTGATTATACGCAAATTATAGTGGGTACAGGTTCTTGCTAAGTTAGGAGTTCATAAGTGCCATAACCAACCTCTCAAAATACTTCATCACCACAAACATTCGTGCCACCAGTAGGTATTATTGAGGCATGTCACATCATTCATCTTGGGCACTGGTATTATTGATGCTTAAAGCAGGTGGGAATGGTAGGCGGCGTGACTGACGTTGCAGCGGCCTCTGGAGTCCGTCTGTCTTTTATTGTTTTCTGTTAAATTTTTTGTCCCATTGAATGTATAGTTTGTAGAGGTTTATATATTGTTGTTAACTGTGTATATGTGGGGGGCGGTGGGGGAAACTTTTAGATCTCTTCCCTGTACGGGGCGGCCCGACCTTTTCCCTGTCGGTTCTGCGTTGTAGTTGGGGCCTAGCATCGTGCAGCGGCCTCCAGCTGGAACGACCTGGGGGCTCCAGTCGCGGAGCCTGCGGATTCGCCATCGTGGAGCTGGCCGGCTTCGGAGCGTGGAGAGCTGTGGTGAGGCGCGGCTGTGAACCAGCTCCGGAGCCCGAAGGCTCCAGCCGCAGGCCCGGTGGACAGAACATCGGGAGCTCGCAACGGTAAAACTTCTCCCGCCCGAGTTGCGGGGCTGAGGGCGACCCGGAGGGGGGACTTGCATCGCCCGACGCGGATTTCACGGCCGCGGGACTTGCTATCGCCCGCCGTGAGCTCCAACATCAAGACCCGGAGAGGGGCCTTACATCGCCCGGCATGGCCTTAAACGGCCGCGGGACTTGCCGTCGCCCACCGGGGGCTCCAACAACAGGAGAAGAATAAGGAACAGGGGAGAGACAAGACTTTGCCTTCCATCACAGTGGGGAGGTTTTTGGAGATTCACTGTGATGGATGTTTATGTAAATTGTGTTAACTGTGTCTTGGTTTTTTTTTCTTGTTTGTATGACTGCAGAAACGTAATCTCATTTGAATTTAGGTTCAAATGACATAATAAAATATCTTGTTTCTTGTAACATAGGACCTTCATAATGAGAGGTTGATAATGTCCACAATTACTCCAGCCAGATAAAGTCCAATGTCCGCAATTGGGTAGAGATTAATTGGATCTGACCTTATGCGAGTCCGGTGATGTGTGCTTTCAAGCTTCTGCATCATCTGCCCGATGAGTGGGGAAAAGAAGGAATGATCGGGATTGGACAATTCATTGATCATGTTGGCTGCTTTTCCGAGGCAGCGTGAAGTGGAGTCAATGGTGGGGAATCTGATGGACTGGGCAACATACTCAACTCTCTGCAATTTCTTATGGTCTTGGGCAGAGTTGTTCACAAAATCAAGATATGACAGTATGCTCTCTATGGTGCATCTCTAGAAGTTTGTAAGAGTCATTGGAGACATGCCGAATTACCTCAGTCTTCTGAGGAACTAAAAGTGTTGGTGTACCTTCTCGAGTGTTGCTTGAATATGGTTAGTCCAGGATAGTTGGTAATATTAACGCCAAGGAATTTGAAGTTCTCAACTATTTCCACTTTGGCACCATTGATGCTGATTGAGGAATATAGTCAGTCTTCCCTGCTTCCTGAAATTAGCTCCTTCATCTTGATGCCGTCAAGAATACAATGCCAGAGATGCAGAAGAAACATAGAAAATAGGTGCAGTAGTAGGCCATTCGGCCCTTCGGCCCTTCGAGCCAGCACTGCCATTCAATATGATCATGGCTGATCATCCAAAATCAGTACCCCGTTCGTCCTATATTCCCCCTATCCCTTGATTCCGTTAGCCCTAAGAGTTAATTCTAACTCTCTCACTAGAGACATATTCAATTGACTTGATTACCTAAATGGTCTCCATGCATGCTGTGATCATTGTGTGATTCTGTTGTCAGCCTTTTCACCAAAATTCAACAGAGAAGTAAATCAGACATTCCACTGGTTTCCCCAGATAACATTTAATTTGCGAATTATTTGCCCAATTTCCTTTATCAGTCTTTAACCTTTAAAGATATTTTCACATTCAGATCACTTGCCAGAGAACTTTGATTTATCTTGCAGTGCTCCCTAGGCTTTCAATCAACTCACTCAAATTCTACAATTAAATTCAACCAATTGGATCCAGTAAAATTCCACCATGTGGATGGGGGGGTGTGGGGGAGGGGGGGGGGGGGTGTGGGCGGGGGGGGAGGGTGGTGTGGGGGGTTGTGGGGGGGAGAGGGGAGAAGGGTGTGGGGGCGGGGGGGTTGTGGGAGGAGGGGGTGTGGTGGCGGAGGGATTGTGGGGGGGAAGGGGGATATGGGCGGAGGGGAGGGGGATGTGGGCGGGTGAGGGGATTGTGTGGGCGGGGGGGGGGGTGGGGTGTTGTGGGGGGGGGGAGAGGGAGGGATGTGTGGGAAAGAGGGAAAAATAGATCAGCCGTAATTGAATAGTGGAACAGACTTGATGGGCTGAATGTCCTAATTCTGCTTCTATGTCTTATGATCCTATGTTTCCACCAGCGCCATGATTATCGTGTTCTGACAAGAAATTTATTTATCGGCAACATTAATCTTTCTTCAACTTAGCACACAGTTTTGTTTTACAGCTTTCCTATGATGCAAAATGTATATTCCTCTATCATGAAAGTTGAGAAACAGTCAAATTGCACAATTTTAATTTGCATTTAAATCTCAGTTGACCAAATAACAAGTTCTGCACTTTCAAGTTATCAGAGAGCTAATCAATTGGATGTTGCTGTATTAAAAAAAAAAGATGTGCACAATCGTAGCCGCCTGGGCAGAGAACATTTTACAGAATATTTCCAAGCTGCATTTCAACATCTGTATTCGACACTACCCTGCAATTAGGTCAATCACATTTGCTACCATATTCTCAAACAGCTGAAGGTATAACACTAAGATTATAATACAAACACTGTTAATTGTTTTTTTTCAAACCCATTATAAGTTAAAAGAAATACTGTACTCAGGGTTCGTACACTTGGAACAGCTATAAATTCAATGACTTTTCAAGGACTTTCAAGGTCAAAAAATCAAATTTTCAAGGACCAAAATCCAGCATACATTGATGGTTAATCGGAGACTTGTATATAAATTGCTTGGTATTGGATGATTTGATTCTTTCCCAAATAAAAGTAAGTAAGAAGGTTGGATGGTCACCATCTCAGTTTTGCACACCTCTGGTACACAGCAGAAAGATGAACTTTCAACTCAAAGTTCCTTCGAAGTTATGAACCATTGATATAGCTCGAATTATTGCCAAATGCCCATTGGAATTTAGAGTTGAGACCTTGTTTTCTGTTGTGTTACTTGTGTGCTCTGATGTACATACACTGATTTTCTGGGAAATCTGAGGTGATCAGTCAATCCATTAGTCCAGCTTGCACAGAATGACACTAAACTACATAATAATTACATGCAAGATGGTTAACGTATCTATATTCGTACTTCAATACAGTACCGATGGTCCATTTTCTCATCTCTTAGTTGTTCAATCTGAAACCATTATATAGGAAAACTGTGCTTTTCAACCACTCCCTGCAAACCTGTACTGTCCCTGCCTGCTTCAAAGTCTCCAATATTGTCCCTTTACCCAAAAAGACAAGGATTACTAGTCTTAATGACTACAGGCCTGTCGCAATGTAGTCATGAAAACCCTTGAAAGACGTGCTGGCCCAGCTGAAAAATATCACAACCCCCCTGCTGGACCCACTGGAGTTTGCACATCGGGCCAATAGATCAGTGGATGACCAGTCAACCCAGGCCTGCACTTCATCCTCCAGCACCTAGACCGCCAGGGGACCTATGCAAGGATTTTCTTTGGTTTTAGCTCTGCATTCAACACCATTGTGCTAAAGCTACTACACTACAAACTCTCCAAGTTGACTGTGCCTGAAAACCTCTGTCAGTGGATCACCAACTTCCTGAGAGACAGGAAGAAGCATGTGAGGCTGGGAAAGCACATCTTGGACCCGCAGACCCTCAGCATAGGAGCACCGCAAGACTGCATACTCTCCCCTCTCCTTTACTCTCTCTCTACACTAACAGCTGCACTTCCATAGACTCCTCTCAAGTCTGCGGACGACACAACCCTGATTGGACTGATCCAGGATGGGGAGGAATCTGCCTCCAGACAGGAAGTGTCACAGCTGGTGTCCTGGTGCCTTCGTAACAACCTGGAGCTCATTGCTCTTAATTAAGACAGTGGAATTGATAGTAGACTTTAGGAGAGCACCCCCTCCCCTTCCCCCACTCACCATCAACAACACCACAGTCAGATCTGTGGAGTTTTTAAAGTTCCTTGGAACACCATCGACTCCACAGTCAAAAAGGCACAACAGAGGATGTACTTCCTGTGGCTGCTGAGGAAACACAATCTGCCACAGGCAATGATAGTCCAATTCTATACTGCCATCATAGAGTCTGTCTTCAACTTCTCCATCATGGTCTGGTTTGGCTCAGCCACCAAGCACGACATCCGGAGGCTGCAGCGAATCGTTCGATCAGCCGAGAAGATTGTTGGCTGCAACCTTCCCATTGACGAACTGTACACTGCAAGGGCCAGGAAGTGTGCGGGTAAGATCACCTCTGAACCCTCTCACCCTGGCCACAAACTCTTTGAAGCACTTCCCTCTGGAAGTGAGCTTTCACACATTCAGAGAGAGAGAGAAAGAGAAAGAAAGGTAGAGAGAGAATGTGAGATAAAGCTAGAGAGAAAGAGAGAGAGAAAGAGAGATAGAGAGAAAGAGAGAGAGAAAAAGATATATATATATATATATGGTGAGAGAGAAAGAGAAAGTGAGAGAGAAAGAGAGAAAGAGAAAGAAAGAAAGAGAGAGAGAGAAAGAGAGAGGAAAAGAGAGAGAGAAAGAGAGGGAGAAAGAGAGGGAGAAAGAGAGCGAGAAAGAAGGAGAAAGAGAGGGAGTCGCGGCCAAATCTCACCACCTCCCCGGGCACGGCACACAGCACGTGGTCTGACTCTGCTGGGTCCTAGTGCTCCTCCCCTCCTACCTACAGGGAATATTGTTCGCAAACATATCTAAAAATGTTTCCCGACTTTTAATAAAAATACACATTATAAACTTGATGAAAAAACACCACATTACAGCATGAATTAATATTTTTATCATAAAAAGTGAATTTTCAAAGACTTTCAAGGACCTATGAACCCAAGGAAACGTATGAGCACTATACGGTCCTATAGTTGGGATTGTTTAAGTTACACTGCAAAGTTTGTTAGTCATAATGTTATTCCACACGTAGGAAATTCCTAAAAAAAAACTCCTGGGTCCATTTTGTCATAAACATGTTTGAGGCAAAAATACTGTCCATGTTTTTGTTCTCGTACTAAAAAAAACTATTGTTTTGTGATTGTGAAAAGCAGATAATCAATTGCCACTGTATCCACACACCAACTATCTTCCCACTTAAAGTTACTGAACGCATCCCATAAAGGATGACCCCTCTAACAATCTATAGTCTACACGTGCATAAACTGAACAAAGATAACCAAAGTATTTACTGCATGAAGTGCACAATCATTATCCAAAGAACAAAAGGTTCATCAGTATCCTCTCTTTCCCCACAATGAAACTAGTAAATAAATATTCAACAAAAGGCTAACATTGAGTGCTTTAAAACTGATCAATGGACTGCAGGAACTGAATTCAAAAACTAACTTTCGACCCCTCATCTAGTTCTTTTTCATGGTATTCTCCTTGGATTGTCACCTTGTCGTGGTGGAGAAGCTTCTGTGGACCTGAGATTCTGAGAGCGATGCCGTCTGGAGCTATGCTCCTGGTAGGGCCACCCATGGCTGTAAGGTCGAGGGGGAGGTCTCTGACAAAAAGCAATCCAACCACGATCTCAATGGTGGAACAGGCGGAGGACGATGGCTTTCCTTAGTGGAGCGACACAACGGCTGGGAAGGCGGATGAAAGCTGCAGCAGAAAAGGGTCTTCGGTCATCTTGGACTCCATGCCACTGGATCTTGACCCAGATCTGTTAAGGACCGTGGGATGGCTGTCTGTGCACCAGTCTCACCACGTTAAACACGCACAGGTGTCTCCATATAGGGAATAGCACCCTGGAGACACCCATGGTCAGCCTAGGAAGATAATGGTTTTCTAGTTGCCTTCTTAATGATGCCAAATGTTGTAAGCTTATTTTTTGTAACTTTCTCAATCTGCACGTTTGATCTTGCAACATTTGTATTTTAGTTTGTGTTGAAATTAGATCACTTGGTACTATTCATACACAATCAATAATAAAAGCACCAAATACACAGATTTTCTTTACAAACATGAATAAAGATGATTTGCTTCAATAACATTTATGTTGGGTCTAGTGTGACATGAGTCCTACAGAGGACTCATGACACTGTCATAAGTAGGATATTGATGAGGCAAGTGTATGCTTTCTTTGGATTGGTGTACGCCCTGTCCTGTTTGCACTTGGCTTCTGTGCATTTGCTTCTTTCCCAGTTGCTTCTCTGATAGCTTGAACGGACTTAGGCTAGGAATTACCAAGAAACAGCTCCTCTCTTTTAAGGAAATTTTGAAGGCATCCTCCAGGAAACTGCTTACTTTGACCATCCTCAAGTTAGATTACTTGTGAAGCACATGAACAATGAAGAACATGAACAATTAAGTCTGTCTGTGGGAACCATTACACCTTCATCAGAGCCCAGAGGTTGCGGACGATGGCCTGGGGAAGAATGCTGACGTCGGTTCACCCACCCTGCCAACGGATTCAGAATTTTGCAGAGATAGCATTGGTGATATTTTGTAGTGTTATCAGGTGCTCATCGGAAACAATGCTGCTTAGATCCTGAACTTCAACTTTAAAGCCAACTTTGAGGTGCCAATACTATTTTCCTCTGGCAGGGAAGGATGTGCCGGTACACTGAAATTCATGGGGGATTTTGTCAGTGATTTCTGCCCCAATGGAATATTTAATACCATAGGCACATCAATATATTGAATGCGAAAACAATATTACACACCTTTCTCTGGTAGTGCAGGTACAGTTACTACCTTCCAATCTATAGGATTGTGCAGGGTATTAACGAGTGCAGCTATAGGAAACTCCAAAAACATCATCAACAGCATCAATGATGGGACACAGCAGGAGTGCTAATGACAAGGCTAAATGTTCAACCAGAAGTGCCAAAGCAGACAGTCTATCTTAGCTTCCTCTTCAGATCCCCATTATCACGTGCACAAGCAATTCAAATCATTCCACTTGATATCAAAAAAAACTAAGAGTACTGATGCAGAAAAGGCAATGTGACCAGGTTGTGGTCTGACCATGCAATAATGAAGAGATATGTTCAAATGAAGATACATTCACAGCTTGCCAAGGTATCCCACTAAAGTTATGATATCTTATCTGCCAGGTTATATGAAAAATCTCTCATATACTCCCTTTTCACAAAACAACATGACAAATATAATTACCACATCATCAGTCTATTCTCAATCATAGGAAAGTGAGGGAAAATGTCATCAATAGTGAACACTGGAACTCCAATATTCTTCTCATCCAATGCCTAGTTTGAGTCTTACCAGGACCATTTGACCATAGACGTCATCACAATCCTGGTCTAAATGTGGATCAAAAACCTAGTTTCCAGAATTGTGATGTAGGTGAAAGCCCTTCACATCTGGTAGCATTGGACCAAGTTTAGTATCAAGGTGTCCTTATAAAACGTCAAGTCAATTAGTCTCAAAGGGCAAGCACTGAATTGGTTTGAGACAACATTCACACAAATAATATTTTTAAGGAGAGGTAGATAGATTCTTGATAAGCAAGTGTTGAAAGGTTATTGTGGGTAATTTAGAATGGCAAAAAATTGGTAGAGTCAGATCAACCATGATTGTATCGAGCGGCAAAACAGGCTCAAGGAGCTGAGTGGCCCACTACTACTCCTAACTTAATTGTTTGTAATAATCTAAAATCCAAGCCATTGTGTACTTACGGTGCCACTTCAAGCTATTCCACAACTCAGGATATATTACATTCTACTTACAACACAGAAACAGCCATTTATCTCAAATTGTCAATTCCTTCATTTATGCTTCACAGAAATCTTCGTTGTCCATCATCATCCCAATCTCAAAACCCTATCCCTATATTCCTTTCATCCTTGGACATCGATTTTCCCTTCAAATGTATCTTTGCTGGTTGTCTCAACTTCTCCTCAGTGGTAGCATTCCACATTTAAATCACTATCTTCATTAAAGCTCCTGATATTGGCATTATCCTTGTAAATTTTTACACCAATTGCCGTGATTCTTTATCATTTGGGCCATTCTTTGGAAAGTGAACCAAAATGCCACACATGTGACCAGATAGCATCACATAAAGTGATACATTAAAAAATTATTGTAAGAGATTAATCTTATTCATTGCTATTTTCATACCTGCAGAACTATAATGCATGTCTGCTAAATATATGAACATTCTAGCTTTTTAAAATTCATAGAGTTCGTAAGGGCCATTCTTTGGAATGTGAACCAAATTTCACACACATGACCAAATGTCATCACATAAAGTAATACATTAAAACATTCTTGTAAGAGATAAATCTTATTCATTTCTATGTTCCTACCTACAGAACTATAATGCACGTCTGCTAAAGATATGAACATTCTAGCTTTATAAAATTCACAGAATTTGTAAGATAAAACTGAGTTATGAAAAAAATGCTTCCGTGTGATGTCACACACGTGACCAGTCATGTTTGAACTCTGACCCTAAACAAACATTGTTTTCTAAATAACATAGAAAATCTACTTGATAAACTTCAAAAAAAATATGAATCATATATACAGTACAAAACAACATAACTGTAATGCTTTCAGAAATAGAAGACGTATTCCACAATTTTTCATATTTTTGATCACACACTTGACGAAGAATGGGTCATTTTGCCCACTATCTGTCTTACATCCATCTTATATCTATGACCAAACTCATTGCTCATCTTTCTCATATTTTTGCATCATTTTCATAACCAACGTCCTTTTACAGTGTGGCTCTGGAAACCAGAAGTGTTCATGATTTTGTTGACTTTCAGAACTTTGCTTTCATCCCTTTGTTATTAAATTTAGATTACTTTCACTTTTAGATTTTTTTCTACACAAGTCTATCCTGCCTTTATTAGCATGGTCCCATCCACGACTTTATTGATCCCATTAATAATAGTCTGAGTCACTTGCTGCCTCAGGTTCAGCACATGCAGGAGTATACCATTTCAATACTGGTGCAAGTGCCCAGAAGACTTTACTGGAGAAGATGTAAAGTATTTCGGAAAGGAATACGGTAAACACTACTTCTAATCAAGTGCTCAAATGCCTGGCAGCTTCTCTGGAACGCAGGAGAACAGCCAACAATGCCTTGCCGCCCAGAACAACCAACCCAGTTAAGACAATTGCCTTTGTTCGGAGGGGGGGGGGGGGGGGGGGGGAACAAAGGCAATGGAAAATTCCACCAAGGGCCAGGCTTGGACAGCTGGAGGCAGCCCGGGATTGGCTGATGCTGGTGGATGTGGACCAACGGCTTATAGTTCCATCAGAGATAGCCATCACCAACTTGAGGCCTGATCTTGTGCTCTGGTCGAACTGTCAGCGCATGGTGTACTTTGTGGAGCTCACAGTCCCTTGGGGGGATGCTGTGCAGGAAGCCTTCGAAAGAAAGAAACTGCGATATACAGAGCTTGGAGCGGAGGCAGAATAGCTGGAGAGCTAAGATCTGCCCAGTAGAAGTTGGATGTCGAGGATTTGTGGCAACATCTACTTTAATACTGATGAAGGACCTGTGGATCAGCGGGCAAGCCTTACGCCAGGCCATCAAAGAAACATCACGGGTAGCAGAGTGGAGTAGCCAGTGGCTCTGGCTGAAGAGGAAAGATCCCATTTGGTCTCCCAAATAACCGACTAGACAGATGCAGAGGGGGGTGGTTCTGGGACGCCAGAATGCACCGCTGAGCCTACTGGAGACGTCGTGGGTTCAATCAGCGAAACATTGATGAAAGTAGGTGCCCACTTGATAACCTCAATGACGTGTCTGCCTGGCCTTTCTCAACATCGGAGGAGCATAGGTGAGTGCAGAAGGCTCCCATCACCATCGGGAGTAAATTGATATTTGGCACCTTGGATTTTAACATCTAGTCCTGTGTATTTGCAAACTATAGTACTTAAGTTTGCCAATCCTTTTCCCATAACATTAATCTTTCAAATGGTTCCTGTAACTCCTACAGCATTTTTTTCTTGTTGGTATTATCTTAAAAAGGATAGATATGGAATATCAATCCTATTCACCATTCAACTAATTTCTTAAAGAAAGATAGTAAATTGTGCTTGATGTTTGTTAGTTAACACTTTTATTCTGAATTTATTGTCATTTTTCTTTCACCAGCTGGTTGTAAAATCTCCAAATTGTTTTATCTTTTTTTAATTGTTAAAATAAGCCAGCACAATGCTTTGACATAAAAGCAAAAAATGCTGGAATCTAAAAACTGTGACCTCCAGGTTTAAAAACAGCTTCTTCTCAGCAACCACCAGACACTTTAACACTGTACCACACTGACCAAAACCCTACCTCAGTAACTATGATTTATATATGGATTTTGTTTTGATTGCACTACATACTACGGTTTTGCACTATTCTGGTTACTGTGTGTCACTGATGATTATTGTATATTATTTGTGTGTTACTGCATTCATGTAGTAATGTAAAACGGCTGCAAATACGAAATTAATTGTTCCGTTGTTGGTACACATGAAAATTAAACAGTCTTGACTCTTAATTAAAAGGTAAATGTTTATAAAAACCTCAACAAATGGAAATCTAAAATAAATCTGAAAATGCTAGAAATACCCACCAGGTCAGGTCACATTTGCAGGAAGAGAAACGGTGTTAACTTCTCAGACAGACAAAGGGTCTATGACCTGAATCGTCATCTCTGTTTCTCTTCCTACAGTTTTCAACATGTTTGTTTGTTTTATTTTTGTACAAAGGAAGATGTTGTTGCCAACTTAAGTCCACACCAGTATTGAACTTTGCCATTTCACCTAGAAAACTTGAGAAAAGCTCCACTACTCCCAGGGCCCCTTGACGTTGGGTCTCTCATGACAAGTATATGGATAAGAAGGGTTTAGAGGGCTGTGGGCCAAATGTAGGCAAATATGACCAGCCCAGAATGCCAACCTGATTGGCATGGAGGTGGGCCAAGGGGCCTCTTTCCATTATGACAGTCAGTACTTGATCAAAACGTGCAGAAAACCCTTGCTCCCCACCTCTACCCTCCATCTCCCCATTTCCTCATCAGTCCCACCTCCACCACCCCATCTCCCCTCAACCCACCACCTCACTAGCCCCACCTCCACCACCCCGTCTCCCCTCCACCCACCTCCAAC
The DNA here is from genome assembly GCA_035221665.1 of Okamejei kenojei. NCBI lineage: Eukaryota > Metazoa > Chordata > Chondrichthyes > Rajiformes > Rajidae > Okamejei > Okamejei kenojei. Next base: position 45,002,093 of record CM069138.1, on the reverse strand, counting down.
CCCGATCCCCCACACCACTTCCATGTTTTGATCAAAAACCGACAACGGGACCATTTCCAGGAACAGTGAGAAAATAGGCTTATTGATAGTAATACACACTGTGGGTGTTGATATTTTACCCAACGCATTTGCAATACAGGAATGTTTCAAGTGTTTTAAAAAGCTTGAATTAATTTCTTCCAATCATCATTTTGGAAATAGGTAGATCATGCGAAAACAGAATTCACGTGAGACAATCTACCAATGTGTTTACTAGAGCTGCCTTCACCTTGTTCTTTTTCCTGTCCTCGCTAGTACAGTGGTACGTATCCCGGCCAGTCAGGCCGGGTTTCAATTCCCAACCTGGGAGGATGTTTACTTTAAGCAGAAAATAGATCAAAATTATTATTCCAAAAATACACCACTCATAAAGTAAAAGACTATTGCTTTCCTTTCTAACTCCCATCAAAGTTATTTTTTTTAAGAACGTTCCGTTTTCCAAGCAGGTGTTTGACAGGCCCAGTGTGGGAGGCGGGAGTAAGTGGTACATTATAAACTACGGCGTTTCAGGTGTCACCTACCGATCATTTCTGTCAAAACTGGACTGCTGAAGAGTGGGAAGGACGAGTCCTGTCGACGAGCGGAGGCGAATTTTGCCCCGTGCAGAGGGGGCGTTATCTGAGGGCAAACCAGGCGCAGATTCGCGCCTGCGCACGTTCGCACGTCCGACGGGTCTCGGGGTTTGTTTGTCAACTGCCGGAGGCTCGAGTGAGGTGCAGGACGCGGACACTCGGGCAGATGGGCGCGTGCCGTGGGGATGGGCAGCTCATGCTTGTCCGGCTGCGGGAGACCGTGGGCTAGCGCCAGGGGGTTAGGGCGCGCGAGAGCATCGCGAGCTCGCCCAGCGGTTTAGAACAAATATACTCGAGCCTTCTATGATCTTTGGTTTAGAACGCGCCGGGCGGGGGGCTCGACCCGGACAGATTAGAGGAGGCGAGAGATTTGCAAAAGGAAGAGTTTGTAGTTGAAGCGCCACGAATGTTGGATACGGCGAAATGCAAGGGGGAATTAAAGGGACCGGGCTAGAATTGGAAGGAATCAAATAGAATGGAAAGAAATAATGTTGGACATATTTGTCATTTTCGTGTTTGGGTTGAACAAGGTGTGCCGGCGCTTCGAGTCAAAGTCGCGCTTATCACGTGATGCCACATGGCGGGCAATGACACGCCGGAAATGACACTGATTGTTTAACAATATCTTCTCTTAGCAACGGCGCCGGCCTTCGAGTGGGCTGCGAGCGAGGGCTTTGTTGAACCCTCGCAAAGTAATAACAGACGCGGTTTTATTTTCTTGGGAGAACAGGTGTTATCTCGCTGTTTTGGCCTCAGAAGAGATAAAATGCCAGCTGTCAACGCACTGGGGAAGACCAGCCACAAACCTCTGCCGGCGATGTATCCAAGGACCAAGAAGGACCACAGAGTAACTGAAGGTTTCACAGTTAAAGCCATGATGAAAAATTCTATTGTAAGTACATGTTCATTGGGGTCATCAAAGCAAAAATAAAAACGTATTCAAGAGCCAAGAATGACCGTGGAATTAATGAGGGGTTAATTCGTGGCGTTTAAACAGTAAAAGCCACGATGACAAATTATATCGTAAGTAGTTCTTCATTGAGTCAAGGGACTAGAAGGAGCATAGATTGACTGAGGGCTTTACAATAACAGCCATGATGAAAATTTGTATTGTAAGGAAATGTTCATTTGGTCATAAATACAAAAAAAATGCACAGACTGTGCACCTCTTTTATTTTATTTTTTAACTGGGCCATGCGGTGCATTAAAGTAATCAACATCTGAATAGTATTTCAACTACCACTTGTGTCAGGGTTTTAGTCTTTTTGGAATGCTGAGAGAAGACCTGATAGAAGTATACAAAATTATGAGAGACCTAGATAGGGTAGAGAGTCAGAACCATTCTCCCAAGGTGGAAATGTCCAAGATTAGAGGGTATAGTTTCAAGGTGAGAGGGGCAACATTTAAAGGAGATGTGCAGGGCATGTTTTTTTTATGCAGAGGGTCGTGGGTGCCTGGAACATGCTGCCAGAGGTGGTGGTGAAGACAGATACAATTGGGTGTTCAAGTGGCTTTTAGATCAGTCCATGGATATGCAAAAAGTGAAGGGATATGGTTCATGTGCAGGCTTTTGCTTGCCTTCATGTTTGGCGCAGAGACTGGGTTGATGGTGCTGTCATGTGCGGTACTGTTCCATGTTCAAGTTACATGGTTCTACACACCCCAAATTTGCAGGTTAGTATTCAGTGTTCACAACCTGCATCTACATATCACCCCGAAAAAGCAGGATGGCCCTTAGCCTTTGAACCTATTGAACAAATAAAGCAGTTTTAAAACTTTCTCAAAGATTTTCTAAAATGGCTTTTATTGTCACTTGTGCTTTACATTAAACACAGAGTCAGGACACTACAGTGCACCATTTGTATTTCACTAAAATACTCTGACGACATACTAAATTAAATAAGTCACAGAATCTTGGGAACGAGAAATCCCATCATTTGTCTAACCTTAATTCGCTAATATCAAATAATAGTGACTTGTATGCCATTTTTGGCTTTACCAAGTTTGGGTAAAACTTGGTACTGAGATCAATCTTATCTGTGAATTTAGTTTACTTCCAAGTTCACAATAAGATGCTGGATAGTGACAGCTTTTAGGCCATAATTTAGTATGAGAAGCTCAGAAAAGGGAAGATTAGCTAATAAAGAACAAAATGTATTCATGTTTACTGCAAAATGTTAAATATAATGCAAATTTTATATTTCCTTTCACTGCTAACATTGCAACAAAGGAACATGTGTTACGTTGCCTGCTGAATGGATACCAAATGAGGTTAAGTACTTTAATTGAAGATCAGATGGGGAACTGCAATCTATACAGGATGGAGTTTGCTCTGGGATTATCTTCCCAATGTTTAACTAGAGGAAAGTATGGCTCATCCAGAACTAGGGATATTGGGTAAACAACAGCTAGGCAATAAATGATTCGGAGATGGTGATAATATATCAAAGCATGTCTTCACAGTTTATGTAAAGTGCTACCTTATGGCTGATATGTTTTCACAGATAAATAACCTTGTGATTATCTAAGGGCACAAAACACTATGATAATTAGAAACATAGAAACATAGAAATTAGGTGCAGGAGTAGGCCATTCAGCCCTTCGAGCCTGCACCGCCATTCAATATGATCATGGCTGATCATCCAACTCAGTATCCCGTACCTGCCTTCTCTCCATACCCTCTGATCCCCTTAGCCACAAGGGCCACATCCAACTCACTCTTAAATATAGCCAATGAACTGGCCTCAACTACCTCTGTGGCAGAGAGTTCCAGAGACTCACCACTCTCTGTGTGAAAAAAGTCTTTCTCATCTCGGTCTTAAAGGATTTCCCCCTTATCCTTAAGCTGTGACCCCTTGTCCTGGACTTCCCCAACATCGGGAACAATCTTCCTGCATCTAGCCTGTCCAACCCCTTAAGAATTTTGTACGTTTCTATAAGATCCCCTCTCAATCTCCTAAATTCCAGAGAGTATAAACCGAGTCTATCCAGTCTTTCTTCATAAGACAGTCCTGACATCCCAGGAATCAGTCTGGTGAACCTTCTCTGCACTCCCTCTATGGCAATAATGTCCTTCCTCAGATTTGGAGACCAAAACTGTACGCAATACTCCAGGTGTGGTCTCACCAAGACCCTGTACAACTGAAGTAGAACCTCCCTGCTCCTGTACTCAAATCCTTTTGCTATGAAAGCTAACATGCCATTCGCTTTTTTCACTGCCTGCTGCACCTGCATGCCTACTTTCAATGACTGGTGTACCATGACACCCAGGTCTCGCTGCATCTCCCCTTTTCCTAATCGGCCATCATTTAAATAATAGTCTGCTTTCCTGTTTTTGCCACCAAAGTGGATAACCTCACATTTATCCACATTATACTGCATCTGCCAAACATTTGCCCACTCACCCAGCCTATCCAAGTCACCTTGCAGTCTCCTAGCATCCGCCTCACAGCTAACACTGCCCCCAGCTTAGTGTCATCCGCAAACTTGGAGATATTGCCTTCAATTCCCTCATCCAGATCATTAATATATATTGTAAATAGCTGGGGTCCCAGCACTGAGCCCTGCGGTACCCCACTAGTCACTGCCTGCCATTGTGAAAAGGACCCGTTTACTCCTACTCTTTGCTTCCTGTTTGCCAGCCAGTTCTCTATCCACATCAATACTGAACCCCTAATACCGTATGCTTTAAGTTTGTATACTAATCTCTTATGTGGGACCTTGTCGAAAGCCTTCTGGAAGTCCAGATATACCACATCCACTGGTTCTCCCTTATCCACGCTACTAGTTACATCCTCGAAAAATTCCACAAGATTCGTCAGACATGATTTACCTTTCGTAAATCCATGCTGACTTTGTCCAATGATTTTACCACTTTCCAAATGTGCTGCTATCCCATCTTTAATAACTGACTCTAGCAGTTTCCCCACTACCGATGTTAGACTAACTGGTCTGTAATTCCCCGTTTTCTCTCTCCCTCCATTCTTAAAAAGAGGGGTTACATTTGCTACCCGCCAATCCTCAGGAACTACTCCAGAATCTAAAGAGTTTTGAAAGATTATCACTAATGCATCCACTATTTCCTGAGCTACTTCCTTAAATACTCTGGGATGCAGCCTATCTGGCCCTGGGATTTATCGGCCTTTAATCTATTCAATTTACCCAACACCACTTCCCGACTGACCTGGATTTCACTCAATTCCTCCTTTGACCCACAGTCCCCTGCTATTTCAGGCAGATTATTTATGTCTTCCTTAGTGAAGACGGAACCAAAGTAGTTATTCAATTGGTCCGCCATATCCTTGTTCCCCATGATCAACTCGCCTGTTTCTGACTGCAAGGGACCTACATTTGTTTTAACTAACCTCTTTCTCTTCACATATCTATAAAAACTTTTGCAGTCAGTTTTTATGTTCCCTGCCAGTTTTTTTTCATAATCTATTTTTCCTTTCCAAATTAAGCCCTTTGTCCTCCTCTGCTGGTCTCTGAATTTCTCCCAGTCCTCTGGTATGCTGCTTTTTCTGGCTACTTTGTATGCATCATCCTTTGCTTTGATACTATCCCTGATTTCCCTTGTTATCCACGGATGCACTACCTTCCCTGATTTATTCTTTTGCCAAACTGGGATGAACAATTTTTGTAGTTCATCCATGCAGTCTTTAAATGTCTTCCATTGTATATCCACCGTCAACCCTTTTAGAATTAATTGCCAGTCAATCTTGGCCAATTCACGTCTCATACCCTCAAATTGCGTTTGCTTTCCACTAAGCAAAACGTTAACAAATATTTTTAGCCTGTAAAAGGGTAATTTGTCAATAATACGCTCACACTACCAACTGAAAATGTCATTTAGGGCGAAGCAACGCCCGATTTCTTTCTATCACAGTTTCTCTATTCGGCTCAAATGTCTTGTTTTCAGCCCCGTAGTTAATGTTGTGTGATGTTCCTGACGAAAAACATTTAAGTAGTTGATATTTGGTAATGAGTGAATTCTCCAACCCTGTAATTTATTTGTTTCTCAATCTGTTGCTTTGACTTTCTGTTGTTACGGCAATATATTGTATTTTCTCAGACAATGGCAAGTTGGCAATGTTTTATCCAATCTCCCTTTAGCACCTTGAATTTTGGTGGTGAATTTTTGTAGTTCCTTCATGTTCACTATTATGTTTGTTTCCGCTGTATTCCCTTAACCTTTGGCTTTATTTTTTTAATGATCCATACTTTTTTGCCAAATAATATATCCTCCTTTTTGATTGCTTATATTTTAATGGATTGATTTTTTTCTGTCTGTACAGTTCAGTGACTACCATAGCTTCTCAATTTGATGCAAGTATCTATCGATCTCTTGTAGTTAACGGAGATAGATAGCTTTGAAGTTAATGGTGCCCCCCGGTTGCTGTCTTGTGTGGTGTTGTTCATTATTTTGAATAATGTTACGGATGGTGCATTGGAAATCTCTGAATTAAGTAACTTTGCAGATTAATCTAAAATCGGCGCAACTATATTAAAGTATAACGGGCGAGAAATGTCAAACAGAACATATCCAAGCTAATTGCAATGTGGAGGAAAATGAACAGCAGAAAACTTTCATAAATAGCATTAAAATGCCTATTTACATCATGGAGACCAATGAACTTTAGAAAACAAAAGGAAGTTGTATCTTGATCAAATTACTGGTGCAGGCTGTGGGAATGTTGTTCTTGTGTTGGACATCAGGTATTATTACATTTTGGGAAGTAGCAAGACAATACACAATGCAGGGCTCGAAATTAGCGGTTGCCCGGGTGCCAATGGCAACTTACAGTCCAGCCATGCCATTTTGCCCGGCTTGGCGAGCAAACGGGACACCCGCCCGCCATCCGTGTCCGGCTCGGCGCTAGGCTCTCGGGTCTCCGCTTGGGCCTTGGGTCTCCGCTCGGCACAGTCGGCCGACGAGCACACATCGACCGTGGTTGTGCGCATGTGCACTGCCACGGCAACTGGTCGGCGTCAGCCACTTTCTCCCTCTCTTTGCATTGTGGGAGTTCTGGCCGCCATTGCTGTCTGGTCGCTGCCTCACCGTGACCGCTGAAAAACAACGCAGAATCACTCCATGGAGTAACTCTTGCTTCTTGGTTTTCTGGTCCTCCAAAAAATTCGAAATGGAATTTAAACTGGTGGACCCAAGCTCTGGAAACTCCAAACTCTGGAAAAATAACAGCCTATTGCATTTTATCCTGTTTATTTATTACGTATATAGATGTTCTATAGTATATATACACACTGAACCTTTATCTCCTGTTCTGTATTATGTTTACATATCCTGTTGTGCTGCAGCAAGCAAGAATTTCATTGTCCTATCTGGGACACATGACGGGGGGGGGGGGGGAGGGGACATCCCCACCCCCACCCCCATGTTTTGAGAGAGGCAGACAGTGCCCGAGAACAGGATCAAACACAGATCTCTGGCGTGTGAGGCAGCAAGTCCACCAACTGTGCCACTATATTTTATTTTCCAACACACAAAAAAATGTACATTGATATCCTGGCCGGGTCTCCGGCGCTGTCCCGTCCCCACCCGAATGCCACCCCACCCGAATGCCGCCACCCCCCCCCCCCCCCCCCCATATGGGTGGCCAGAGAGGCCGGGAGTCAGACGGACGCAGTGCCCCCAGGCCCACAGCCAGCGCAGAGAAGCAGCGCTAAACCCAGCTCGACTCTGCCTGTTCGCCAAGTGAACCTGCCTGGGCTTGCGTGAAATATGGCCAGCGCGGAGAAGCAGCGCTGGTGTCCAGTCAGGGCTGTAGGCTAACCCGGCGAGACGGGCAGAGTTGAGCAGCATTTACCGCTGAATAGAGCCTCCGAAGCCTCGCGCATATGTGTGCGAGTGTGCGCATAGCCGCCAAAAAATTGTCCCCCAGTCCCCTCCATGTTTTGAAAGCGAGTTCCGCTCTTGAGTAGCTGTAAAGGGGAGCATAGCGTCACTTAGAGATTTAAGACTGAAAATGGATCGTTTCTGAAGATGGATAGTTTCCTTTTTTTAGTAACCAAAGTTATCAACGTATAGTTTTTTGTGTGTTGGAAAATAAAATATAGTGGCACAGTTGGTGGACTTGCTGCCTCACATGCCAGAGATCTGTGTTTGATCCTGTTCTCGGGCACTGTCTGTGTTGAATTTGCACATTCTTTCTGCAAGCATGTAGGTTTCCTCCCACATCCCAAAGACACATTGGCTTTGTAGGTTAACATGTCTCTAAAATTGCCCCTAATGTGCAGGGAGTGGGTGAGGAAAGTGGGATAACAGAACTTGTGTGAATGGGTCGACAAAAATGCTGGAGAAACTCAGCAAGTGAGGCAGCATCTATGGAGCGAAGGAAATGAGCGACTTTTCGGGTCGAGACCCTTCTTCAGACTGATGATGTTGGGGGGGTGGGAAAAAGAAAGGAAGAGGCAGAGACAGAAAGCTGTGGGAGAGCTGGGAATGGGAGGGGAAGGAGGGAGAAAGCAAGGATTACCTGAAATTGGAGAAGCCAATGTTCATGCCGCTGGGGTGTAAACTACCCAAGCAAAATATGAGGTGCTGTTCCTCCAATTTGCGGTGGGCCTCACTCTGGCTATGGGAGAGGCCCAGGACCAAAAGGTGGGATTCGGAATGGGAGGGGGAGTTGAAGTGCTGAGCCATCGGGAGATCAGGTTGGTTATTGCGAACTGAGTGGAGGTGTTGTGCGAAACGATCGCCAAGCCTGTGCTTGGTCTCACGGAGGTTGATCATATGCTGAATAACCATATTTTTGTTTGGAAGTGGAAATAGATAATAGAAATTGCATTCATTGCAACGTGTAAAAAGAGATGAGATACTGTATTGTGATTTTGCTGTATGTCATTGTGGTATATATCATGTCTTGATTGGTGAATATGTTTAGTTTGTGACTTTAATTGAAGCAGAAATAATATGTGAATGCTTCATTGACCATAATTCCGACTGATAACTATGCACTTCGTCCGAGCACATTATCGCACGCGTCATGCAAGCCGTCTCAAATTATCACCTAAACTCATTTAAAAGCTGCCAAGGTTGCCCGGCTGGCAACAGGGGAAAAAAGTTAAGCGAGAGCCCTGCAATATCTTAAGAAGAACAGGTTAGCAACAAGCAATTAAGCTCCAGGTTATTTACTGGAGAAAGAATACCAGTACACAACTACATTTTTATCTGTTACAAATTTAGTCTTTGCTTTATTATGGATGGGGGGGGGGGGGGGGGGGGGGGGGGGGGGGGCAACATTTTCACACCGAGAGTAGTTCAAATCTCAAATGTCATTAATGACTTTTATAAGACAATTGGACAGATATATGTTGATAGGAAGGATTTATAGGGATGTCAGACCCGCCCAACATGCCAACTAGGTCAGCATGGACATAGTGAGCCTTAGGACCTGTTTCTGTCATGTACTCGGTGATGTCATGGTTTCTTTGACTCCATTCACTCTACCAATTCATAACAGAAGCAGATTTAGCCATGTAACATCTTGACCCAGTTCTGCCATTCAATGAGATTTGGATTTATGGTGTATATGTTCAATAATCACCAAATTCCATATCCTCAGTGTCCAGAAATATTGAAATATTTTCCTTAAATATTATGACTGGGCATCCTTAAATCTTGAAGATCTGCAATCATCTGTGTCATCTCTCCCTTCACGGATACTCTTGGTGATTTGTGCAACAGCATGGTAGCCAAGCATGCCATTTGAACTTCTGGTCCCAGTATTAATGCCCAACATTGACTCCATTTGAAATAGCAATTTATTTGCATGTGTTTCCATTTAAAATTCTGTGGTTGCACCCCTTCATACTTTCCATATTGAGAAAACATTACAGAATATCTCCGTTCACAAGCATGCGATAAAATGTCCCGTGACTCAAACTCACCATCTTACTCCCACTCTGTTCCCAGCCTTTAATACTGCTCTCATAAAGCTTTTCAAATCGTAAGTATCAGCATTTTGCCTTCTGATTTGAAACATAGCTGTCGTCCTTCAGTCTTTTGAATCCAAAATTAAGTTCAATGATTTTGCCTCGACCTCCCTTTTTATCCTTCCTCTTTTCCCAATGTGCTTCAGATTATTATTCTTTAATTTCTCCTGCATTCCAACCTACTGCGTACCTCCCATCTTTCCCTCACTCCTCCCCACCCCTTAGCCCACATCTTAAAACCTGATATATCTCCAACTTCTGCCAGTTCTATGGAATGCTCATTAATCTGGAATATTAACTCTCTTTTTCTCTCCACAGACGCAGCCTGACCTGTTATGCATCTTCTATATTTTCTAGTTTTAATTCTGAGTTCCAACATCTGAGGTGATTTGGTTCCAGTCTAGTCACTGATTCATTATGTTTTACAGTTTTGCTGTTTTAAATTTGAGACGGTATGGTTTAAATGCAAATGTAGATAATAGGTTATGACCTTTGGTTTAAAAATATCAATGTAATCTCATCAAGCCCCTATTTAATTGCAGTAAGGTAACTTCACTCCTGTGCTCAAATCCTCTCATAATAAAAGCTAAAATATCATCTGCCTTTATAATTGCTTATACTGCATGTTACTTGGTACAAGACCACCTTGCCCCCTTTGAATGTCAGCTTTTCTCAATGGTTATTTAAAGGTTATTCTGCTTTTGTATGTTCAAGTGGATGACATCACATATTTTCACATTAAATTCCATCTACATTCTTGATCACAGCTTGTCTGTATCCCCATGAAGCCTCTTGGAATCCTCTTGGTCACAGCTTAGTTTTGCATTTTAAGCAATCCAAACCACATTTGTTTATCCTCGGCCAATGCTAATGAAACAGGTGAAGATGGCTGGGCATAGGATGGTGCCCCAAGGAACTTTTACAGCATTGTATGGGATTGGCAGAATTAAACTCCAACAGTCACATTAATTTTCCGTTGTGCTAAGAATGAATTGAACAGTTTTAATGTTTTCCCCTTCATACCCATTGACCAAGTTTTCCAGCAGTTGGTCGAGTACTGCTTTGATGTCGACGGCAGTATCCTTGCTTCACTTTCTGAAACATTACAAGACGCACATAGGAGACATGTTATCGCAAAGGTACACTGGTATTTGCGAGTCCTTAACATTAAGTTCAGACCTCATGATGTTTGATAACATAGTAAAGGAAATATTTCTGATTACTATTTACCATTCTCCTACAGCTGATAAATCATTGGTCATCCAATTTGAATGCAGCTGAAAATAGCAAGGACACAATGAATTCTGGGTATGGGACTACAATGTTCTTTGACGAGAGTGGCTTGGTACAAATGGACATAGTCGAAGGACATACCTGCTACTTTAGACCATATATTGATATGGTCTAAAGTAGAAGCAAACAAACCAGTACAAGAGAGTGGTTGCCCTCAAATTATGAAAAGAAAGTGCTTGTTTTGCTTGTAATTACAACATCATTATAGATATGATCCCTTTAATCGTGCATTGATCAGAATGCAAAATGATTTATGCACAATTTATAAAATTCATGAAAATGCATTGAGTGCGGAAAGGTAGGGGAGAAATGTGGATGTGCAAGTGGGAAGAAAGAACAAAATTAAAGGCAGAGGAGGGAAAATGGAGCTTGGATGAATGAAACTAAGTTGGTAGGACAAAATGAAAAATAAATTATAAGATGAAGCATAAAACAAGAGGCAGAAAATGGATGTGTGTCCTGGACTTTTGGGGCCTTGTTTTGTCCAAGACAACCGTCTCTGTCATTGGATTAGAAATACTATTCATTTGAATAAAGTTTCCTGGAGATTAGCAAGAAAATGGTAAATTATTAAAATTGCTTAACATAAATAAATTAAGTGCTAATCCTTTAAAGTGTCTTCATATCTGAGATTTTTAAAAACCAGCCTACCCAACCTAAACAAGGTAAAGCATTCCCTGAGTGCAGCTCCAATCAGAAGCTACCAAAGCATCCCAGAAGTGGGACTTTTGTGGCATGTCATCTGAGATTAAATCCCCACCCATTGATTGGGTGGGAATCAGACAGTTTCCCTGTAAGGTCTGGAGTCAGGCAGGGTTGCCCTCTCTCTCCTGTCTTGTTTGTCTGCTGTATTGAACCTTTTGCTGAATCCATCAGGAAGGATGCGAGCATAAGAGGAGTGACATTGCCAGGCAGTGGGGGCATTCAAGTAAAGACCTCCCTGTACATGGACGATGTCGCTGTCTTCTGCTCGAACCCAGGGTCGGTTCGCAGACTGATTAGTATCTGCGACCAGTTTGAGTCGGCCACGGGAGCCAGGGTGAACCGCAGGAAGAGTGAGGCCATGCTCTTTGGCAACTGGCCCGACAGATCTTCCGTCCCCTTCACCATCAAGCCTGACTTCTTGAAGGTGCTGGGGATCTGGTTCGGGGGGGCTGAGGCATGTAACAAAAATTGGCTGGAGCGGATAGCCAGGGTGGGGAGGAAGCTGGAGCTGTGGAGGCAACGCTCCCTCTCCATAACGGGAAACAATTTGGTCATCAGGTGTGAGGTGCTCTCGGGGCTGCTGTACTTGGCACAAGTGTGGCCTGTCCCTCCCTCATACGCCACAGGGATCACCCGGGCCATCTTCCAGTTCATCTGGGGGTCGAGGATGGATCGGGTGCGACGGGCCACAATGTACAAGTCGGCAGACAACGGGGGTAAAAGCGTGCCCAAAGTCGCCCTCATTCTGATGGCCACCTTCGTGTGTGGCTGCATCAGGCGGAGTGTAGAGCCAAGGCACGTGGGCACCAAGTGTCACTACCTGCTGAGGTTCTACCTGTCCCCGGTGTTGAGAAGGATGGGCCTGGCGCAGGTGCCACGCAATGTGCCAGTCAGCTGGACATTGCCGCCCCATCTGTCGTCGGTGGAAGGGTTCTTCCGGACCAACACCTTGACCACATGTCCATCGGGCAGTGGTCAGCACAGAATGTCCTGCAGGCACTGCAGGGAAAGGACTCTATGGACCCGGTGGCGTGATTCCCTGAGCAGACTGCCCAGCTTGTCTGGCAAAATGCCTCATCGCCAGAACTCACCAACAAGCACCAAGACCTGGCTTGGCTGGCGGTGAGGGGAGCCCTCCCAGTCCTGCACCGTCGGAACCTCACTGCCAGCGCACGCTGCCCTCGGGACGGCTGCTATGGCGAGGAGACGGTTGCCCACCTCTTTACAGAGTGTGGGTTTGCTAAAAGAGTCTGGAGAAAAATGCAAGGGTCCCTGGTACGCTTTATCCCGAACAGCTCCGTCACAGAGGACTCGGTGATTTACGGACTGTTTCCAGGGACACATTCAGAGGCTGACATCGAGTGCTGCTGGAGGGTCATCAACTCGGTAAAAGACGCCCTTTGGTCTGCCCGAGCATTGTTCACCACCCAGCAGAGCGAGATGTCCGTCAGGGAATGTTGCCGACTGGCCCGCTGCAGACTGCAGGAGTACGTGCTGAGGGACGCACTGAAGCTCGGTGCAGCCAACGCCAAGGCTCGGTGGGGGAGGGCCACAGTCTAACGCCCTTCCGCTGCTGGACATGGGGGGTACGGTATGGTGGAGACGCCCCTCAATATAAGGGAAGGTATCCCACGCCACTGAGGCACGAGTGGGGAACTGATTCGTGGAAATTTGGGGGAAAGAAATGTCTAAACTGTATTGATCTATTGTACAGCCTCCGAAAATGTCGGATGGATTTTCCGTAAGGTTAATGTATTGTATATATTTATCATTCGAATAAAGTATATTTTGAAATTAAAAAAAAGTCATCTGAGATTAAATCACTGCATGTTATGGCTCATCAACTACATCCGAGTGCAAAGATTTATAAACTAATAATAAAGACTGTTTATCCTAATTTGCACACTTTGCATGGCAGTTTTCAAAGTTAAAACAAAGTCTAACTGAAATGCACGATCATTGGTGGCATAAGAGGCTTTTGGATTATGTGCAGGCAGATAAGGGTTTGTCTTGGCATCAAGCACAGACATTGTGGGTTGAAAAGCTTATTCTATTGAATACATTTAATTTATATTTACTATACATCTATTAAACAAAAATTGGTGGCACAACATAGCAATGTTACAAAATTTTGAGATTTTAAAAATCAAGTCTGCAATTTATCCCTTCAGATAAAGCATTAAAAAAATAATAATTTGACACCTAATTCACTTTCATATCTTCAGTATTAAAAAAGTTATGGCCATTTTCATACTCGGAAATTAGTAACTTGTTTCCTATTGACTTAACACAAATGTTGTGATCGAGGACAGTCAAAAGCCCATAACTTTCTTAAAAATTAAGAGAACTGAAATAAATTTTCAGTTATTATAGATTGTTCCATATTTGTTTCAGAATACTTCAATCTTACTTGGATGACCTGAAATTAAAGCATATAATTAGTTAGTTACCCAATTGTAGCTAATTAGAAAATTCAATTACTAGATCTAAACATCTATCCATTGCTTAAGAAAAAATTAACATTTTTTTTTTAAAAGCCTAAGGGTCTAATGAAACATTCACACAATAATTCACAATATAACATGATTTTTAAATCTAATTGTCATTAATTTATAGGCCAAATTGAAGTAATTTAGTGTTTAATGCCTGTAGATTAATGGCCATTCAGCTTGCGAGTGGGATTTTCTGGAACACGATGGATTGGAACGTTGCGGTGAATTTAAACCCCATATCGGCAGGAAAAATACTGCGGGTTCGTATGGGGAATAAATCACCGTTTCGCAACATTAAATGTTGAATAAAGTCATCTAAAAAAGCAGGTTTATATGTAAAAATAAACAGCTTTCACTTACCAGTCCCCTACGTAAAATCCGTCCCCGTTGTCGGCGTTCACTGCATTAGGAGCTAATTTTTATTTTACTGCAGCGCTGAAATAGTTGGCTTTTTTTTTTTTTAATTAGCTTACCGGCAGTCGGAACGAATCTCCAGAAATAACTCGCACTCTGAGAAAATAAATCTCCGGATGACAAGGGGAAAACCGCATTTTAACCCCGCCCCCCCACTCCCCCTTAAAGGCGCCAAAGTCATGCACACGGCCAGTGACAGAACTGCAGCACCGCTAAAGGTCAGTTTCGTAACATACCTACACAGCTTGTGTATTTAGCAGTGTCAACAGTAATGAGTGTAGCACCTTGTGTTTCAACAATCTGGGCATCAAATTTCCTTCAATCATTCAAAATACTATCTGAGTGTTTTTTAGGTCTAATCCACACACTTTACTGCCTGATCCACAAGTCCCTTAAATCAATTTGGTATCCAAAGAAGACTTTAAAACATACATTGTGCAAGGAATAGTGGAAGATAAATGAATATGTAGCTTAACTATTAGGCACTCAAAATATTTTGATTAGATTAGGAAGAAGAGTGCAACCACAGTATGCTAATTTAACCGTTATCCTATTGCACTCGGATGATTTTGTATTCCGTTTTCCCCTCAGCTTTGCAAACATATCTGCGGGCATGGCTATTGAAGTTCCTCGGAGGCCAGCAGATCTCCAGTACTTTACCAAATGACCAATTTAAATGGATTACCTTAGGTGGTGATGAATAGAAGCTTGTTTGACAATCACAGCTGTGATAAATACTTGCCCGATGGTGAAATAAAGCATGTTCCAATAATTGCGAACCAAAAGCCAAATAAGCTGGTTTTTCCTTCATTGCCCAGTGGATACAAAGGCTAAAATGTATTATTGAGTTCAGCTATTTCAATGCAGATTAAAACCCTTATGGCCTCTGACTTTGTACCACATAGTAACATTTACAAAAGCTATTGGGGGAGTAAAAACTCAACTAAGTTCAGCTGTCTAATCACAATCTTTTACAAATGCTTCTGCACATTCAATTTTGAAAGTAATTTGCTTTGTGCTCTTGAGTGCATGACCAAACTTGCATTCAGCAGTCGAAAGGCATACCAACCAATGCACTTT
Organism: Okamejei kenojei; assembly: GCA_035221665.1. NCBI lineage: Eukaryota > Metazoa > Chordata > Chondrichthyes > Rajiformes > Rajidae > Okamejei > Okamejei kenojei. Next base: position 44,986,546 of record CM069138.1, on the reverse strand, counting down.
ATGGTCTATCAGCTACATACAGGCTTGATGCTGCTAAATTCATCCAGTTGTTCCTAAGCTTCTTCAGGTGTTCAGTGCTCTCCATAGTTGTATCGTGAAGCCTACCAGGAGTGCTGACTTCCAGGTTTCAGCACAAAACAGAGCCTTTGAAATATAAATACATTGGGGGCATCGTCCTAGTTGTGATGTTGAGCAGATAACAGAGAGAGCGTTGTGCAAGGCCATAGAAGAAGGGAAGCAGGAGTCATATATGCATAGAATGACGAAGGAATGGTTCTCCCAGTTAAACCAAAGCAAAAAAGTGGTCAGAATCCTTTTTCAGACCTATTATCTGTTGCTATAACTGGAAACATGGTCTGGTGAGTGGTTGGATGGAATAATTGCCTGTGAGGTAGTGTAGCCTTGGTTCTGAAAGGGGAAACGATGTAACAATTAATTTTCTGTTTGTCCTACAGATTAGCTGCACTCCAGATAAAAGCTTGTTGGAAGGGAGGTACCATGTTGCAGTGGGGAAAATTCAAAATAACATTGATATGATCACTGAGTCTTGACTGATCCCATTCGGCCCTGGTAATGTGACAGATCTATGTGGACCATGGCCACATGTCATTATGTGGTATTCTGAGAACAGAGAATTGCTTTGCCAGACCGGAATGGTGCTAGGATTGTGGCGGCTAGTGTACAATTGGATAGAACCGAGCACACTTGCATTGAAGAGAAAATCTTGGTTGGAAAAGTACTCAAAAGTGTTCATTCCAGCAGGCACTGATTGTTTCTCTGTAGGATGCTTTGATTATACTTCTCCACTGTTGATTGAATATTCACTGCATAACTATAGAATTATTTTACTACCATCCATGGCAACTGATAACCCTGACAAAGTTTCTCTACTAATTTCTGCACAATGATGGACTATTTAGGAACCTAACACAGCTATTCGCTGTGGGGGACTGTATACCCCAATAGGATCCTAAATTACTGAGCAGCAGTATCAAAGCTGATTGCTGAGAGTGCAAATCTGAGGGGGGTTTTTAATCACTTCCTTGTGCTTACTGCACATCCCAGCTCTTTCAATCTTGGCTGCATGATTACAATGGTAAATTGATTACAGTGCCCTCCATAATGTTTAGGATAATAGTAGAGCCCCCCCCCCTCTAACCCTCCCCCCTCTCTAGCCCCCCTCTCTAGCCCTCCCCCTCCCACTCTAGCCCTCCCCCTCTCTAGGGGGGGGGGGGGTAGAGAGGGGGGTTATTGTTCCCCATAATTTTATTACGGGGAACAAGGAAATGACCGACAAGTTGAACAGGTACTTTGGATCCGTCTTCACTAAGGAAGACACAAACAATCTCCCTGATATACTAGTGGGCAGAGGATCTAGGGTGACGGAGGAACTGAAGGAAATTCACATCAGGCAAGAAATGGTGTTGGGTAGACTGATGGGACTGAAGGCTGAAAAACCCCCAGGACCTGATGGTCTGCATCACAGGGTACTTAAGGCAATGGCTCTAGAAATCGTGGACGCATTGGTGTTCATTTTCCAATGTTCTATAGATTCAGGATCAATTCCTGTTGATTGGAGGGTAGCTAATGTTTTCCCACTTTTTAAGAAAGGCGGGAGAGTAAAAACAAATGTATAGACCAGTTAGCCTGACATGGCTGGTGGGGAAAATGTTGGAGTAAATTATAAAAGATGAAATAGCAGCACATTTGGATAGCAGTAATGGGATTGGTCCGAGTCAGCATGGATTTCCCAAGGGGAAATCATGCTTGACTAATCTGGAATTTTTGGAGGATGTAACTAGGAAACTGGACAAGGGAGAGCCAGTGGACGTAGTGTACCTGGACTTTCAGAAAGCCTTTGATAAGGTCCCACATAGGAGATTAGTGGACAAACTTAGAGTACATGGTATTGGGGGTAGGGTACTGACTTGGATAGAAAATTGGTTGGCAGACAGGAAACAAAGAGTAAGGATTAACGGGTCCCTTTCAGAATGGCAGGCAGTTACTAGTGGGGTACTGCAAGGCTCAGTGTTGGGACAATATTTACAATATACATTAATAATTTGGATGAATGAATGTTTATTGGCCAAGAATTCACATACAAGGAATTTGCCTTGGTGCTCCGACATACAGTGACAGTTACGAATGATACATAAACATTAATAATAAAACATTATTGATTAGACATGTTATTTAAATAAAATACCAGAGCAAAAGGCGGCTACAGATTTTTGGTTATTGAGTAGAGCTACTACTCATGGAAAAAAAAGCTGTTTTTATGTCTGGCTTTGCAGTTTTGACAGTCCAGAGTCACCTTCCAGAGGGAAATGATTCAAAGAGTTTGTGGCCAGGGTGAGTGGGGTCAGAGATGACCTTACCCGCTCGCTTCCTGGCCCTTGCAGTGTACAGTTCGTCAATGGAGGGAAGGTTGCAGCCAATAACCTTCTCAGCTGATCGGACGATTCGCTCTGGGTGTCGTGCATGGTGGCTGAGCCAAACCAGACCATGATGGAGAAGGTGAGGACAGACTCTAAGATGGCCATATAGAATTGGACCATCATAGCCTGTGGCAGATTGTGCTTCCTCAGCTGCTGCAGGAAGTACATCCTCTGTTGTGCCTTTTTGACTGTGGAGTCTGTTGTAGCCCTCCATTTAAGGTCCTTGGAGATGATGGTTCCCAGGAACTTAAAAGACTCCACTGATGTGAGTGTGGTGTTGTTGATGGTGAGTGTGGTGAGGGGAGGGGGAGCTCTCCTAAAGTCTACAATCAATTCCACTGTCTTAAGAGCATTGACCTCCAGGTTGTTGCGATGTCACCAGGACGCCAGCTGTGACACTTCCTGTCTGTAGGCAGATTCGTCCCCATCCTGGATCAGTCCAATCAGGGTTGTGTCGTCCGCAAACTTGAGAAGCTTGACACAGGAGTCACTGGAGGTGCAGTCATTGGTGTAGAGGAGAGGGGAGAGTACGCAGCCTTGCGGTGCTCTTATGCTGAGGGTTTAGGGGTCCGAGATGTGCTTTTCCAGCCTCACATGCTGCTTCCAGTCTGTCAGGAAGCTGGTGATCCACCAACAGAGGGGTTCAGGTACAGTCAACTCGGAAAGTTTGGAATGTAGTAACTTTGGCACAATGGTGTTGAATGCAGAGCTAAAATCGACAAAACAAAATCCTCCCATAGGTCCCCTGGCGGTCTAGGTGCTGGAGGATGAAGTGCAGGCCCAGGTTGACTGCGTCATCCACAGATCTTTTGGCCCGATATGCAAACTGCAGAGGGTCCAGCAGGGGGTTCTTGTTATTTTTCAGCTTGGCCAGCACAAGCCTTTCAAGGGTCTTCATGACTACAGAGGTCAGTTCGACAGGCCTGTAGTCATTAAGACCAGTAATCCTTGCCTTTTAAAGGTAGAAATACTGGAGACTTTGAAGCAGGCAGGGACAGTACAGGTTTGCAGGGACTAGTTAAAAATGTCTGTGTAGACCGGTGCCTGTTGTTCGGCATAGAGCTTGAGAGTAGAGGGGGAAACATTGTCCGGTCCTAGAGGTGACAAAAACAGGAAGGCAGATTATTATATGATTGGTGTTAAGTTGGGAAAACGGGAAGTACAACAGGATCTGGGGGTCCTTGTTCATCATTCACTGAAAGTAAGCATGCAGTTAGGTACAGCAGGCAGTGAAGAAAGCTAATGGCATGTTGGCCTTCATAACAAGAGGAGTTGAGTATAGGAGTAAAGAAGTCCTTCTGCAGTTGTACAGAGCCCTAGTGAGACGACACCTGGAGTATGTGTGAAATTTTGGTCTCCACATTTGAGGAAAGACATTCTTGCTATTAAGGGAGTGCAACATAGGTTCACAAGGTAATTCCCGGGATATGTTATATGTTGACAGAATGGAGCGGCTGGGCTGGTATACTCTGGAATTTAGAAGGATGAGAGGGGATCTTATTGAAGCGTATAAGATTATGAAAGGATTGAACACGCTAGTACTGACCTTTGTGTCCTGGGCCCCTTCCACTGTCAGAGTAAGGCCAATAAAAATTGGAGGAACAGCACCTCATATTTTGCTTTGGGCAGCTTACAACCCATTGGTACGAATATTGACTTCTCCAACTTCAAGTAATCCTTGCTTCCCGTCTTCATACCTCCCCCATCTTATTTCTCAGATTAGATTTACTGTCCTGATTAAACGTTACTGATTGTATGCCTTGTTAGACATAAACACATAGAAAATAGGTACAGCAGTAGGCCATTCGGCCCTAACAGCCAGCACCGCCATTCAATATGATCATGACTGATCATCCAAAATCAGTACCCCGTTCCGGCTTTTTCCCCGTATTCCTTGATTCCCTAAGCCTGAAGAGCTAAATCTAACTCTCTTGAAACCTTCCCCTCACCTAACAATTATCCATTCTGCATTTTCCTAGATATTCGTCCCTTTTGATCTCTCATTTTCACACTTTACCCTTCCATATCTCTGTCTCCCTCTCCCCTGGCTCAGTCTGATGAAGGGTCTCAACTCAAAACGTCACCCATTCCTTTTAACAAGATGCTGCCAGACCCTCTGAGTTACTCTGGCATTTTGTGTATATCTTAAGTGTAAACCAGCATCTGCAATTCCTTCCTACATGGTTTGTCTAGAGCTGAATATAAGTGAGTTTTAGAAGTTGTGAAACTAAAATGTTAACTAAATGTTCAAACCACTTAGAGTGGACCACAACCCAAAATGTCGCCTATCCATGTTCTCCAGAGAAGCTGCCTGACCCACTGAGTTATTTCAGCACTTTTTTTAGAGAATCTTCACATTTGTTTGAACTCATCACAATTAATAAATAAGTACATTGGTGTGTTTTATCGCCTGTATTTATTTGGCAATCCCTCTCTGACCTGAGCCCTGGCCCGCATCCCAGGGGGAGAAATTTCATCCTACTTGGAGATTTCCATGCCAAGTAATTGACGAGGGATGAGTAGGAAAAATTAATTTCAATGAAATCATCTCTGATGCTGTTGTTGGCTTTTGTCGTCGTCTAACATGTTGACAGAATTGGTCGCCCAACGGTAGTGCATCGTATTGTTGTTTCCGGGGATCACCACGAGGAGGCTTCTGTCATGATCCCTCTGATAAAATGCGTGGATCATAATCAACACCCAGTTTTGTCAGAGATAAGATTCCTATCAGATATGCCGGCACCTCCAATCCAGGCACTGGCATGCTGTTGATTGTATCATCATCTGAGCAAGAATGTATGAGGATATCTGCATCATTGCTGCAATGACAGGTTTCAAATCTTTAGAGTCATAAATATGAAGCAAAAACAGAATGCTGGAAGCATTGAACAAGTGAGATAATATTTGAGCAGAGGAACAGAATCAATGCAGATGCTGGAATCTTGAGCAAAACAGAAAGTGATGGATTAACTCAGCAGGTCAGGTAGAGTCTGTGGAGGGAGAGGATAGACAGATGCTACCTGACCGGCTGAGTTCCTCCAACACTTTGAGCTATGCTTTTCGACTGACCACTGCTTAATCCACTCTGTTATCTCCATCATCCTGGCCCAAATCAGCAGTAGCAACAAGGAAAGATCTCAAGCATCTTCGAAAGTGCTTCAGCAATCAACAGGAGCCATTGAGTGACCGGTGTCTGAACTGTTCTGAATTGGTACCTGTGAAGATATTTTTAACCAGAAAGCAGCAGGTCTGGGTGCATTAGAATGACCGGGAACTAATTAACCATAAAGTCAAAAAATTATTGGATTGCAACTCTGCCATACTTCAGCTGGAAAGAGACAACTTTATAAGCATCTGATGGCAGAGTCCAACAGAAAACCCGTGATTTAAAGAACAGATGGTGGAAATATTGCAGGGAGCCCAGGAAAATAACATGCAACTTGACATGCTGTCAAGACCATATGATCCAAACAGAGTAAGACCCACACCACTGAGAGCCAAGGATAGAGGTGAACATTTTAAAGATATAGAGGTAATCAGCACCTCTCATAGGAACATTTAAAAATGAATTTCTCAACTATTTTCCTTGCAAGAATATCCTTGACTCTATTTCACAACAAATTGCATATTGAAGTTTGTGTCCAAAGACTCCTCAACCATCGCCTGCATTGCTACCCACATTGTAGACACTAGGAACTGCAGATGCTGGTTTAATGTGCTGGAGTAACTCACTGGGTTAAGAAGAGTCAGAACCCAAAACATCCTGTCCATGTTCTCCCCAGATGCTGCCTAACCCACTGAGTTACTCCAGCACTCTATTAAATACCAAAATTGCAATGTGGATTCTGTTTATCTAGAAACAAAGTGGGCATGATTGCCCACCACACAGAAATCCCTGGAAAATCTAGTGCACAGCATTACCAAGTATGTGGCCTTTATTGACTGCACTAAAACCTTTGATTTTGTTAATCAAGAAGGACTTGTTGACCATCCTTCTCAAATTTTCTGCCCTTATGACTACTTCTTGATCTTATGCCTGTTACTGGATGACATGCAAATTGTGATTTTAATTAATAGGTCTACAAGATCTTAGTGAAGATTTAAGTTAAGCAAAGCTGTGTAATTGCACCACCACTTATTTAAATCTTTCTCACAACAGTGCTGCTCTCACCATGAAGCTTCACAATAGATTGTAACTAATGAGTCAAATGTAAATTGTTTATCTTTACTATTCAATGAAAGTGGTGAGAAAATAGGCCTTAACTTTAACATAGCTAGGACAGATCTTCAGAGATATGCACACCCAGAAACTTGACGTTTATGGACTCTGAAAAAACAAACTGCTGGGAAAACTCAGTGGGTTGAGGGAAATGGCCAGTTTTGGATTGGGACCCCTTATCTGGACTGAAAGAGTAGAGGGGAGAGTCACGAAGTGCGCATCATGATCGAAATAACATAATGATCTTTCTGCTCTGTACTTCTGGTCAACATTCGGTGCACACATGCATTACCCTCTCAATAGCAACAACTCAGATGGGTCCACATGCACCATGGGCACTTTGTTATCTTCCCAAGATTTCTCAAAATGGCCAAAAATCTGTGTTACCAAGTCTAAATTCAACCCTAATGTCCTAAAGGGGCTGCCCCACTGCGGCGACCTAATTGGTGAGTTTAGGAGGGTTTGAAAAAGTGTAATGTTGAAGACCTCCTTCGACATTCTTTGACTATGTTGAAGACTAGCATCGACTAGCTTCGGGAAAATTGGACACCGAACAGTGGAGAGTGAAGATGACATCCTTCGATCTCCTTCGACTCCCCTTCGACTATGTTGAAGACTATCTACGACTACCTTCGTCTACCTTCGATTACCTTTGACTACCCTCAATTACCTACGAATAACATGCCAACCTACTACGACCTACTTCGACTAAACCTACGAGTAAAAAAAAATATCGATTTGTTTTTTCCGTGGCTTTCTTTTTTTCACTCGCAGGTGTTTTTCAGCATGTTGAAAAATACGCCGCGACCTAGCTGAGGCCTCGAGTACGCGGGGAGCACTCTCGAGCATGAAGGAGAGTTACAAAGACCTCCTAGGACCTCGTGTCGACCATGCTACGAGTATGAGTTGAGGACAAACTCTTCTAAACTCGCCAATTTGGTAGCCACATGGACTGTCCCACTACGGCGACATAATCTGTGAGTTTAGAAGAATTTGCCCTCAACTCAAACTCGCAGCATGGTCGACGCATGGTCCTAGGAGGTCCTATGACTCGGCACTCTCGGCGTTCTCGGCGGCTTCAACTAGGTCGCTGACATTTTTTCAGCATGTTAAAAAATTTTCCGCGAGTAAAAATTGGATGGCATGGTTTTTTTGAACTCGTAGTGCAGTGGAGTGGGGTCGCTATGTAGTTACAGGCAGTCGAGGGCAGCCGTAGGCAATCTCCTTCACTGACCGGGCATTTTAATAGGCTTACCATACACTGTGCAGCCGTCTTTTACCACCTTCATCGCAAATGTGAATTTCAGACAGCGCTCCCCTGGCCCCCGCCTATGCGATGTGTGTGTGCGGTCAGTCAATCCAGCTCGAAGTTTTACAGGAGAGTGCCCTCGAGCTTGAAGGTCGAAGACAGTCGCTGAAAGGTCGCATCAGTGGGACAGCCCCTTTAGGATGGAAAGCTTGACACTATCCTAACTGACAACTGTGTGATTAACCATATATAATTGAAATTTCTCACCATATCTTGTTTACATCTGTTCATTTATTTGCCACTGCACTTAGTTATTCTGAGGTACAGTAACTGCTGATATTGATTTTATCCAATGGAATCGTTTCAAAATAATGTTGTGGGTGTTATATGTCACCTGCTGTTGGTCTGTAACAACTGCTGCTCCTTGGTACCTGCTAACTATATGACAGTTTCCATGGTAGCCTCCACCCATGATTTCTTGGTAATCGGTGACTATTTTAGATTTGGCAGTATATTGAATGTCATTCTTGATTTTACATGTCTGTCTCATGTAAGTTTATTTTGCAGTTGGAAAATTTAGAATTTCTATTCAGTTGTACAGGTTATAACTATAAATATTTAATTCTTATTTAACTTTCTGAAGTAAATTACTGACAAGAAGGTTTTCTTATTCATTTCTCCATAGCTTTTGATGCTGCATACTATTCTACTTTTTGATTGTAATTATGAGTTTGTGAGGGCTTTACCTTTTTTAAATCCTTTGCACTCTGAAGTTTTTTTAGATTTTTAAAAGGGTCACCTATACCTATGGACACCCACCAATAATTGCTCCTGTCCCCACTTTATCTTTAATAATTGTTGACGAATATTTTAACATTTATGTCATTTGTACTTGAGAATGTCATGAATCTTACGTTAGACATGAAGTTGTTGAATCTAGGAACTGCAGATGGATTACAAGAAATGACACAAAAGAATGGAGTGACTCAGCAGGTCAGGCAGCATCTCTGGAGAATATGGATAGGTGATATTTTGGATCAGGATGAGTCTTTAGAGATGCTGACTGACCCACTAAGTTACTTTGGCCCTCCATGCAGTTATTAATTTTTCAGTGGTGTCGCATTTGAATAAGGTAAAAATCATTGTGGTTGGTTTATTTACATTGTTACCATTTGGTCAGCCATGCACAATTACATAATTATTCTTTTGGAACACCAAATCAATCATAAACTAATTTCCTGGATGAATAACAAAAGAAGGACAACATTGAACACAAAGGTATCCGTAAACAAAAAGGTGAAATAAGAGATTAGAAATAAAGCCAAAAAACAGCAAGGTGAAGAGGGACTGCAAGATTATGTGAATATTGAAAGAAATAGTAATTAATTCCACAAACACTTAAAAAATACAGTCAACATGGAAATACAATCAGCAAGAGATGCACAAGGTAACTTTAAAAGTAAGGATAGCAAACTTATTGAATTATTTATTTAACCAGGGAGACTTACCAGAGTATCGGTTTAAATTTGCGTTAGAGATACAGCATGAAATCAGGCTCTTTGGCCCACTGAGTCCATGGCAACCATCAATCTCCCATTCACATTAATTCTATATTATCCCATTTTTGCATCCACTCCCTATATTCGGACCCTGGTCTGGTGCTGTGAGGCAACAGCTTTACCAGCTGTTAACATTGTGTCATGCTGTTGACTTGTAAGAAAAGATAAATAGATTTCAAGAAAAGAGTGAAATGATGAACAAATAATAAAATTCAAAGGCACAACTATGACCAAAATGCACAGCACCCATGCATTTAGAACTTAGAAGGAGGACATGTTTGCCCAAAGAATTAATGGAGCACTTTGCCATCCAAATTTCATTGAGTGATAAAATGTGAAATATTTTCACATCAACAAGAACATAATTTAAATCTATAGTCACAGCACAGCAAATTAGAGCAAAGAATGCATTGCCTGAGCTTTTAGTTTCATTTGTCTATGTGGCTAGTATTGGAGATATATAAATATCTTGCATTCTTCCATTCACCATGTGGGAAGTTTCTGGATCCCTTTTGTCAAGTGGAGACAACGCAGTGGTTCACAAGGGATTGCTGGCTTCAAGGTAATGAATACCATTGACTCTTCAAACAATGCTTTGAGAAAGGATCTACGTCTTAACTCTGCCCCTTAACATCTGAACCAAAAGTGACTCGGCTCATTTATGCCGCCAAGTGTGTAACCAATGGAAGTTAATTAAGCAAGTGACTGCCCCGGTATTCATATTATGGTTGTGATGGCTTCATTTTGAGACATTCTCAGTGTGCAAGTTGCATTTAAGTCACCTCGATAAACTAAAATTGACTCAGTAGGCCAATGGCAATTCACAGATAACTGACTTATGAGTGCTATATGAGTCCTGTGTAGAGAACAGCCATACATTGAAAGCCTTGTTGCCACGCTAAATCAAAAATAGCAGACGACCAACATGGTGAAACATTGGTTTTACTACTCAGACAGCACTGGGGAAATGTCAAGATTTTTGATGGTCTGCTGGATTTGTGGCAGACTGCTGGAGTATTATGGGGAAATGATTAGAGATTGGCATTATCTAACCATTTATGACGAGAACATTGCCTCTCATGACTTCATTATCCATGGAACTATAAATGGGACACAATGTGCTGGATTAACTCATCTCTGAAGGATATGATGCGAGGTGATGCTTCAGGTCTGGAGCATTCTTCAGATTCGAACCTGAAATATCACCTATTCATGTCCTCTAGAAATGCTGCCTGGCCCATTAAGTTATTCCAGCACTTTGCGTTCCACGCAAAATTCCAGCAAGTGCAGTTCCTTGTTTCCTCTGAATTATAAATGAAACTAAGCACTGTGCACCCAGCTCTGAGCTTATGGTGGAGAATACATCACTGCTGGAATAGCTGAAGCCCATGACTCTTTGATTTGATTTCCTGAGGATGATTGAATCCAATGCTCACAACTGTATTTCTTGCCAGTGGAAAATTTTCCCTCAGTGTAAATAGATTTCAGATAGGCTCTTGCATCTTATTTGGTCGAGTGACACAAGTTCACAAGTTATAGGAGTAGAATTAGGCCGTTCCGCCCATCGAGTCAACTCTGCCATTTAATCATGGCTGGTCTCTGCCTCCTAATCTAATTTTCCTGCCTTCTCCCCATAACCCTTGACATCCATTCTAAACAAGAATATTTTGGTTGGGTAGTTTACACCCCAGTGGTATGAACATTGACTTCTGTAACTTCAGATAGCTCTTGATTTCTCTCTCCACCCCCTTCCCCTTCCCAGTTCTCCCACTAGTCTTGCTGTCTCCGCCTACATTCTATCTTTGTCCCACCCCCTCCCCTGACATCAGTCTGAAAAAGGGTCTCGACCTGAAACATCCCCCATTCCTTCTCTCCAGAGATGCTGCCTCACTTGTTGAGTTACTCCAGCATTTTGTGCCTACAGTCAGTAGCTAATGCTTTGTATGGCAGCAGACAGATGCCAACAGATTCCTAGGGTAAATATAACGACCTGAAATTACATTGTGTTTGCGAAGAAGGATATGGAGCGGAGGATTCTGCTTTCAAAAGGTATACTGCAGAACAATAGAGGTATCAAGCAGTCTTCAAGCAGATATGTTCACTGAAATACTTCGAACACTCTGTTAATATTTTCAGCCCCTTTCCTCCAGACCTACAGCTAATTTTCCCTGGACAACCATCTGCTCGTCTAACACCTTCCTCCACCGCTAACCCAACCACTCAGACCGAGAGGAACAAACTGGCCATTTTCATCTGCTCTATAAGTATGTAAAAATAGGTGTAAGAGCAATATTGATTCGCTACATCCCTAACCAGTCTGAAGAAGAGTGTCGACCCGAAACGTCGCCCAATGTGCCTCACCCGCTGAGTTTAGTATTTTGTGTCTACCTTCGATTTAAACCAGCATCTGCAGTTCTTTCTTACATATACTAATCAAGAATTTGTCTATCTCTCCCTTAAAAATATCCACTTGGCCTCCACAGCCCTTTGTGGCAATGACACCTTGACCCCAAGAGAACTTAATCCCACATTTGGACCAAGATTATCAAATACTCTGAAGCTGCGTGATCCTGGCGGGATCCACTAGCATTGTTGACCATCTATCAATTGATGACCGAGGGATGTATGGAGCAGTGATTTATCCATTTATTGAACAATTTACAATTTTTGCAGAAGGATACCATAGTGTCAAATTGAACGGAAAGCTCAGCTGCAGGTATTACAAATTCTGGAGCATCTTTTCCTTAGATGCAGCTAGTAAGTTGGGGTGGAAGATTGCAACCTTCACGTGGTCCGCCCTGTTTCGACTAATGCAATCAACTCGATGTGCACACACAGAAGATCAAATAGAACAAGTTGTCCTACAACTTTAGGCTGTGCACACCACATGAAAGAAGAAGAAACTAGTAAGTTGACAGGTCACTGCAGTCACTATTATGCTCAGCTATTTCTCAATACTGCATGGAATCAATTAAATTATTGATGGTGGGACCTCGGGGAACAAAAACAACAGGGACTTAGTACTTCTGGCTAATTAGTTGTGATGATAAAATAACAATTTGTTTGTGCACCGCCATTCATGTCTGGGTATAGCAGGGGTAAAGAATTTTGAGTGATCCGTTGAATAAAGAACCTAGGATAGTCCAGAACAGGAACAGGCTCTTTGGCCCACAATGTCCGTGCTGAACATGATGACACGATAGACTAATCTCATCTGCCTGCACATGATCCATCTCCCTACAAATTCATATGCCTATCTAAAAACCTCTTAAATTATACTATAGTATATGGCTCCTGCCACATGTTGGCAGTGAGATCCCTAGGTTCTGTTCATATTTCTGTTTCCCAATCTCTGAAAAGTGCAATCTTGGTACAAGAAGAAATGCGATTTCTTATTTCTTATTTTAATGCTCAGTGTCCTAGCAGCACTGGATTGATGAAGTGGGGGTTAGCCTGGCTCAATGTAATGCCGTAGGCTCCTTCCACTGTCTGTCCATGTAGTTGCCACAGGCTGCACTCTATGCCCTCACTCATTTGGGAAATTTCGGCCACTTAACAGGCTACCGCAGTTAAATTTACAGCAAACATATTTCTCGTGCAGTAGGCTTCCTTTTTGATATGTTCACTGAAAATTGAGTTATCTAAACTATGTGAATTGTATTGTTATTTATTGTTAGTTAAGTAGTTGGTGTGATGTGCTTTTTCTTAACAGGTAACCTTAGGGGAAAACGTAACATACTATAGAATTTGATACAACCGCACAATCATGAATGCATTGAATTTGATGAGTGACAGCAGACAATTTTATCTGTTCTTTGTCATTCTTTCGAGAGGTCAATTCAGTGAGTTCGTCTCCACAGTTCTGGTGTTTACATTACAGAATATAATCAAGATTTGGACATACTCCACAACAGTTTCCAACTTTTTCATGAAGTTACATGAGAAACCAAATTATAAAAGATGGAAAACCAATGGATTTGCCCTAAGCTTTGTAGAAATTGTTAATTTATCTTCCATACATCATTATGTCTTTCGGGGATAAATTATGCAATTTAAGATCATTTGAGCTGCGCCATTGAGAAAATTAAGACCACCAAGGAAGTGTTCTCAAAAATATCTGAGATCTTATAACCTTGGAATTTACCTCAAGTCCTTTTGTGTCAACATGGCAGCTGGAGCTCTCTCCATTTAGCCTCTGTATCTTCCATAGCAGCTATTACAAGTTTCCTGGAGAATCCCCCTTTTCAGATGAGTGTGTTAAAATAAAATGGTAGAACTTGGGTAAATTTGTGTGGCCGTATTGGGAATCACACATGTGGTCTTTTTGTTTGGTTTTGTGTTTGGATTGCTTAATTTTGAATAAAAGTCTTTCTAGCCTATTTTACTAGCAATCTGAATGGGTGTTAACCTTTATAATGTTGAAAGACAAGAAGGAGTGTATCTTCACAGGAGAGAAAAGTGGCAAACAAGAAATATAGCATTTTTACAAGTTTTCACGGACCAATACTCCAAATCCTAAATTCAAGAGTGGTCACTGTGGTAATGTAGGAAACACAGCATGGTAAACAGATAATAATGCGTGTAAATTTACCACAAATTGAAATGTTTCATTGTGTTAAGATGGATGTAAACAGTGTTTAATCCATCTAACCATTGTTTCTCAAGGTGGTCGGTCCTTCATCTGCAGGATCTTTCCGAGAGAGACCCAGCGGACCAACGGCATTTCGAAAATGCTACAAACGAGGTGATTTCCCTATTGCCCTGGAACATGGTTCACAAGGAAATAGAATCGCCTGGAAGGTGAGCTGAAGTACGGTCCTAATGTGTACCTCTCCCCTCAAAGTAATGTTTTCTGTTGTCGAATCGTGTTAATTTACACATTCATCAGATGGAATTGTTCCTCAGCAAATAGGGGCTGGAAAAATGACAAGTCTACCGAGTCAGCTGCCCACCTTTGTTAACAATTAAGTTATATCCAGCAAAGGAGATGAGAGAGTAAGCTTTCCTTTGAGAGTATTCTCTGCTGGCCAATTCATCTCCATTTTTATGAGGACCCAGCAACCCGGGCTATTTAAAACAGTCCATCAAGCAGGCAGACATTTATCTCCTAGGCTTCACCTCTTCCTGCAGGATGTTTCCAAATGGAAGCTTTAATTGCTTAAATGGATAGGTCAAGATTGCATGCCCCATGTGCAGAACAGAATATAAATGAAGGTCGATCCATATGCCAGCCCTGCTTTCCGTACTTTGTGTGTGTGTGTGTGTGTGTGTTTCCACACTGATCAGCAGCATGAAATGGCCTTATCTTTCCCATTTATCTGAAAAGGGTTAATTGCCTTCAAAAACAAATACATTAATGCTCTGACACTTGTGTTTAAAATAACAGACTGGTTTCCATTTACGAATGCAAGACCATTACAGCATTTTCCTTTCATGTGGGATTGTCCAGAGTGTAAACCACATTTGTTTACAAATGGAATATATTCCATGGCAGATCTTTGTTAGAGCTAAAACTTTTGATTTCAAAGGTACAGTAATGTTCAGTGCAAATATGCACACTTTGTATAGATTGAGAAAAAAAGATAAATGTATTTTTAAATTATTTTCATTTCATACAAGGTTTCCATGCATCAACAAAACTTTGAGTACTTAAAGAAAAATACGCAAGCATTTGGAGTGACTCGTTTTTAGTAATTTTGATATGAGATAATACGTCAGGAAATGTTAGTGTTACAGTATGGTTTGAAGGAGGAAAGGAAATCAATAAAACATCTGTCATGTCAATCTTGCATTTTGTATTATTCCAAGCACACTGGATGATACTATCCCAGCATATTGCGAGGTGGGGGAGTCCTTGTGGGTAGAATTTTGCTGAGTTATGAAATGACCACATCTAAAAGACTTGAACAGAACTTTTACACAAGATCACCACAGAGATTTTTAGCCAGATTTTGAAATATTATATGTCCTTGTACACATGTTTAAAAATAAATGCCTACTTTGATGTGCAGATAAATTTGTGAGGTATAGATAGGATAGACAGTCAGAACCTTTCTCCCAGAATAGAAATGCCAAGACTAGAGAGCATAGATGAGAGGGGCAAGTTTTTTTTTACACAATGGGTTCTTGAATGCACTTCCAACGGTGGTGGTGGAGGCAGATACAATAGAGGCATTTAAGAGCTTGTAGATGGGCACATGGATAGGCAAGGAATGGAGAGAGATGGATCATGTGCAGGCTGATGATATTAGCTTATGTCGACATAATTTGCAACAGATATTGTGGGCCGAAAGGCATGTTCCTGTACTGTATTGTTCTATTTCCCTTGTTCCATGTTTACTTGTTCATAAGATATTCATGCTGGGTGAATAGGAAACAATGAGAAGCTTCAGGCTTTTGTCTTTTCTGCAAATTCCGATCACTAGCCACTGATTACAACCCTCCAGTGTCTGAAATTGAACCAGACGGTTTGCAACCTTGGCATCATAACCCAAACTGAACTTCAGAAGACATATCTGTACCATCACCACCTTTGGCAAAATGATGGTGTCTGTTGCAGCTGATTGAAGGAACATAATAGGATAGAATCCCACTTTCTTTGTGGGTCAGCGGTGTTGGCTGGGGGTCATAGAACAGAATTCAATTCTGAATTTCAAATTTGCCTGCTTCCGATTAGTAATGAATTGCCTTGGAAAAAACTGCCTTTCAAATTTACATTAGATCTTAATTCTGTAACAATCAGTCCATGTCAAAAGCACTTCATGTTTTAAACAGGGCATACCTAGCATTATGGAGAAAGGAGATTAATGTGATAGAAATTCTTGCAAATTATATCATCCTGCTAATTCCATGCCTGGTAGGAAATGTGGGAAGCATAAGATGGAAATTTTATGATTTTAAAAAAAAAAGGTATTTTAAAGAATTACAAAATGGTGTTTGCTTCTAATTGCTCCTCTGCCGATTCAGCTTCCCCAGATTTTCATACCAAAGAAGGAGTGTTTTGTGGAGAGGAGATGCATAGCGCTTGGTGACTATCCTAACATCATTTTGATGTAAAACATACAGAAGTGCACTAAAGACCTCACCTGCCTTGGAGCTGACTTTGACTGAACTGAAATAGTGAAAAGCAGTTAGTTGGGGAAGTTCATTTTGCATTTTATTCGATGAAGAAAAATGGAAGGATAAGAGACTTGGAACACCTAAAACATAGATTCTTTCTGAAGGTCATGTCATGCAGTCAGTTATTAAAGTCTGAGTGTTTTAGGTACAAATAGATGTTGAGCTTGTATGGGTTGTACCTTACTGAATCTCAGAGTAAAAATGTGGGAAGCTCAATGCAATCAAGTTTCTCATACAGCACAGTCTGCTGGCAGGAAATATATTAGGAAGCAACCTGAAAATTGAAAAATGTTTTGCATAAATAGATGGAATTAATTGATATATTCTGAAATATTTGTAATACTTTACAAAGAATACCTTATTTCCATTAAAGGAGAAACATAATAATGGCTGAAATTTATTTAAATATCTGATTTGAATAATCATATTGATTGGCTCATTTTTACTTGTAATAATGTGTCATTAATTACTTTCCTATATCTCCAATGTCTACATAAATGACCTATAAAAGCTACAAACGTCTACAAACGCTATGTTCAAGCAATTGAAGACATTTTGTGTATTTAATGAGAAATCAGTTGGGGCTGTTTGGATGTGGGTTAGAGTATCGCAACTTGTTATGAATCTTTTGCTTTCAATGCAGGCTGCAGGACAACATTGCCATCCCTGCTTTATATACAGCTGTGCAGCCAGCACGAACTGGATAACTGATTTTACATTTTGTCTCCTTATCTCCTCGACTCGCATTTTGTCTCCGGCCTTTCTCCAACTTTCTACCCGTCACTTGCCAGGCCTTTGTCCTGCCTCCACCTATCTTCCAGCTTTCTCCCCCCCTACTACAATCAGTCTGAAGGTCCCAACCCGATACAGTGCCTATCCTTATTCTCCAGAGATGCTGCTTGACCTGCTGAGTTACTCCATCACTGTCTTATTTTGTAAACCATCATTTGCAGTTCCTTGTTTCTACATTTAACTGTGCTGTACATAGACTTCTAATTTCCAAAGGGGATCAAATTTCATGAGTTGCATGCAACACTAACAGATAGCCCAAGCTACTTAAAGGTAGGCTGCACCACTGAAAATAGACTTATGATTGTACCAGTTGCTGGCAGGTATTTTGAAACTAATTCTAATCTGAGACAAGTTGAAGAATGACACAAATACATGACAACAGGATGCATGGAAGCCTTAGTAGAAGAGATCCACAGTAGAACAGATGTCCTATGTCTACTGGGAACCTGGTAGTTTTCATCCAACATAATTAGAAGCTTAATGCCCCTGTCCCACTTCGGCCATTTTATTAGGCGACTACAGGCAAGTAGGCAGTCACCGGGGTGTCACCTGTATGTTCGTGAGTAGTCCCCACAGTTGCCCAAAGAATCGTAGCATTTTTCTGCTTGCCGCTGTATTTTGAAATGTTCAAAACTTTTCGGCGACAGTTGGCTTGTCGTAGGTTGTCACCAGGATGACTTAGATTGTCGCCAGGATGACGTAGGTTGTCGCCGAACCTGCATGAACCGGCGACTGAATTGTCTTCAGTTGTCATCAGTTCTATAAGCAGCAGCCCTCATGCTTATAGATCCGCAAGACAGAAGGACAAGAAGAATGGTGAAGAAGAAGCCCCATAAAAGGTCTGTGGTTGAAGCCCTTGTTCCAGAGGAGACCCAGGTTGGGCCAGTATGAGAACCTGATGATTGTGCTCCAGCAAGAAGATCAGTCTGCTTTCAGAAACTTCGCTAGAATCCCCCCTGAGCTGTTTTAGGAGCTGAAGACACTGGTGGACCCTCTCCTGGAGAAAAAGGAGACCTTCACGAGGAAGCCACTGGAACCAGGCCTGCGTCTAGCCATCACGCTCTACTACCTGGCATCAGGAGACTCATACAAGATCCTCTCCTACAACATTCTTGTGGCCCACAACACCATCAGCAAGATTGTCCGAGAGACCTGTGAGGCCATCATCAATGCTTATGAAGATGAAGCCATGGACTGCCCTAGTACACAAGATGAGTGGAAGAGAGTGGCGCAGGACTTTGATACAAGCTGGAACGTCCAGCACACATGTAGGGCAGTTGACGGCAAGTATGTGGCCATCAGGTGTCCACCCAAGGGAGGTTCAATCTACTTCAACCACAAGAAGTTCCATTCCATCGTACTCCTAGCTGTGGTGGATGCAAACTACAACTTCCTGTTTGTGGATGTGGGCACACCTGGCAGTGTTGCAGATGGTAGGATCTGGAAAGAGACCTCCATTGGGCAAATACTGGAAGAAGGAACAGCAGGCTTTTCTGATCCAGAACCTCTGCCAGCAGAAGAAAACTCAGACATCCACTACACACTGGTTGCTAATGATGTCTTCCCACTCAGGTCATGGATGGTGAAGCCATACCCTCACAGGCAGATGTCAAGGGAGCAGAGGATCTTCATTTTAAATGCAGTGCACTGCTTGCGTTTGTTTTGTTCATCACAGTATATAAAAATAATTTGCTTTTCCATGCAGTGCACCACATGGAACTGTGTACTTACGTTTTTTCAATGCGGCAATCAAATTTGCCGGTCAGCACCGGCAATAACCTATGTCACGTGGCGACAACCAGCGTCATCCTGGTGACCCACTACCACTGCACCTACGTCACGAGAATTCAAGCTACGCTCCATGGTGTCAAAACCACTGTCGCTGCTAATTTTGAAAAATTAGCGGCAACCAGAATGCCGTTACGACTTGTTGCAAGTCTGAGGAAACTACTCACGACCATGCAGGCGACACCCCGGCAACCACCCGTGAACATGTGGCAACCATGAGGCGACCTCATAGTCTCCTGTAGTTGCCTAAAAAGTTGCCCAAGTAGGACAGGCCCTTACGGGAGACAAAAAGTCAGATGGCCATTGTCAATATTCTAGCCTCAAAAATCCACATGTTTTTCCACTACATTCTCAGAAACATGCAAGCCCTATTCCCACATACTATAGCTTGCATGCATTAGCAAAAACTCAATCATGACAGATGCATCCCTCAAACACATTGCTCAATATTCATTCTTATACTTCCCTATCTCTTGGAGGACAAGATAGAGGATAGTCAGTGACAGCATCAACTAGTTGGCTGTAGATAGGTTCAGACACATACAGTAGCATTTGGCTGCATTGTCTGAACATTCACTGTAATGAGCCGACTCGAACACACATCAAGATACAACACGTTTATTTATGGCCCTGTCTCACGGTGGGAGTTGACCCACGAGGTACCCCGAAGGAAAGACTCCTGGCTGTGTACGAGACTTCAAGTTTATGATCAAGTGTGTAACCGAGTTCCCACGGGTATGTCATTGCTGCGATGCTCCAACTTCCTCTCCCGAGTTACCAAGTTCACTCCCGTTACTCTTGAGCCAACCGTGAATGAAGGTATGTTTTAATAAAGCAACAATGTTAAAATACATCTCCATCCTGTGGCTTTGAGTTATTTCAGCGCGGCCGCATCTATTGATACGACCTACAAAGGGAAAATGCGCAGCCTCCAGTAACCAATAACGTGGTAAGTGCATTTCTTGGTGCTTTGTTTTTAAATACTATATTTCCCAGGGTGGGGGGAGAGCTCAGTTCATAGTATTTGGGGAGTCTGGCGTTGTGAAGGAGGGGATTGGGGTCAGTAACCCACTTGCCACGCTCCGGTCTGAGTGCAGGTAGATGGGACTAGGTGAGTAGTGTTCAGCATGGAGTAAAAGGGCAGAGATGGCCTGTTTCCGTGCTGTCATTGCTATATGGTTTTATTGTGGCCAGGGAGTGAATTAGCTTGGGTGGCTGCCGCAGCGCTCCAGGCACGGACAGCAGAACTGGCCACCACTTCCGAGGAAGGAAGCAGCTCTGGTGACTGACTTTGAGCGGCCGCCGGGACCTGACAGCAGACACACACACACACACACACACACACACACACACACACACACAGACAGCAGAACTGGCCGCCACTTCCGAGGAAAGAAGCAGCTCGGGTGACTGTCTTTGAGCGGCCGCCGGGACCCGACAGCAGACACACACACAGATACACACACACACACACACACACACATATGTGGCGTTTCTGCTCGGGACCCTTCTTCAGACAATCCAATGTCCCATAATATATTCTTTAAATATTAAGGTTTCTGTTGAAAGTGTGGTGCCGTGGTTACGGGTGGGCAGAAGGAAGATGATGAGGTCTGGTATAAGTTGACTTTGTTTTCAGTAATCAGGCCTCCGTGTTGACCGTTGTCTGGTTGATCGAGTGTTCATACAGTTGCGAGCGAGCGAGGTCCATATAAAAAGGAGCAAGGAACGCGAAGCCGCTGAGGGTTCATTGTTCCCCTGGTTTGGATTGCTCCCAGGAGAGCGGGCACAAAGACAAATTTAGGCATTTTTCTGTGGAAGGGAGAGAGCAGAATAGAATCGAAAGCATTGTAACAGCAGCACTCTCCCCAACACGAAACACAGCGCAGCGTTAACAATTAAACAGCTTCACTTTTAAAAGCAAAGACACACGTTAAATTACATGGCCCCAAGAAATCGCCTCTCAATTGCTTCGGGGTTGGAATTGAAATATATATAATATGTATATACATATTATACTACAAATACATATATATATATTATATATACTGCAATTGTGAGAGTGGTGAATCTGTGGAATTCTCTGCCACAGAAGGTAGTTGAAGCCAGTTCATTGGCTATATTTAAGAGGGAGTTAGATGTGACCGTTGTGGCTAAAGGGATCAGGGGGTATGGAGAGAAGGCAGGTACAGGATACTGAGTTGGATGATCAGCGATGATCATATTGAATAACCACATGTAATTACTCCAGCATTTTGTGACTATCTTTGGTTCAGTCCCTTTAAGATTATAAAAAAGTTCCCACGATAGACTCACGAGACACTAAGGTAAACGCACGGGCCATTACGTTACTGCAACGAGTTTAAATGTTTCCATTTTTAACTTGAACAGTTAATTTGACTCGTGGAAAAAATCAAACATGCTTGATTTTTTTCACGAGTTAACAAGTTTCCCGAGTACCTGCCGTTAGCGCCACGAGTGGACAAGTTGAACGTGCGAGTTCCGACGTTGCCGCTACGTTCATCGTACGTGACCACCACGAGTGAAAACTCGGGGTCACTCGTGGGCTAACTCGCAGTCACTCGTGGGCTAACTCGCACTGTGAGACAGGGGTTTAAATCTACTTACAGCAGGGATCTGCAGACATTACATCTCCGAGCTGCTACATAACAATGTTACAAAATTTGGGAGATTAAAAAAATCAAGTCTGCAATTTATCCCATAAAGCATAAAAAGAAGTTTAATTTGACACCTAATTCTTCATATCTTCAGTATTAAACAAGTTATGGCCATTTTCATACTCGGAAATTAGCATCTAGTTCACTATTGCTTTTCCATTGACTTAAAAGCTGTGATTCAAGGACAGTCAAAAGCCCATAACTTTCTTAAAAATTAAGAGAACTGAAAGAAATGTTCAGTTATTATAGAGTGAAGCGTTCTGAAACAAATATGAAACAATCTTACTTGGATGACCTGAAATTAAAGCATGTAATTAGTTAGTTACCTAATTGTAGCTAGTTACAAAATTCAATTACTAGATCTAAACATCTATCCATATCTTAAGAAAAGGTTAACATTTTTAAATACGCTAAGTGTCCAAATAACATTCACACAAGAATTCACAATATAACATGATTTTTAAATCTCATTGTCATTAATTTATAGGCCAAATGGAAGGAATTTAGTGTTTAATTCCCTTAAATTAATGGGCATTTTAATCGTCTTGCGAGTGAGATTTTGTGGAACGCGATAGTTTGGAACGTTGCGGTTGCAATGAATTTAAACCCCATATCGGCAGGAAAAATACTGCCGGTTCCTATATTTACACAGCCACATCTTCGCAACGTGAAATTTTGATTAAAGGCATCCTAAGAAGCAAGTTTATATGTAAAAATAAACGGTGTACCTTGCTTTGTCCCGTACGTCCGATCCGTCCCGTTGTCGGCGTTCATGGCTTTAGAAGATGATTTTAATTTTACTGCTGCTATTAAATTATCCAGCGCTAATTTTAATAAACTTGATATAACGGCAGTTGGAGCGATTTTTCTTCTGCAACTAAACAGCCTGACAAAGATCGATTTGAACAGGCTGGTGAAAAACAGCATTTTAAACACGCCCCCCTCTCAAAGGAGCCAAGGTCACGCACACTGGCAGTGACAGAACTGCAGCGCCGCTGAAGGTAAGTTTTGTAACATACCTACTACTCATACTAACTAGCGCAGGCAAGCTCTTGACAATATAAAGCACATAATAGGCGGAGTCCCTACTAACAAGCACTATAATAGTAAGATTAAATGAGAACTTACCAGTTTGAAGTTTGATCTTGATTTTATGAGGCGTTACTTTGGTGATTGCGTGAAGGCGGCCCGTCAGGCTACATGCGCACCAAACTTCAAAGCAGCAGTATGAAATTACAAATAAACAACACCAAAGTACATAGTAAGATCAGTGACTCAAGAACTACCATATGATCCTTTTATGAGAGAGGGTTGGGCGTGGGGGACAGGTAATCACCAACGCAACTCCTCATAAAATCAAGATCAAACTTCAAACTGGTAAGTTCTCATTTAATCTTACTATTTTACTTCAGAGTCATGGGAGTGATTCCGTGAAGTGTTCAAAGCTTTGTGATTTCATGCCGCAAATTACAAATCTTGGCATCCCACTGCATTGATTAACTCGAAAGAGAAATAAATGCATTAGTAGTAACATTGCATTCAATGTAGAAATAGGGTTTATTTAACAATGTAAACAAACGACAGTACCCCTTAAATTTAGGTACTTAAAATGGCATAGGCAAACATTCCTGGATTGACAATCGACCGATGATTAAAATTCTGATACATCAGCTCATTTGCCCATCCGGCGGCCGCCAAAATATGGTCGAAGGGCACGTCCCTCGCCTTGGCCGCCGACGTAGCTGCTGCCCTAGTGGAATGAGATGTAAACACACTGTCTAACTGATACGCTGACGTTGATACTGACCTGGTGGAATAAGATATACTATCGTCAGTGTTAATATCTGTATAACCCAGAACCTGCTGCAGCCACCATGAAAAAGTCTGAACCGACCTTCCTTTGTGTAGTTGTTTGTTAACTAATAAATAATGCTGATTCCATACTTCTTAGGATTCTATTGGCCTAGATAGCATAGAAGTGAGACCATGGGGTGTTCGAATGATCTTCAATCATGCTACCCCTAGTCTACTCTGGTTGTGTAGACCAGAATGTAAATGTAATGGCACCTGCAGCCAATTCCATCCTATCTAGCCACAACGTTTGCCGTCGTTGTGCTGTTATAAATGTCATAACTAAGGATGTAGCTGGAACCCCTTGGTGAAGTAATGTTCACACATTTTCAGTAACCAACTGCATAATCTTGTAGTGGGAGAACTTATGTCAAGATCTTTTAACAATTCGATATCCGGGTTGGACCCGAGAGCGTAGTTCCCTTATGTTGCAGCTGTAGTGTCTCTAACTGAATTATTGTCAATACCATTTAAAATGAGCTGGAAATGTCAGTAATCTGTACCGTATTAAATGTAACATTAACATTTAACAAAACACTTCTGATCTGCTCAATAGGAATGTACTGCTTTTTTGGGTGCTATCCCTGCACACTGCAGTGAGCACCTTCATGGCTTGATGTGACAACCTGAGGAAAAAGTCAATCCATTCAAAATGTGTAGGTCAATAATTGTTTTACTGTGCAAAAGCCGGTCTCCTGAACCACAGTTTGAACAGCAAGTTCTTGTTTTTTGGCATAACCGTATACCGTTGTGCCATAATGCCTGATGAAGCAAGCAACATGGACGCTTGGCCAGTCCGACAGTACGAACCCAAGCGAGGTCTTGCGACTGTTTTAAGACCCAGCTAATGAGGCAAAAAGAAAATTAGGAAGACATAAAGACCATTCCTCCAATTGAAGCGAGAAAGTATTTCTCCACACTGATGTGCCACATTTTTTGCGATGAATGAAAACATGCATTAACATGATGAATATTCGATGAAGTATTGACCCATGCTTTCATCATACTTCGAGATCCAACACTTATTCTGTGTTATCATCGATCTGAACTGGACGATACACCAGTGGCAAGGAGATTAATTATAGGATATTTTTCCCTTAATTATCATGTGACTAACCTATGTCACCATCGTGGAGTAGCAACTTGAATTTGAGCATGTAGAATATGTATATTAGCTCAAAACCCCTTACTCATGGGTGCATTTAGTGTGTATATTTAGTTGATACCAACAACTGAACTCGTAACTCATGCAATCTCCACTACCTTTGAGTAGATGATGGTATTTGGAACCTCATCTTAGAGTTCTAAACATCAGTTCATAATAACTGAATTAAACCGACCACAGTACTGTAGCGAGTTTCAAGTTCAAGTTCAATGAGTTATTGTCATGTTCAGCAATACTGAATACTGTTACTTCATCATTGTGGCTGAAGTAGCCTCAGCTGACAATAGCACAAGGTTGTTAGCAACGATCTAATTGCTACTTACACAATATCAGTTCCTTGATTTGCTCAGCTGCAACACAGCTGCTATATTGCCAATGACTCTAAATGAAAATAACTCAGTTTTGTAACAGATTGCTATAACCCCAATCTCTTGCCACAAGAGACAAGGCTAATAATAATTAAAGGTAAATCCCAATGACCAACAAACAGTTTATTCCATGCTGCAAAGCGTTACTGTTATAGTATAGTTATATGGTCTTTGATAACCTTTATAATGGGATTTGTATAACATTGTAAAGTATCTTACTTTATGAATCTGTTGAAGTCAGGAATACGTTTTTACATTCGGAAAGTTCATACGCCCGATACTCTCCATTCTTCATAATAACATGCCAATCCTGCCTTATTGCATGGGTGGTTTGCATGAGAACTTCTGCCCAATTTCCAAACCCTGGCCATAATCCAACTTACTTGGAATGTTCCGGCTGTGCCTCAACCAAATATTTTTACCCTTTGTGTGTTGTACAAACAAATGTAAATATTACAACTTGTGAACGGTGCACTACCCAAATTTTGGAAGTGCTAGACACATTTAGTTGAGCATGATTGGAAGGTGCATGGAATTTGTGAGCTATCATGCTGCCCCCAGCTCCAGTGAACCGCTACTGCCGATGAGCACCTGGGGTGCGTTCTGAACAATGACTTTTGCCCGTTGTTGGCCAAATTAATTCATCTGCCAGGCTTCTTCCCCTGTAGAATAGACCTACCTGAATAACCGATTCAGCAGCTGGCTCTCACATCCCCCTGTTGGCGTTGTTCACTGCCGGCACATATGTGCTTTAGAGCCCGGAGTCATCTTGACCTTTTGCTCTTCCCTCCTCAGAGAGGGCGGTTTGTAGGCAACTCTAACAGGCACTGCCGCAGGCCATAGGATACAAATACTGATACGAACCCATTGGTCTTAACCCAATAGAATATTTTACTGGGATGGCAACTTTATTGCCAGGAAAGGTACCTCTGACACGTGCCCTTCATCCCTTTGGGTATGCCCCACGGCCATACCCTGAGACTCAATGTCAGCAGGATACTGACCCATCTTGGTCTCTGCCTCCGAGAGGGAGACCTTTGCAGCACTGTATACAACAGTTGCTGTATTTAGGATAGTAGTTTCAACGCACTATCCAGCCCCGGTGCGGAATTCATCCCCAGACTCCGTGGGCCTTGCTCTCTAGCCCCAGTGGAGAATCATCTCCCGACTCCGTGGGCGAGCAAATATGTGTGAATTTGAGCAACCCTGTCCCAGGCGTTGCTGACGCCGCCTTTCATAAAGTCCGGCGCTTTTTGACATGAACAGCCCTGCATCAGGCGCTGTTGGCATGGCTCTCCCGTAGGCCACAACTTCACACATGAAGCAGCCCTGTCAGGCGCTGCTGACACGGCTCTCCCATAGGCCGGTAATGTCACAAATGAAACGGCCCTGTATCAGGTACTGCTGGCATGGCTCTCCCATAGGCCGGCACTTTCATATATGAAGCAGTCCTGTCAGGCGCTGCTGGCGCGGCCTGTTCCATAGGCCCGTACATTTTACACATGAAGCAGCCCTGTCAGGCGGTGCTGGTGCGGCATGTCCCATAGGCCCGCGCTATTGCTGTGTAAGTTCACTAAATCACCATTTCGTGTACAGCTTTACCTGTGAAGGGTAAAAATAAATCATAGCAACATGTGCTTAAATAATTATAACATTGTCAGAACATATAACAATAACTTTTTACTTTGCCTTTAGCTTTCACTTATAGAAAAAACACTATAATACATACTTTTTATCATAAGGAGAAACCCTTTATAGCCTGACTCACCTGAGTCCAAATAGGGCTGAATGAGTCCCAGTAATTTCTTGACTGGGGACCAACGTCTGTGAGCTCCTGACCCCACTGTCAGTGGCTCCAGTGTTGCTTCCTTGCCGTTCCTACAGCATCCCCACAGCTGCGGAGCTGCTGACCCCCCCCCGTCAGCGACTCTGCTTAAATTTCTTGCCGTTTTTACGGCATCCCTGCAGGCTGGGGAGCCGCTAACTGCACTGTTAGCGGCTCCTTATCTTGCAACCCGATCAATTTTGCGGGTTTATCCGCATTTGTGGTCGGACTGGAATTTCTCCACAGTCCATAACCGGCAACTTGTCGGGCTGCGAAACTGACAGGAAAACCCTCTGTAAAAAGAGGCTCCTGCCTAAAAACCCCTGGTAAGTAAAAAATCAACTTACCTTTTAAGTTTAACTTACCACCGGCAGGAGCCCTGTCCTGCCAGACTGGTGCTTGCGCCAATGCGGCTGACATAATGGTGCGCATGCGGCCTGGCAGGTCTTCTTCACGGAATCACTCAAGTAACTCCAAAGTAAAATTGGCTAGTATGAAATAGCCAATCTACATCTTTCCTTGTAGAAACAAAAAAAAGTAGTGGCTGCTAAGCAATATAGGTGTAATTTGCAAAATTACACAAAATCGCTATATCTAACGGGTGGCCTGCAAACCCATCTGTCCCGTGTGTGGTACAAGTCCGCCTCACCTCCTTTCACTGGAGAAGATATCGGGAAGGGAAATGGGGAAACGACCGGCGGCCCGACAGGCAGGGAGGGTGACGAGATAGGCGAGCTAGTCGCCAAATGCCGCGGGGAGACCGCGGTGGAAACGATAGGTGGCAGTGGGGATGCGAGTCTGTAGATGACTCTGTCCGCTTTGACCCGATAAGAGCGTGGCTCTTTGGCAGGGCCGAATGTGTATCAGACATGCATAGCCCTTATTTGTCTGGAGATGGACCACTTGTCCACGTGCGAGAGGTTTAAGTGGCTTGTTCGATTTGTCGAAGAAGCGTTTCTGCATGTCATGTTTTAATTGTAATTGCATCGGAACTGCAGGCGGGGAATGAACTTGTGGCTGCAAAAGCTGCTGGGACACAGGCAGAGGAGCACGGGTTTGACGAGACATCAGTCGTTGGGCTGGAGAACCCATATGGGATCCCGTGCAATATTCCTTAGTTTGAACAAGTCCCGGTACACGTCTGATTTGGCAAGGTATGACTGCTCCATGAGTTGTTTTGCACTTTTGAGTGTGTTCGGCTAGTCCGTTGGACTGTGGGAACTCAGGGCTGCTGGTAATATGTTGAAAGTCCCATCGTTTTGCAAAGTTTTTAAAAGCTTGGCTGGTGAACTGTCTTCTGTTGTCAGACTGGACACGTGCAGGGTTGCCATGCATGGTGAGGTGACGCTGCAACTCCTCGATAACTGCTTCAGAAGTAGTGGTTTGAAGTAAATCAATTTCGAAGCAGTCCGATTAAGAGTCAACAAGAAACAGATAGTATTTCCCATGCCACTCGAAGATGTAGGTGGCTAACGTGGAGCAGGGAAAAGGAGGGACTGGGTGCAGCAGTAAAGCTTTTGCTGATGTGGCGTCAGGCTTTTGCAGACGGTGCAAACATCTGTTTTTTCTCGTATGTATTTGGTCATTCCGGGCTACTAAAACAGGCTTTGCGCTCTTTGGAGGGTTGCCGAGGTGGCCCCTGTGGATATCGTCAAAGTATTTGTCCTGGAGGGCTGCTGGGACCACTGCCTTGTGGCCATATAACCATATAACAATTACAGCACGGAAACAGGCCCTCTCGGCCCTTCCAGTCCGTGCCGACCATTTGTTTTCCCCTAGTCCCATCTACCTGCACTCAGACCATACCCCTCCATTCCCTTCACGTCCATATACCTATCCACTTTACTCTTAAATGTTAAAATCGATCCTGCCTCCACCACTTCTGCTGGAAGCTGATTCCACACAGCCACCACCCTCTGAGTAAAGAAGTTCCCCCTCACGTTACCCCGAAACCTCTGTCCCTTAATTCTCATGTCATGCCCTCTTGTTTGAATCTTCCCTACCCTCAATGGGAAAAACGTATCCACGTCAACTCTGTCTATCCCTTTCATCATTTTAAAGACCTCAATCAAGTCCCCCCTTAACCTTCTGTGCTCCAAAGAATAAAGACCTAACTTGTTCAACCTTTCTCTGTAACATAGTTGCTGGAACCCTGGCAACATTCTAGTAAATCTCCTCTGTACTCTCTCTATTTTGTTGACATCCTTCCTATAACTAGGCAACCAAAATTGTACACCATACTCCAGAATTGGTCTTACCAATGCCTTGTACAATTTTAACATTACTTCCCTACTCCTATATTCAATGCTCTGATTTATAAAGGCCAGCACACCAAAGACTTTCTTTACCACCCTATCTACATGCGATTCCACCTTCAGGGAACTATGCACAGTTATTCCTAGATCCCTCTGTTCCACAGCATTCCTCAATTCCCTACCATTTACCATGTACGTCCTATTTTGATTTGTCCTGCCAAGATGTAGCACTTCACACTTATCAGCATTAAACTCCATCTGCCATCTTTCAGCCCACTTTTCCAAATGGCCCAAATCTCTCTGTAGACTTTGAAAATCTACTTCATTATCCACAACACCACCTATCTTAGTATCATCTGCATACTTACTTATCCAATTTTCCACCCCATCATCCAGATCATTGATGTACATAACAAACAACAGTGGACCCAACACAGATCCCTGAGGCACCCCACTGGTCACCGGCTTCCAACCTGACAAACAGCCATCCACCATTACACTCTGACATCTCCCATTCAGCCACTGTTGAATCCATCTTGCTACTCCGCCATTAACACCCAAAGATTGAACCTTCTTAACCAACCTTCCATGGGGAACCTTGTCAAAGGCCTTACTGAAATCCATATAGACAACATCCACTGCTTTACCCTCATCAATTTCCCTAGTTACCGCTTCAAAAAATTCAAGAAGGTTTGTCAAACTTCCAGGCACAAATCCATGTTGACTGTTCCTGATCAGACCCTGTTTATCCAGATGCTTATATATATTATCTCTAAGTATCCTTTCCATTAATTTGCCCACCACTGACGTCAAACTAATAGGTCTATAATTGCTAGGTTTATTCTTTGAACCCTTTTTAAACAATGGAACAACATGCGCAGTACGCCAATCCTCCGGCACTATTCCCGTTTCTAATGACATTTGAAATATTTCTGTCATAGCTCCTGCTATTTCTACACTAACTTCCCTCAATGTCCATGGGAATATCCTGTCAGGACCTGGAGACTTATCCACTTTTATATTTTTCAAAAGTGTCAGTACTTCCTCCTCTTTGAATCTCATAGTTTCCATAGCTACTCTACTTTTTCCCCTTAACTCAGAGTTCAATATCCTTCTCCTTGGTGAGTACCGAAGAAAAGAAATTGTTCAATATCTCCCCCATTTCTTTTGGCTCTGCAGATAGCTGTCCATTCTGGTTCTCTAATGGTCCAATTTTATCCCTCGTTATCCTTTTGCTATTAATATAGCTGTAGAAACCCTTTGGGTTTACTTTCACCTTTCTTGACTATAATTCCGTCCTGTAATACTAGTTCGTCGCGAACCAGGAAGTATGGGCGGATTTTGAGCAGGGTGTTGTGTTGTCTGTCTGGCCAGCCGCGCCGGATGACTACAGACCGCAATTGTAAAGTCTCCTCAGCAGCCGTGTGTTCTGCTAGGCTGCTCAAACAATCAGTTGGCACAAACTAAACCTTCATTACTGAGAATTGGCCCTGTTCAGAGAGTTGTTAGTTAGTTTTGCGCGGGGCTCTGGATAGCGTGTCTGCTATGTGCATGTCTTTGCCTTTCTTATCGACTATGTTGAAATCAAACCTCAGCAGTTGAATCATCATTTGCTGTGGTCGTGCTGGGGCAGCGTGGATGGGTTTGTTCAAAATGGTGACCAGCGGCTGGTGGTCAGTGTCGATAGTCACAGACTTACCAAAGATAAAGTCCTTGAATTTAGTGCAGGCGAAAACCACTGCAAGCAATTCCTTTTCGATCTGGGTGTAACGCTGTTCAGTGTCAGTTAGCGTACGGTAGGCATACGAAACGAGCTTAAAATCGCCATCGGTTGTGGTCTGCAGGCACACTGCACCTAGCCCATACTGGGACGCATCGCAGTTGAGCAGGGTGTTTTGAGTTACTGGTAACTCCAAAGCAAAGTAGGCGAGAGTAGCTGCGCTAGCCAGCTGCAATTTGAGTGTCAAAAGCTCTTTGGTGCTGAGGATACCAGGACCATGCAGGATCCTTGTGTGTCAGTTCTCGCAGGGGGCAGATATGTCGCTGAGGTTAGGAATACATTTTTCCAGGTAGTAGACTATTCCGAGGAACCCCTTTGTAAGCTCACAACGTCAGTAGGAACCGGCATTTCGTTGATACCTACAGCTTTCTACGGGTCTGGTCTGAGACCATCACTTATGAAAACATGTCCGACGTAAGTAACCTCTGGAACTCAAAACCTGCACTTCAGGGGATTGAGTTTGAGCTGAATGTCTTTGACACGGTCAAGTACTTTCTTCAGATTGGCGTCATGTTCAGCCAGATCGCGTCCGTAGACGAGAATATCGTCAACAGTCATGGCGCATGGGTAGTCTGCAAACAATTATTCCATAGTGCACTGGAAAACTTCGCTGGTGGAGTTGATGCCAAAGGGCATTCTCAGAAATTTGTATCGGCCAAAGGGGGTGCCGAACGTAGTGAGATTGGACAAGTCTGGGTCCAGTGGACTCTGCCAAAATGAGCTTTTGGCATCCAAAACTGAGAATACTACTGCTTTGCCTATCTGGACTAACTTCTTCTGTCTTTCGCATTGGGTAATGCGGGTGTTGTATGGCAGTGTTAACATCTCTGGGGTTGATGCAGATACGGATCTCCTTCTTGTTTTTCTTTGTTGCAACCACCATGGTGGAAACCCCGTCAGGCGGGTCAGTTACTATAGCAATAGCACCCATGGAGACCATGTGCTTGAGTTCATTGTATATTCTGACACGCATGGCATACGGAACATGTGGCGCTCGGACCACAGGAGAAACTTTGGGATCGACAGCAATGTTGTATTTGATAGGCAACTTGCCAAGCTCGTCGTTAAACAGTTCTTTGTATTTGGAGAGTAGCTGTTGAGTGGGCCCGTCAGTGAGACAGAGTTTATGGACAACGCGGCCAAAGTAAACCAGGCGTAGATCGTGGCATGCATTGATACCGAGCAAAGTCTCTGAATCTCCCTTAACAATATAAAACTGTAAGGTACGGGTCTGTTCGTCTATGGTGCACTTTAAATCAGCTTGTCCAAGTTGGTGTAGAACTTCTCCCCCGTGAGCCTGAAGCGTTGCAGAGGCCTTATCAATACGTTCAGCATTACGAAAAATTTTAAACTCTTAATGATATGACGTTGCATTTGGCACCAGTATCAACCTTAGCGATCAAAGGCTTGTTATTCACAAACATGGTTACCTCAGAGTCAAGTTGCTCGTTAGACGAAGGGAGGAGAGAGTGGATGGCAGAACTGGTATCTGTACTCTGTGAGCGGAGCGGGGGATAGCAAGTCAGGCTCTTGGAAGTCATTATCAGTAGGCTCATGTTGAAGCAGGTGCAGGCTCGTCCTTGAAGCTACAGGAGTCACATGGGAAGGGCAGCACTGAGCAAAGTGGTTTAATTTCTTGCAGAAATTTCAGGCTTTCCCATAGGCAACACAGAATTGACGACCTGTAGCATGGAAATAGTTACAATTTTGACAACGAACAGCTGACCCGATGCGGGGGTTACGAGAGGAGAAGTCTGTAAGATTGAAACTATGCTGCGAACGGTGACCGAAGGGCACAGAGTCAGTGTGGGGAGACGTTATGTCAGAAATTCAACAGGCATGCTCTGCTTGTTCAGGGTTAAGTCAGTATTACGAAGAAGCTCACGTCACAGCTTGCTATCAAGCATTCCTCCAACAAGTTTATCTCGGGTGAGCTCATCGTGTAAATCACGAAATCGACAGCTATGTGCTTCAAGTCACTGATAAAACGTCCAATTGGTTCATCGACCTGCTGTAAACGAGCATAGAACTTGGTCCATTCAATAATGTAGTTTGAGGGCAGGTCACACAGTTCTCTGAACTTTGAGCAAAACCACAGGGTCATCGATTGCCTCAGCAGGCACTCGGACCTGACCGTTATCATCCAAAACAGCAGGCGCAAAAGTGAAGTTGTCAGCATGATTCATTGCTTCATGTCCTGCCAAAGTAAGCAATACAGAGGCACACACATCGGGGGGGATCATTGCGATGAACGATGTGAGCATAATGAGTGTAGTCGTGCTCGAAAAGAGGCCAGCGTTCAGCAATGTCAGAATCAAAGATCAGTAGATTTGGACGGCGACATGAACTTGCCATGATGGAGATAATAAACACACAAAATAATCAAATGAAAATAAAACCCGATAAACATGAGCAGAGTGGGCAAGATTCACTTTCTGACACCATGTAATGAGCTGACTCGAACACACATGAAGATACAACACATGTTTATTAAATGTACTTGCAGCAAGGATATGCAGACATTACATCTGCGAGCTGCTACTCATACTAACTTGCGTAGGCAAGCTCTTGATAATATAAAGCACATAATAGGCAAAGTCCCTACTAACAAGCACTATAATAGTAAGATTAAACGAGAACTTACCAGTTCGAAGTTTGATCGTTATTTTATGAGGAGTTACGATGAGGGATTACGTGAAGAACCCGCCTGGCGCTGGCAAACGGCATACTTCAAAGCAGCGGCATGAAAAACACAGAACACAAAAATAGCCGAACATAGTAAGGCTCATAATAGACTTAGAACTACCAGATGATCATTTATTTTATGAGGGTGGGGAGTGGAGGGCACGTAATCCCTCATCGTAACTCCTCATAAAATAACGATCAAACTTCGAACTGGTAAGTTCTCGTTTAATCTTACTATTTTACTTTGGAGTCACGTGAGTGACTACGTGAAGAGTTTAAAGCTTTCTGTGTTTTTCGTGTCGTAGAATTTATTCCATACGACAGTACGGCTCATTAACACAATAACGAGCGAATAACACATTTTCCCCAAACATTGCCTCAAGTTATGTGATAAATAATTTTCACATTATAAAAAATGAAAATAATGCCCTTTCTATTGAAAAGCAAATTTATCATAAATACCAATTGATATATATTTTTTATGGCATGACAAAGCAACAATTATAGCGAACCGAACATTGCGTGTCTAAATCTGACACCATGACTGGTTCCTTTATTTTAACAGTAATCTACAGCCTCCTGCGGCCTTGCATCTTTGCTCGAGTGGCTCATCCTGTGCCATTCCTGTGAATGTATTTTCCTCATTAACAGAGTGATTTTCCACCTTTCAGTGTCTAGTTCCTACTGAATGTATCCAATTATTAACCATCTAGAAATACATTCCTCTATAACCATCAGTTTTACTGAACCCAATGTGGTTTTTGTGTGTAATAAGCAGTCTCATTGCCACAGACTCTTACCTACTGCAACATTTTCATCAATGTTCACACACACACACACACACAAACTTAAAGCCAGCAGGATGTGCTTATAGGTTTACCTTGGTTTTGTTTTCAGGTCTTCTTGGCGTGCTTTGTTTGGTAGATTCATAAACATATATGATAATGCAATTTGTATCCACATGCCATTATAACGTAACATTTGCAATGTTTGCACTCTCATATTGATACTAAAGTTATCAGAATTATTATTTTCAATGTTTAAGTTTTTTGAATCATAGATAGAGTTAAAGTCCATTTATTAAGGCATTTCAAGATTTTTATCTCCTGCCTTTATATTTTTTACAATTTTGGACAGATTATATATACATATACCCATATTTATATCTATATCTATATCTATATCTATATCTATATATACACACACACATATATATATATTTTATTAACTTTTACATATATATCCCTTTCCATATTGGGATATTATGAATGCATCTGATAACTTCTTGGTTAATATATTATCCGTTTATAAGACGGTAACACTCTGAGCCCTATAATTGGCTCTATCAATTAGATACTTAGAAAATGCAATCCACAAGGAATTCACATATATCTAAATGAAAAAATAACTTTACTGTATATACAGACCTCCAATTTCTTATAACAAAATATAGTTATTTATACTTATTTCCGCAAATTGCAGGTATAACACTTCTTTATATATAATTATTTTATTGATATATCGTAATATTGGTTTACATTCATAGACTTCTTTGACCATCAGCTGTTGAGATGGTCTAGTCAACCTGTAGATAGTCAAATTCATATTTTCACTTATGAAGGTTTTTGTACAACAATAAATTACTGCAGGGTTTCTCAACCTGGAGATCCCAGTAGGTGCAGCAGCATCCAAAGAAACAAAGGGAGACAGGCAACGACCTAGGTCGAGACCCCTTTTTTGACTTCAATAAATTACTGCCATTATGAATCATCACTAGCAGTTCAAAATCACACAAATATAAATGAACCATAAAGGACCCATATTGGGCCACCAAAATGCCTCTGGCAGTGTCCTGCTACATATTCATCAGACACTGCCCTATTAAACAAAAATGAGGAACACAAAGAATCTTTTCCTCATGTAATTTGGAGAAAAGCATCCACCTTCAATTTATTTTATATTGCAAGTATTACATATTTGCACCATTTTGAAACTTTGAAATTGTATTTCTTATATCTCATATATTTGAGACATGGATATTTATAAATGGATTAACCATTGATATTTAAATAAAACATAAAGTTTTATCGTATTCTTGAAGTTGGTGAGATACCATATAATTAATGTAGGTAGCTAGGTTTTTCCATAGCCTCACCACTTCCTTTAGATATAGCAAAACTTTTGCTATCTCAGGCACACCTGGCCTCACTTTTATTTTTATTTTATTTGTGATGTGCATTCATAATTCACATCACCACTTGCAGGGTCTGTCTTTTGCAGCCCTGATCCACTTGGAATTATATCCAAAGAGACTTCCTCCACCCTATCCAGGGTCAGAGTTTTTATTTTTCAATTTGGCACATAGCCATATTTTGTATATTCAAGCCCCTCAGGGTCTTTTTTGGGGAACTGTTTGGGTACTGTGACCCTGGTCTTTAGTACATTCAAGCCCCTCAGGGTCTTTTTTGGGGAACTGTTTGGGTACTGTGACCCTAGTCTCTTTTTATATTATGGAGTACTTTCTCCATATCGCGAATTTTATTAACTTTTTTTAAAAATACAGTCTTTCTGACTTTTAAAATATCCTGCCAAAATTGTGGAGCATTTAAACCTTTCTACCGTATTTTAAACGGTACCAGTATCGGAACCGGCCCGTAATTAATCTCTCGTCCCGATCGCTGGGTATTCCCCTGGGACGTTCTTTTTAAAACTCCGTTATTTTAACAGAGTATATCTGTTTAATTTAAACTTTTAGTTAGTTTTTAAAATCTTTAAAATCCTGGTTTCCACCAGGCACGGAGTTTTCTAGTCCTAAAAAATTTTTTCAACAGCACTTACCTGCCGGTTCCGAACCTACCGCTGTCGAGGAGCTGCTCCTGCTTCTGCCGTCAGCGTCGACGTAATGCCGTTTGCCAGCGCCAGGCGGGTTCTTCACGTAGTCACTCACGTGACTCCGAAGTAAAATTGGCTAGTATGAAATAGCCAATCTACACAATGAAGAAAGTGCTTGTCAGAAGTTTGCATTTCTTTGGAGTAAAATCTTTTCAAGGAAACATTTTTTCTTCACGCAAAGGATAATGGAAACCTGGAATTATCTTTAACAAAAAGTTGTGGATGATAAATGTGTAATGGTAATTTCCAAACTTTTCAATGTCCAACTTTTAATACCGTTACTACTCTGGGATGTGGTGGAGATATAGTTTACGCAGTAACAGACAGCAAAAATGAATCTTCCAGTCATTGTTTCTTGATTAATTGGTCTTTTATTGAAGTAATACAAAACAAAGAAATAATTCATAACTTTTCGTTCTTACTAACTGTTTCTTCCGTGTGGCGTCTCGTGAACATGAACACGAATGTGATCGTGGTAAAAACTGTTGTCCTCACCATCCCTTGAGGCAAACTAAAAAACTCCCAATCTACGAGTCTGCACTAGCCTCCTCAGATGTAGACACGCCCATCTACGTATATAATCCCACACACAAACTTGGAAAAAGATACAGAAATGCTAACAGTAACTAACTTAAGCTCCTACACACCAGCCCCTAATTGTTCGACTGTGCTCTTCAGCAGTCATCAAAAGAGCACAGCAGCGGCTCCACCCTCTCCGGAGACTAATAAAAGCAGGTCTCCCTACTGTTCACCTAACGACCTTCTACAGGGGCACCATCGAGAGTATATTGACCTACAGCATCACTTCCTGGTTTGGGAGCTGCAAGGCTTATGAAGAAAAACAACTTAACAGGATAGTGAAGACAGCCAGTAGGATCATCGGTGCTCCACTCCCTTTCCTGTTGGAGATCTACCAGAAGCGTAGCATCCGTAAAGCCATCTCCATTATTAAGGACCCACATCACATAACATCTTCTCCATTCTCCCATCTGGGAAGAGGTACAGGAGCATCAGCTGCAAAACCAGCAGGATGCTACACAGCTTCTTCCCACAGACAATTATACCAATCCAACAGCCAGAATAATGACAAATCAAATGTTATCAAAAAAAAATTGATTTATCTAACGGTTGTAGACAAGGCTGCCCGTTATCACCGTTACTATTCGCCCTTGTTATAGAACCGCTAGAAGAAAGAATTCGAGCTCATTCAGAAATATATGGGTATAATACTAAAAATACAGTTAATAAAATTTCTCTATATGCAGATGATGTATTACTATGTATTACAAATCCAGAAATTAGTATCCCTAACCTATTAAATCTTATAACTCAATTTGGTTTATTCTCGGGATATAGAATCAACTGGGAGAAGAGTGAGATTATGCTAATAATGGAACCTAATTTATATATATTGCAACAATCACCTTTTAAAATAGTGAATGAAAAATTTAAATACTTAGGAATCTATGTGACCAGGAAATGTACTTCTTTATTTAAATCAAATTTTGTGCCTTTACTTAATGAATTGCAAAAGAATATTCAATATTGGAAAACGCTTCCTATTTCAATGCTCGGTAAAATTAATGCAATTAAAATGATTTTCCTTCCTCAACTTCTATACCTCTTCCAATCAATTCCAATATACCTCCCTAAAAATGTCTTTTAAAAAATTGACTCTATTGTAACCAGTTTTATTTGGAATTATAAGAATCACAGAATAAGTAAAAAACATTTATGTAAATCTAAGACGAATGGAGGATTAGTCTTACCAAATTTCTTATTTTATTTCTAGGCAGTCAATGTCAAAAACTTAAATTTCTGGTTGAAAGATATGGATCAACAACCAGACTGGTTGAAGATGGAAAAGGAGGATTGTCTGCCATTTGAAATTGGTCCGATTTTCCTATCCCCTACAAAATTGAATAAAAAGATCTATAGTGAAAATCCAATAATACATAGCGGTATTCGAATTTGGAAACAAATAAAAAAGACATTAAAATTGGATAATTTATCACTTTCACTCCCTATTGCAAATAACCCTTCATTTAAGCCTTCGGTATTGGATAAAGGCTTTACACAATGGAAAAACTATGGAATTAAAAAGATGGGACATCTTTATAGAAAAGGTGTGTTCCTCTCGTTTCTGGAGGTACAACAGAATTATGGATTACGTTCAAATAATTTTTTTAGATATTTACAATTGAAAGATGTTAAATCACATACACAAGAATACAGAATTAGAGAGCCAGAGATTCTAGATGAATGTTTGAATAAACATCAACAGTCAAATTAATATCATATATTTATAATATTCTGTTAGATAGCGAGAATCCGTCGACGGAATCACATAGACAAGCATGGGAAAATGAATTAGTTCAACCCATAACGAAAGATATTTGGGATGAAAGTCTACAACATATACATCAATGTTCATTAAACGGCAGACATTCTTTAATACAATTTAAAATATTACACAGATTGCATTATTCTAACAAAATTAAATAGAATTTTTCCTAATATCTCTCCTATCTGCGATAAATGTCAATACTGAGGCTAATTTAACCCATACCTTTGTAAATTGCATAAAAATTAAAACATTTTGGGTGGATATTTTTAAAATTATTTCCGTAGTGGTTAATATTCAACTGGATCCCGATCCTAAATTAATAATATTGGGCATATCTGAACAATACCTAAAACTGACAATAAACCAAAGAAATTTCCTGGATTCAAATGTCATTAGAAACGGGAATAGTGCCGGAGGATTGGCGTACTGCGCATGTTGTTCCATTGTTTAAAAAGGGTTAAAAGAATAAACCTAGCAATTATAGACCTATTAGTTTGACGTCAGTGGTGGGCAAATTAATGGAAAGGATACTTAGAGATAATATATATAAGCATCTGGATAAACAGGGTCTGATCAGGAACAGTCAACATGGATTTGTGCCTGGAAGGTCATGTTTGACAAACCTTCTTGAATTTTTTGAAGCGGTAACTAGGGAAATTGATGAGGGTAAAGCAGTGGATGTTGTCTATATGGATTTCAGTAAGGCCTTTGACAAGGTTCCCCATGGAAGGTTGGTTCAGAAGGTTCAATCTTTGGGTGATAATGGCGGAGTAGCAAGATGGATTCAACAGTGGCTGAATGGGAGATGTCAGAGAGTAATGGTGGATGGCTGTTTGTCAGGTTGGAAGCCGGTGACCAGTGGGGTGCCTCAGGGATCTGTGTTGGGTCCACTGTTGTTTGTCATGTACATCAATGATCTGGATGATGGGGTGGAAAATTGGATAAGTAAGTATGCAGATGATACTAAGATAGGTGGTATTGTGGATAATGAAGTAGATTCTCAAAGTCGACAGAGAGATTTGGGCCATTTGGAAAAGTGGGCTGAAAGATGGCAGATGGAGTTTAATGCTGATAAGTGTGAAGTGCTACATCTTGGCAGGACAAATCAAAATAGGACGTACATGGTAAATGGTAGGGAATTGAGGAATGCTGTGGAACAGAGGGATCTAGGAATAACTGTGCATAGTTCCCTGAAGGTGGAATCGCATGTAGATAGGGTGGTAAAGAAAGCCTTTGGTGTGCTGGCCTTTATAAATCAGAGCATTGAATATAGGAGTAGGGAAGTAATGTTAAAATTGTACAAGGCATTGGTAAGACCAATTCTGGAGTATGGTGTACAATTTTGGTTGCCTAGTTATAGGAAGGATGTCAACAAAATAGAGAGAGTACAGAGGAGATTTACTAGAATGTTGCCAGGGTTCCAGCAACTATGTTACAGAGAAAGGTTGAACAAGTTAGGTCTTTATTCTTTGGAGCGCAGAAGGTTAAGGGGGGACTTGATTGAGGTCTTTAAAATGATGAAAGGGATAGACAGAGTTGACGTGGATAAGCTTTTCCCATTGAGGGTAAGGAAGATTCAAACAAGAGGACATGACATGAGAATTAAGGGACAGAAGTTTAGGGGTAACATGAGGGGGAACTTCTTTACTCAGAGGGTGGTGGCTGTGTGGAATGAGCTTCCAGCAGAGGTGGTGGAGGCAGGATCGATTTTAACATTTAAAAGTAAAGTGGATAGGTATATGGACGTGAAGGGAATGGAGGGGTATGGTCTGAGTGCAGGTAGATGGGACTAGGGGAAAACAAATGGTCGGCACGGACTGGAAGGGCCGAGAGGGCCTGTCTCCGTGCTGTAATTGTTATATGGTTATATGATTATAGTATAATAACTCGGAAAAAACTAATATTAAAATTTTGGGAACACCCTGCATCCCCTACAATTAAAATGTGGATTATGGAGATGTCGGAGACCTTAAATCTGGAAAAAATTAGATTTGTCTTAATTGACAAATCTGAATTATTTATTAGAATATGGTCGCCGTTCATAGATTATTTGAAGGGATAGAATGGGCCAGCGCTGAAGCTTGACGGAAGCTTGAACCCAGGACTAGACGAATAGTTTTGTTTTCTTACCTACGGAGCTATCTCATAAGTTGTATTATGGATAGTTTATTTTATGTTTCTAAGTGTTTTTTTTTCTTTCTCCTTATTTTTTTCTATCTATTAAAAAAATAATAAACATGAGTCAATGTTAATATGTAACCGATAAATGTAAACTCCTGCTACATTGTGGAGTCCTTGGAATCCTGAATATTTAATATGTAACCGTTTAACAAAGTTTGTAATGGTTTGGACTAGGATATGTACATGCCTCTAATAAACTTTAACTATAAAAAAAAAGACTGGTTAACGGACGGTGTCCCCTCCCCACACATCATACACCAATACATCTAACCTCGCCCATACTTTGACAGCTAGGCACCTGTCAAAGCATGCTACTGTTCGGTCTGAATGTCTGTTTTTAGTTCAAATTTTAGGCCTACTTTTTGATATGTTAATTTTAATTTTAAGTTGTATGTATTCTGTTTTTATTAACTGCACTGATGGGAACTGATTGAGAAACAATTTTTCATTTGTTCTGTGTATGTAAGTACTCAGTTACAATGACATTAAAGTAAACACTGAATACATATATAATGAAGCAATTACCAACAGACATAAATAGGAGCTATAAGCTTAACATACATCAAAAAACAATGGAAATATGCGCTATATGTTAGCATTCAGATTTCTTTGGCTATTTTATCTTCGCCTTCTAGAAGCAGACATATCATGGTTATCCATCCTATCAAGACGTTGTTCTCAATCTGAAGTCATACAGTATGCACCAAACCTTTAACATCTGGCATAATCTCCAGTATTCTGCCCACCAACCAAGAACCTCGTTGTGCAGTTGAATTAACCACCAAAACGATATCACCTGGAATAAAATTTCCTCTAACCCTTGACCATTGTTGTCATTCACGGATTAGAGGCAAGTATTCTTGTGTCCAACATTTCCAAAAAAGATCTGCCTTTTTTTCTACCTGTCTCCATCTGCATCTGATATAAAAATCTTCTTTCACAAAGAGCCCAGGTGGTATTGGATTGGTCTTCAATAGAAGATGATTTGGTGTCAGTCCTTCCAGGTCACTTGGATCATCAGAACTCCTGGTAATGGATCGATCATTTAAAATTGCTTCAATTTCACAAAATAAAGTTTATAATCCTTCATCGTCCAGAACTTCTTGTTTAAGAACAGAGCGTAGCATATTTCGAACCATGCGGATCAGTTGTTCCCAAACACAGCCATGATGGGATCCCACAGGGGGATTAAAATTCCTTTGTATCCCTTGCTGAAGCATAGCATACTGGATTTAATCCTGATTTAAGCCTTTAAGTGCTTCTCTCAACTCTCTTTCCGCTCCAACAAAATTCGTACCATTATCTGATCTTAATGATAAAACTTGACCTCATCGACAGATGAATCTTTGTAATGCAAGAATGCAGGAGTCTGTGTCAAGTGTAGATGCAACTTCAAGATGTACCACTCTGATTGCCATGCAAGTGAAAATTACACCATACCTTTTTACAAGACTTCATCCTCTCTTGACCTCTCTAGGACCGTAAGAAGTAATCTACTCCTACATTTGTAAATGGAGGTTTGTCTGGTAAAATCCTTTCCAGAAGTAACTCTGCCATTTTCTGTTCTCCAACTTTTCCACGCTG
Source organism: Okamejei kenojei (assembly GCA_035221665.1). Classification (NCBI taxonomy): domain Eukaryota; kingdom Metazoa; phylum Chordata; class Chondrichthyes; order Rajiformes; family Rajidae; genus Okamejei; species Okamejei kenojei. The sequence continues at coordinate 44,943,771 of CM069138.1, read as the reverse complement.
CCATTTACACACAGAACAATTTTTTATTATCTTTCTTACAGCGTAGTTAGCTTTGATAATACAATATTTCTTATGGAAGTGTCAACAGCATATAATTTCTTACTCCATGTCTGATCTGTTCGTGGATATGTCATACCAGTAGTGTTGAAATGTGAAAATCCTTTGAGAGAATAATAGGATGCTTAGCCTCTTCAGGCACCGCCAGTTTTCTCAGGCGACCACCTACTCTCAGAAGTCCTTCCAGTACCGGATCAAGCTTGTACAAATGGACACAGATGGAATAGTGTCAACAGGCCTCTGCGAACCTCTACTCATACTAGTCTGTTCATCAGGTATCTGAAGAGAGTGCTGAGTTATGTGGATCTTGGCTCGAGCCTTATCAGATGGTTCAAAGGTTATTTTCTTTGGTTTTACGACCTGTGATTGAGATGGAGCTTTATCGACTATCCACTTAGTCATGGCTAGTTTTGAATTGCGAGATCAGTCTTCCTCTGGTGGCTGTAGATTTAATTTAGCTGCTGTTTCCCTTTGAGCAGTTTCTTTTCTCAAATTAGAGTTCATCCCATTAGATACATTAGAGCCGCTTCTTGACCCTTGGCTCTCCAGTATCTCCATCCTTGCTTTGTCTAATTTCTTCTTCATATTCAACATCTTGCGGAATAGCAGTAGAACACGTAGCTTGTGGTACAATTTCAGATAACCACCTCCTGGCTTTCTATAAAACAGTCCAAATTTTCTATTTCGTCTTGAAACCACTGGTTTTGCCTTTCACGTTCCTCCTCAGGCAGTTGTAAACCCTGTATTAAGACGTGGTTTTGTCCAACCTCGAGCGGAGGTGGTTTAATTGAACTAGATTATATTATTTTCCTTCACATTCTCATCTGAATTCATGAGTACCTTCTGGTCTTCGGTCAGCTTGTTAACCTGCTTCCATAACTTGTTTCTTTCCTTCTGCCGTTTTTCCTGGAATGCCACTTGTCCTTTCTCACTGAGCTTGACGTTTCTCATTTCTTCTCGACTCCTGCTGCTCGTCACCCTCCTGTGGCTTTTCTTCATACTTACCTGCTTGAAGGTCCATAATAAATGTATCTTTTATTGGAGTGTTCTTTAAACATCCGCAGGAATCCGAAACAAACTGTGTTGGGGTTTTTATAAATATCATTACATTCGAGCTCCTGGAATTCCTCTGCCGGTATTTATGGTAAACAATCGCTGGCTAGAGCACACCGTATCTTCTAAGAATTCAAAACATAATTTCAGTTCAAAAACATCGGTTAACGTTTGAAATTTTCAAGGTCACCACCTATTCAGTGCTAGCAGCGTATCTTTAAGCTACTGTAAACAATCTTCAGGCTGCTTTCGATTATATTATTGCTGTTCTTACTTAAAGCTTGCAAGCCTTAAAGAAAGTTGGCTTTCAAATATGATAAGTAGCCGATCTACTCACGGTACCCAATTTCGAAATATTCAATCTTCTAATAACCCAGGTGGTAGACAATGTAGATTAGCCTGCAACTGGCAGATTCTTTGTTCCAGGATTTCAAACTCTAATCTCACACTGAGAGATTCGGCTTTCTTCTTCAGTTCCACTCGTAGAACCAGTTTTTACTCTAATGTAACGGCAATTTCTAAACTTTGTCCAACTTTTAATTACGTTACTACTTGGTGGTGTAGTGGAGATATAGTTTACGCACTAACAGATAACAAAAACAAATCTTCCAGTTGTTTCTTGATTAATTGGTCTTTTATTGAAGTAATACAAAACAAAGAAATAATTCATAACTTTTCGTTCTTACTGTTTTCCATGTGGCGTCTCGTAAACATGAGCGTGATCGTGGTGAAAACTGTTTTCCTCACCATCCCTCGAGGCAAACTAAAAAACTCCTAATCTATGAGTCGACGCTAGCCTCCTCAGATGTAGACACGCACATCTACGTATATAACCCCACCCACAAGCTAGGAAAAACATACAGAAATACTAACAGTACCTAACGTAAGCATAAATGGCTCCAACAAAATGAGTGTACATGGGTACATGATGATCGACATGAACATGGTTGTTGAAGGTCCTGTTTTAATGCAATTTGACTATTAGATTGATGTTTGGCATGGGCATGGCTCTTGAAGGGCCAAGATATGCAATCTGACTCCATGTTCGATTGACAACCCCACGTGATTTTCTCCCAATACCTGAAGTTGGTGGGAATAGTCAAGGTAAATGGGAAATGAGAGATGGTCACGTGTATATCAAAGTAACAGATGCCACCCCATCTTTCCAGAAACAAATTATGTTTGTGTATAACATGCTATCTCTTCCATGATTTTAATATCAAAAAATTCAGTTTCATTATGTCTGTCTGCCATGGAGTGCAATGGAAAATGATGCTTGACAATGTATTATGCCCAGCATTTGCCAGAGGAGGTAGTTGAGGCAGATACTGTGTTTAAAAGACACTTAGACAGGTACATGGATGGGAAGGTTCAGAGGGATATGTGCCAAATGCAGAAAAAGGGACTAGCTTAGACCGTCATGGACGAGTTGTGCCAAGGTGACCATCTCTGTAGCTGTATGATTCTATTTACCAGATTATTTAGAAAAAGATAAATTCCTCAATTCTTCAAAATATTTTCCTCCATTCTTTAAAATGTTTTATATGCATTGAACTATTTTTGTTTTTTACATGGAAAAAATTAGCTTCCATGTTTGGTTTATTTTGGACAAGAAAATACTATATCTGAAATGTGATAAGGCAATCCATTTTTACTTGAGGACATTTCTTAAAATTCTGTGAATTTTGCTGCTGTTGTGAAAAATCCCTTGATAAACATAATGTTGCTATTAACTATTGTGTCTTAAGATGGTGCTTATCCCCTCAGTGATTGATGCTGCATCATGCTATGCCCATCTATCTGAAAATAAAGACAAATTAAAATATTTAGGAAAGATCAGAGAACAAACAACATTTAGGAAGAGAGAAACAGAGACAATATAGAGGCACATTCAGAAGAGAGCATATAGTAAATCAGCTATAGCATGCACAGCTAAATGTGATTATATTTATCATCCCGAGCTCAGTTGTAGAGATCAAATTATACATGTAGTAAAAGCTTGGTTGGTTTGTGCAGACATCAGTCTTTCCAGGGTTGTAAAGACTTGTTAATTGCATTTACATTATTTGCTTACTAATATTTTCAGGCTTCCCTCAGTATCTACAACATCAGGCAAGCTATTTAGCAATGACAATAGAAAGTTCGCTCTAAAGACTCTGTCAGCATTGAATCTGTCACAGATTCAGCTGGATGACAGTTTTTTAAAACATTTTCTTCCATATCTGATGGATAGACATTTGGACCCATCCAAGGCATATTCATGGCATCTGACCAAACATTAATCAGGGAATTTCATGAATTATTAATTAGGATAGATCAGGAAATTGAAAAACTGAACTTTTTCAAGAAAGAGATAGAGATAGAGATAGAGGAGCAAAACATTAATTTGCAGCAATCATCTCAATAAATTACTTACGAAATATTATACAAGCAATTTGTGTACTGCAAAATATCTCCAATCCGAACTGCACAAAATTGTACTCACAATAGACTGAATCAGGTACAAATAGGCTAATTCTTAGCATGTATGCCTCAGGATGTCTTGACTCTTATGTTTTCATGGCCAAATGTAGAAGTCCAAAATATCCTAAAGGTCAGATGCTGGTGCATTGACTAACCAATCTCTCCTGCTGGATTTGCCAGTAAATCTACTTGTGGAGGAGTTTACACTCAGGTTCAGCTTTAGGCTGGTAATTACAGTGCAGGAACAGCAACACAATTCATTTGCATGGAGTTGTCAATACTATGGAAGAATGGAAGAGTTTTACTTAAAACACTTACACTAACAAATCATTCCAATCAAATTTGCATTTATGGACTTTTAAGCATGTATATCCTCTTTAATAGTTTTTTGTAGCTGACCAAGAGAGACGTCAAAAAAATGTTAACAATCCTTTCACAGTTTTTGAAAGCCTTTGGCAGTCCAGATGCTTGACCTCAGGATGTATTGCTGAGGCTGACATGCAGCACAGACCTCACTTTATCTTTTGCATCTGGAAGAAGTGCAGTGGGTGGAAACTGCACGCAGCATGCCAACTCGCAGGAAGGTGGAGTTAGGTCTGGAACAGAGAGTCTGCTCCCACCACCATTTCAGCAGTGCACGTTAACATCTCATCATTATGCACGGTATACGTTATCATCGCTTTTTGCCTCTTTTGCCAGTGTTAAAATTACGATTCTTCATCAAAGAAAATTCCAGAATCTTATGTAATAAAAATGTAATAGGCTGTTTTGGGTGGTATGGGGTATAAGTGCTGCCAAGAACCTTTGAGACAAATGGCTTGATGTTGTGCTATAGATTGGAGGTAGGAATGCATTTTTTCCATATTTTAGCAGCTAATTGTTGCAATTCAATTATTACAAGCTACTTCATTTTAAACAGATATCTTAAACATAACATAGCTTAGAGACACAAGGAACTGCAGATGCTGGAATAAAACACAAAGTGCTGGAATAACTCCGCATGTCAGGCAGCATCTGTGAAGGGAATGGACAGATGACGTTTCGGGTCAGGATCCTTTGTCTGACTGATTATAGTAGGGGTTTGTAGTTGCACAGGTTGTCAAGAGGGTCAAGAGTGTTTTATTGTGTTATGACCTGAAATATAATTATGAAACTCTTTCTTAGAGCAGCAAAATACGTATGTAAACATAGTACACAGGTATGTAAACGTAGTACACAGAAAATACAATAATAAACTACAAAAATAAGTTGAATTTTTTTTGTGAAACATAGCCGAACATCGAACATAGCCGAAGTCCAGCTCTGACAAGAGACGACAGCTCTGCCTTTAACACCATTATACCAACCAAGCTTATCACCAAACGCACGGGACTTGGAGCCAGCACTCATCTGTGCAACTGGATCTTCGACTTGCTGGCTAACAGACCCCAATCAGTGAAGATTGGGAACAAATCATCCTCTATGATTATCCTCAACACAGATGCTCCATAAGGCTGTGTTCTCAGCCCCTTTCTTCACTCCTTGTACACCTTAGAAGGCGGCTTAGGAAGTTCGGCATGTCAGTTATCAGGCAACGGAATCATCCTACAACAACCAGAGAAGAGTCATGAACTACTATCTACCTCATTGGTGACCCTCGGACTATCCTTGTTTGGACTTTGCTGGGTTTACCTTGTACTAAATGTTATTCCCATATCATGTATCTATAAACTATAAATAGCTCAATCGTAATCATGTATTGTCTTTCTGCTGACTGGATAGCACAAAATGTTTTCACCTCGACACACGTAACACTGAACTGTTCCTAGTCAATCAAGGCAGTTCGTAGTTTGGAGTGTATTCTGTTGACTCGCACTTACAATAGATGATTACAGTCAAGGTTGTGATAATATAATTGTTTTGTTTGATCATAATTACTTGATTAGAATTTAGCAATTTATATATTTGATTGTTCTTTTAAATGCATTGTTTTTATTTTCAGTGGGTTGTTATTGAATATAACTGCATATATTTTATATCTGTAATAACAGATTTCTCATGCATTATGAAAAATAAGGTAACATCTCATACAGGACAGAGGCAGGTGAGAGGTTAGAAGTTGGTATGGAGGGTGGTGAGGGAAAGGTTAGTGGACAGAATAGGCAGGTAAAAGGCGGAGAGCGAGGAAGGAGGGTGTTGTGTTTCGGCTGTTGTAAATAACTGAAGCCTTATAGCATGATAAAGGTCCAAAGACTTTCTTAACAACATAGCAAATATGACTTCATACTTGCACGTCCCTCTAATTCTAAGGGAACCAGGCAGGGAGGGTTACAGTAAAGCTAGTGGGCGTACCTACAAAAGCATGACTCATAACATGAGTGACACTGATCTATAGAGGGTTGGTTTCAACTGCACATATTTTAATTCAAGGGACCTGATGGCTAAGGCAGATGAGCTTAGGGCATGGATAGGTATGAGTGACTGGGACATTGTAGCCATTACTGAAACCTGGTTAAGGGAGGGGTAGGACTGGCAGCTCAATATTCCTGGGTACAGGAGCTTCAGTAGTGAGGGAAAAAGAGGAGGGGGGTGTACTTCTTAACCAACTTCTTGTTGGTTAAGGAGGATGTCACAGCAGTGGTCAGAGGTGACATTACGGATGTTTCATCAAATGAGGCTATATGGGTGGAGTTGAGGAACAAGAAAGGGATGATCACCTTGATGACTCTTCTTCAGTCTGAAAAGAAGAGTCTTGACCCGAAATGTCATCCATACCTTCTCTCCAGAGATGCTGCCGGTCCCGCTGAGTTACTCCAGCATTTTGTGTCTATCTTCAATTTTCTTGGCTTCGCTCTGGGAGTAGAAGTGGGGGCGGATCCGGACCGCAACGGCCGTGAGCCCCAGGCAGAGTTTGGCGATCGTTTGCCTGCTTCTGCTGCTGTTGCAGGTGAGACGTTGCGTCGAGCCAGGGTCTTGGGCCTGTCCCACTTTGGCCGTCAGTTCCACGACAGGCCGTTGGCGCCGAAGATTTCGGAGCCCCGCACGATGTCGCGCACAACTACATACCCCTCCACGCTTCTCAGTGTGACCGGCGCAGCGTGGCCATACGATGCCCGTGTGCCTCAACGCAATCATGAGATCGCGTAATTTGCGTGCCAAGCACACATAAGGGGGACAGGCCCTTAAGGAGTGAACTGAGAAAGGAAATCAGAAGGGCAAAAAGGGGCCAGGAAATAGCTCTGGCGGGTAGCAATAAGGACAATCCCAAAAGATTTTATAAATACAAAAGGGGAAAAAGGGTAATTAGAGAGAAGTGGGACCTCTTAGGAATCAAAGCGGTCACCTCAATGTGGAGCCACAGGAGATGGGCAAGGTCCCCAATAAATACTTCTCCGTATTTACCGAGGAGAAAGACAGTAGGACAGAAGAATTTTGGGCAGTCAATGGAAGTATCTTGAGAGCAGTCAGTGTTACCGTCGAAGAAGTACTGAAGGTACTTTCATGTATGAAGGTAGACAAATCTCCAGGGCCTGACGCAAGGATATTGTGGGAAACTAGAGAGGAAACAAGAAAGGCTGCAGGGAAAATGCTGGGAACTATAGGCCAGTGAGTTTAACATCTGCAATTGGAAAATTACTAGAGTATTCCGAGGGATAGGTTACACAGGTATTTGGATGGGCAAGGGCTGATTTGGTCACGTCTTTTTGAAGATTAGATCGCATTGCATCCAAGGAGAGATAGCTGAATTGATAGCAAATTGGCTTAATGGAAGGGAGCAGAGAGTGATGGTGGAAGGTTGCTTATCGGACTGGAGGCCTGTGACGAGTGGTGTGCCTCAGGTTTCAGTGCTGGGCCTGTTACTGTTTGTCATCTACATTAATGATTTGGATGAGAACATACAGTGCAAGACTAGCAAGTTTGCTGATGATACAAAAGTTGGTGGTTTTGCAGATAGTGAAGATGGCTGTGAATGATTGCAGGATCTGAATCGATTGACCAGGTAGGCTGTGGAATGGTTGATGGGATTTAATACCGAGAAGTGTGAGGTGTTGCATTTTGGGACATCTAACAAGGGCAGGACCTACACATTGAATGGTAGGCTTCTGGGGAGTGTTGTGGAGCAGATGGATCTAGGAGTGCAGGTGCATGGTTCCTTGAAGGTCGAGTCGCAGGTAGATAAGGTCGTCAAAAAGGCTATTGACACATTGGCCTTCATCAGTCAGAGTATTGTATAGAAGTTGGGAGGTCATATTGCAGTTGAATAAGATGTTGGCAAGACTGCATTTACAGTATTGTGTTCAGTTCTGGTTATAAGAAAGATATTGTCAAGCTTGAAAGGGTTCAGAGAAGATTTACGAGGTTGTTGCCAGGACTAGAGGCCCTCAGCTGTACGGAGAGGTTGAGGAGGCTAGGTCTCTATTCCTTGGAGCGCAGGAGGATAAGGGGTAATCTTATAAAAGTGTATAAAATCATGAGAGGAATAGATCGGGTAAATGCACATTGCACAGAATCTCTTGCCCAGTGTAGGGGAATCAAGGACCAGAGGACATAGGTTCAAGGTGAAGGGAAAAAGATTTAATATGAATCTGAAGGGTAACTTAAGCTGCCAAGGGAGATAGTTGAGGCTAGAACTATCATAACATTTAAGAAACAGTTGGACAGGTATATGGTTACGACACATTTGGAGGGATATAGAAAAAGCACAGGCAGTTGAGAATAGTGCTGTTGGGCTGAAGGGCTGTTTCCACACTGTATCACTCTATGACAGGTGTGGGGGCAACTGCTGACAAGAAGGTCGATGCCACAAGCTCACAAACATACCCTGAGCTTTGACTGTTGTAAAACCAATATGATTAATGGTACTGGAAAGAGGGAGAAATAAATAAAAGGCGAGCTACGAATCAGGAAACAGCATATGGACTGTTGTGAGACAGTGATTTTTTTTTCAAAATATTGTTCAAGATTGTTTCTATTCTTCATTTTATTTGAACAATATATACTCGGTGTTTAAAATGATCAATTTAAATGATACTAGACCAAGTGAGACCAATTGGGACTTGTCCCCTCAACGCGCGGTTCCGAGGGGCGGAAAGCAGTCACACACACTAACCACCCCCCCACACACACAATAACCACCCCCCCTTGATATTATATTAATATTATTCATTCGCTCCTTTTACCGCATCCCCGCCCTATCCACTCACGCATAGCCACTAACTCTGCCCTCTTGAGGGGGGGGGGGGGGGGGGGGGGAAGAGAGAGAGAGAGAGAGAGAGAGAGAGAGAGAGAGAGAGAGAGAGACGCACTAACCTCCCCCCTTGATATTATATCAATATTATTCATTTACTCCTTTTACCCCATCCCCTACCCTATCCACTCACACATAGCCCCCAACTCGCAGGCGCGGTGGTAGAGGGAGGGCGGGGGCAGAGACCAGCGACGGGGGCAGAGGGCAGCGACGGGGGCAGAGGGCAGCGACGGGGGCAGAGGGCAGCGACGGGGGCAGAGGGCAGCGACGGGGGCAGAGGGCAGCGACGGGGGCAGAGGGAGGGGGCGCCACTCACCCATAGGTCCCAATACACACCGCTCCCTAGGGGGGCGGGGGAGGGGGAGGCAGAGAGGGAGGACCAGACCAGAGCCAAGAACCGGACCCAAGCCGAGGACCGGACCAGAGCCGAGTCACGGACGGGCGAGCGTCGGCCAAAGGACCGCGAATTGGGCCGTCGCAGTCTTCAGCAATGATCTTTGGTCTTCAGTCAACAGCCCAACTTCATCTCCGACTGCGTCTTTTGAATAACGGGGAGGAGGGAGTGGTGGGGGGGGGGGGTGACGTCACTCGCAGTGCAAGGAAGAACGGCATGCAAAGCAGACCCAGTGTGACGTCATCAGCGAAAGACAGTCATTTTTAAATTCAAAGTTTTGTCCAACATTTGAACATTTTCATTAATAACTCGAGAAATATAGCATAAAATGTTCAGAAAAGGCGATTTTGGAATCCACGGGAAAAATCACTACCGGAATATGTTAAAATGTTACCGTTACTGCGTCGTTTTTTCGCGAAGTTGTGATTACACACAAACACACAAATAAATACACATCCAAGATCAGACTTTTAATAGTTAACTAGACAAGTGAAATATCTACCATTTAAATGTATTATCTGTAAATGATCATTAAAAGGTGCTCGAGAGATTTTATACTGTACGGGGTAATGTGATATTTGCATTCAGTAACACAAGTGAGAATTCCACTCACATGGGACCGCTATTTTGAAACCGGATTACTTACTGCTCAGCCACAGAAACAGCTTTCGTTCTCTTCCATTCATTCTTAAATGCAAGACACATCATCAAGCTTAAAATCCGACTGATCCGCATTTATTTAAAAAATGCTTAATTTAAAAGAAGTTCAGTTGCTGATCAGTAACTGTCATTTATTAGATGCTCAAATTAAGACAAGAGATGAATTGAATTGACCACCACCTGGCAGTGCTAAGCAGAATTGCTGGCGATCAGATATTTATGCCTTAGGAAGGATTTAACCCTGTACCTGCAACCTTAGTATTTTTCAGAATTCATGACAAACCTGTCATTACATAGATATAAAATATATGCCTGTACAAATTGGCACACCAGAAACAAAAGCAATATATCTAAAATTACAAACAAAGACTGAAGTCCAAGAAGGTCAGCTGACAAATGGTCTGGATCTTCTCCTCAGACGTCACTGGCCTTAAATTAAGATCACCTTTAATTTAAATGGTGTCAACAATATTAAGAAAAAATCTAAGTGCAAATAAATTATCTCTGCCCATCTGCCAATGAAACCATCTGTTCACGTACCACCTATCACATGCCTCTGCCTTTTTTTGTCCCGCCTCCATCTCTTTTCCAGCTTCCTCCCCTTACTCCAATCAGTCTGAAGAAGGGTCCCAACCTGAAATGTAATCTATACATTCCCTCCTAGAGATGTTGCCTGACCCGCTGTGTTTCTCCAGCATTGTGTTTTCCTCAAGATTCCAGCATATGCAGTTTCTTGTGTTAGATAAATTTTGGAAAATTAGCTATTTGTTATATTTTAATGTTTTTATTTTTGTTAGTGTTTAATGTGTTTTAAATGTCTAGAAAATATAGGTTTTAATTATTATGGTTCATTTCAATCCACTGATTTTCAGGCTCCTATTACCTTCTTCTCGATGATATGAGTAAAATGAGAGCTTGGCCAGGGTGGTATCGGTCTTTGATGATATTGATGCCTTTTTTCGGGCAGCACCTCCTCTAGATCCTCTGAATACCCAGTTGTGAAGGGATTTATGAATCTACCTCCTCCTAAAATTAAACAACTACTTCAATTTAAGGAACAGAATGACAATCAAAACATATATAATTGTTGTTTGTTTTAACTAGAAAGGTAATTACTCCTCCACCTCCACCCTGCCAACAAATCATGTCAGTCAGAAATGTTGATGCTTGTTTGAGTTTAGTCTTAAACTGAAAACAGAAATATTGGTGTTCTATGAACTGTATACTGTCAAGATGTTGCCATAAAGTAGTTTTTGATTCATTTTCCATATCAAGCCCCAAGGTGAATCACCCAGAGCAGTCCAATTAGGAAAATAGTGAATGCCTTTAAATGTTCACTCGCATCATTTATCACTCTGAACTCAAGGTGAAGAACATCAGCATAGTGTAAAGAAGAAATCATGGCTGTATGAAATCAGTAATGTTTTGATACTGTTGTTTATGGTAGAGGAACACAGGGTCTCCTCTGATTTGAAGTTGACAGAGAGAAAGATCTGTAAAAACTGGCAGCATCATCCAGCTTTCACATTGACTATTCTTTTTCTGCGATGGGGAATGAGTCAAAGGCTTGGGGTGATTGAAAATGACACTAATGTGGTTGAGTGAGGTGAAATAGGACAAATGCCTTTGATATAGCGTTCTCCTTTCAGATTTAGTTAATATCGTGATAAAAAAAAACTTGTCTTGTTTAAACCTTCTGTAGAGACATTCGTTTTCTCCCATGTTCCTGTGCTATTCTACTATTTGTTTTTACCGCAGTATTTGTGGGAAATGGGATATTATGTTCTGTTTTATATTTCATTTGACATTCTGGGCTTGAAATTGGGCTTACCAACACTCATTATTTGGCTACCCAAGGAACAGAAAAAGACACAAAGTGCTAGAGTAACTCAGCATCTTTGGAGCACATGGATAGGCGACGTTTTAGGTCCAATGAAGGTTCCCAACCTGAAACATCACCTATGCATGTACTCCAGAGATGCTGCCTGATCTGTTGAGTTGCTCCAGCACTTTAGGTATTTTGTTATAATTTGGGCATTGTTTGAGTATTAATGCCCCTGTCCCACTTAGGAAACCTGAACGGAAACCTCTGGTGACCTTGCACCCCACCCAAGGTTTCCGTGAGGTATCGGGAGGTTTTGGTCACTCTCCTTAATGGTCGAAAGTGGTTTCCGCGTAGTTGAGGCTTCTTCTATGTTCCTACGATTATTTCAACAAAATCAAAACCAGCCTCAACTAAAAATAGGTTGCAGTTTGGTCGAAGCCAGTGGAGTGGGGCTGCTATTTACTTACAGGCAGTCAAAGGCAATCTCCTTTGCTGACTGGCCATTTTGATTGGCTCATTGGAGTTTTCAGCAAAGATCCTACAGGATCTTTGGTTTTCAGGACCTAGAAGATCCGCTGGAAGGTATAATGCCTGCTAACTTTATTAAACTTCTTAAAACTGTCTCCACCCCTTCTCTGTCCCCTGCGCTCTCTAAAGGACTTACCATGCTCTGTGGCAGCTGTTTACCTTCCTCTTCATCGCGCAGACAGTGCTCCTCCACCTTCACTGGCTGGGGGGGGGGGGGGGGGGGGGGTGTGTGGTGGTGTGTGTGTGTGTGTGTGTGTGTGTGTGTGTGTGTGTGTGTGTGTGTGTGTGTGTGTGTGTTCTCTATAGGATCGTAGGTCAGTACATGCAGCTCACGCATCGGTCGAGGCTTTCCAGGCGAGTGACCAAAATCACTGGCGACGCATGGAAACCTTGGATGGGACGCAAGGTCACCAGAGGTTTCCGTTTAGGTTTCCCAAGTGGGACAGGGGCTTAAAGAATATTAAAGCATGTTTACACACCTCCTCTGGCACAAATAACATTAGACGCGTTGATGAAGATGTTACCTTGCTTGTAGCTAATTCCTGCTAGATGTATTCAAATCATGATGATAATCAATGGCACCATTTTGGAGATTAACATTCCAGCCTATCCCCTCTCCGAATTTTCTACAGCTGAAGATATATTCATCTGCAGAATGAAGGAGCACCACCACTTCAAGAACCACAACTCGTCCCACCGCACAACAACTGTATGGCAACATCTGCAGTGAATATTTATGAGGGTGTTGCCAAGATTTGAGGGCCTGAGCTATAAGAGATTGGGTATGCTAGGTCTTTATTCCTTGGAGTGGAGGAGGTTAAGGGGTAATCCGGGGAAGGGATATAAGGAACTGTTGGACAAACTTGAATTGTTTTTTCTCAAGTGACAGAGATTGTGGAGACCTGATAGAAGTATATTGAATATATGAGAGGCATAGATAGGGTAGACAGTCAGAATCTTTATCCCAGGGTGGAAATATCAGAGACTAGGTGGCATAGCTTTAAAGTGAGAGGGGGAGAGGGGGAAAGATGCGAGGAGATGTGCGAGGCAGCTTTTTGCACACAGAGTCAGGAACTTGCGGCCAGGAGTAGTGGTGGAAGCAGATATGATAGTGGCATCCAAGAGACATTTCGACAAGTATATGAACAGGCAGAGATTGAATGGATATGGATCATGAGCAGGCAGATGGAGTTTGATTAATTTGTCGTCATGCATGGCATATATGTCATGGGCCAAAGAGTCTGTTCCTGTACTGTGCTGCACTATTCTACGTTCTATTATGCCTTGGTAGACAAAAGTGCTGGAAAAATTCAGCGGGTGCAGCAGCATCTATGGAGCGAAGGAAATAGGCAACGTTATGGGCAAAAAACCCTTCTTCAGACTATGTAGGGTGGGTGGGGGGGAATGGGGAGAAGAAAGGAGAAAGGAAGAGGAGGAGCCCGAGGGCTGAGGTAGAGCTGAGAAGGGGAGGAGACAGCAAGGGCTACCGGAAATTGGAGGTCAATGTTTATGCCGCAAGGGTGCAAACTGCCCAAGCGGAATATGAGGTGCTGCTCATCCAATTTCCGGTGGTGCTCACTCTGGCCATGGAGGAGGCCCAGGACAGAAAGGTCGGGTTCGGAATGGGAGGGGGAGTTGAAATGCTGAGCCACAGGGAGATCAGATTGGTTAATGCGGACCAAGCGGGGGCGTTCGGCGAAACGATTGCCAAGCCTACACTTGGTCTCACCGATGTAGATCAGCTGACATCTAGAGCAGCGGATGCAATAGATGAGGTTGGAGGAGATGCAGGTGAAGCTCTACCGCACCTGAAACGACTGCTTGCGTCCTTGAATGGAGTCGAGGGGGGAGGTAAAGCAACAATTGTAGCATCTCCTGCAGTTGCAAGGGAAAGTGCCCGGGGTGGGGGGTGGTGCAGGAGGGAAGGGAAGAATTGACCAGGGAGTTACGGAGGGAGCGGTCTTTGCGGAAAGCAGACGGGGAAGATGGGAAGATGTGGCGAGTGCTGGGGTCACATTGGAGGAGGAGTATTTGTTGTATGTGACGGCTAGTGGGGTGAAAGGTGAGGACTTGGGGGACTCTGCCCTTGTTACGAGTGGGGGAAATGGGGAGAGAGAGCAGTGTTACGGGGTATTGAAGAGACCGTGGTGAGAGCCTCATCTATAGTAGGGGAGGGGAACCCCCGTTCCCTGAAGAATGAGGACATTTCCGATGCCCTGGTGTGGAACATTTCCGATGCCCTGGTGTGGAACACCTCATCCTGGGAGCAGATGCGACATAGATGGAGGAATTGGGAGTAGGGGATGGAGTCCTTAAAGGATGGGAAGAAGTGCAGTCTAGATAGCCATGGGAGTCAGTGGGTTTATAGTGGAATCCAACCTTTCTGTCCTGGGCCACCTTCATGGCCAGAGTGAGCACCACCAGAAATTGGAGGAGCAGCACCCCATATTCCGCTTGGGCTGTTTGCTCCCTAGCGGCATAAACATTGACGTCTCCAATTTCCGGTAGGCCTTCCTGTCTCCTCCCCTTCTCAGCTCTCCCTCAGCCCTCGGGCTCCTCCTCTTCCTTTCTCCTTTCCGCCCCCCCCACCCTACATCAGTCTGAAGAAGGGTTTCGGCCCGAAATGTTGCCTATTTCCTTCGCTCCATAGATGCTGCTGCACCCGCTGAGTTTCTCTAGCACTTTTGTCTACCTTCGATTTTCCAGCATCTGTGGTTCCTTCTTAAACAAAATTTTATAAATCCTTCACCTCAGGAATCAACCTGATTGATCATCTCTGCAATGCATCCTTACATAAGTAGACCAAAACTGTATACAGTACTCCAGTTGCAATTTTACCATCTAGTAAATTGTATGAAAACAACTTCTTACTTAAACCCCTGTCTCACTGTGCGAGTTGGCCCACGAGTGACCCCGAGTTTTCACTCGTGGTGATCACGTAGCGGGAACGTCGGAACTCGCACGAGCAACTTATCGACTCGTGGCGCTAACGGCAGGTACTCGGGAAACTTGTTAACTCGTGAAAAAAATCAAACATGTTTGATTTTTTCCACGAGTCAAATTAACTGTTCAAGTGTAAAATGGAAACATTTTAACTCGTTGTAATAACGTAGTGGCCCCGTGCGTTTATCTTAGTGTCTCGTGAGTCTACCGTGGGAACTTTAATAATCTGTTCTTTTGCTCGTAAGACTGAACCAAAGATAGACACAAAATGCTGGAGTTTATAACTCAGCGGACCAGGCAGCATCTCTGGAGAGAAGGAATAGAGTCGAGACCCTTCTTCAGACTTTCCTTCGCTCCAGAGATGCAGCCTGTCCCGCAGAGTTACTCCAGCATTTCGTGTCTATCTTCGGCCTTTCTGCCACTTGTCCCCGTGGCTTCACTCTGTCTCAATGAACGGCTTAAAGACCTGCCGTAGGGGCAAGTCTGGGGTGGTGGGTGGGATGTGTCCACGTGTGATGCTCCATCCACCCCCCGGGGCCGAGAGTGTGGGATTGGGAAGGAACTGCAGATGCTGGTTCACACCGGAGATAGACACACACAATGCTGGAGTAACTCGGCGGGACAGGCAGCATCTCTGGAGCGAAGGAATGGGTGGCATTTCGGGTAAGTCTGAAGAAGGGTCTCGACTCTATTCCTTCTCTCCAGAGATGCTGCCTGGTCCGCTGAGTTGTGTGTGTGTGTCTCTCTCCCTCTCTGTCTATCTGTGTGTATCTGTGTGTGTGTCTGCTGTCGGGTCCCGGTGGCCGCTCAAAGTCACCCGAGCTGCTTGATTCCTCTGAAGTGGTGGCCAGCTGCTGTGTGTGTGTGTGTGTGTGTGTGTGTGTGTGTGTGTGTGTGTGTGTGTGTGTGTGTGTGTGTGTGTGTGTGTGTGTGTGTCTCTCTCCCTCTCTGTCTATCTGTGTGTGTGTGTGTGTGTGTGTGTGTGTGTGTGTGTGTGTGTGTGTGTGTGTGTGTGTGTGTGTGTGTGTGTGTGTCTCTCTCTCTCCCTCTCTGTCTATCTGTGTGTGTGTGTGTGTGTGTGTGTGTGTGTGTGTGTGTGTGTGTGTGTGTGTGTGTGTGTGTGTGTGTGTGTGTACTGTCGGGTCCCGGTGGCCGCTCAAAGTCACCCGAGCTGCTTAATTCCTCTGAAGTGGTGGCCAGCTGCTGTCTGTGTGTATCTCTCTGTGTGTGTGTGTGTGTGTGTGTGTGTGTGTGTGTGTGTGTGTGTCTCTCTCTCTCCCTCTCTGTCTATCTGTGTGTATCTGTGTGTGTGTCTGATGTCGGGTCCCGGTGGCCGCTCAAAGTCATCCGAGCTGCCTCATTCCTCTGAAGTGGTGACCAGCTGCTGTCTGTGTGTATCTCTCTCTGTGTGTGTGTGTGTGTGTGTGTGTGTGTGTGTGTGTGTGTGTGTGTGTGTGTGTGTGTGTGTGTCTCTCTCCCTCTCTGTCTATCTGTGTGTGTGTGTGTGTGTGTGTGTGTGTGTGTGTGTGTACTGTCGGGTCCCGGTGGCCGCTCAGTCACCCGAGCTGCTTAATTCCTCTGAAGTGGTGGCCAGCTGCTGTCTGTGTGTATCTCTGTGTGTGTGTGTGTGTGTGTGTGTGTGTGTGTGTGTGTGTGTGTGTGTGTGTGTGTGTGTGTGTGTGTGTGTGTGTGTGTGTGTGTGTGTGTGTGTGTGTGTGTCTCTCTCTCCCTCTCTGTCTATCTGTGTGTGTGTGTGTGTGTGTGTGTGTGTGTGTGTGTGTGTGTGTGTGTGTGTGTGTGTGTGTACTGTCGGGTCCCGGTGGCCGCTCAAAGTCACCCGAGCTGCTTAATTCCTCTGAAGTGGTGGCCAGCTGCTGTCTGTGTGTATCTCTGTGTGTGTGTGTGTGTGTGTGTGTGTGTGTGTGTGTGTGTGTGTGTGTGTGTGTGTGTCTCTCTCTCTCTCTCTCTGTCTATCTGTGTGTATCTGTGTGTGTGTCTGATGTCGGGTCCCGGTGGCCGCTCAAAGTCATCCGAGCTGCCTCATTCCTCTGAAGTGGTGACCAGCTGCTGTCTGTGTGTATCTCTCTGTGTGTGTGTGTGTGTGTGTGTGTGTGTGTGTGTGTGTGTGTGTGTGTGTGTGTGTGTGTGTGTGTGTGTGTGTGTGTGTGTGTGTGTGTGTGTGTGTGTGTGTGTGTGTGTGTCTCTCTCCCTCTCTGTCTATCTGTGTGTGTGTGTGTGTGTGTGTACTGTCGGGTCCCGGTGGCCGCTCAGTCACCCGAGCTGCTTAATTCCTCTGAAGTGGTGGCCAGCTGCTGTCTGTGTGTATCTCTGTGTGTGTGTGTGTGTGTGTGTGTGTGTGTGTGTGTGTGTGTGTGTGTGTGTGTGTGTGTGTGTGTGTGTGTGTGTGTGTGTGTGTGTGTGTGTGTGTGTGTGTGTGTGTGTGTGTGTGTCTCTCTCTCTCTCTCTCTCTCCCTCTCTGTCTATCTGTGTGTATCTGTGTGTGTGTCTGATGTCGGGTCCCGGTGGCCGCTCAAAGTCATCCGAGCTGCCTCATTCCTCTGAAGTGGTGACCAGCTGCTGTCTGTGTGTATCTCTGTGTGTGTGTGTGTGTGTGTGTGTGTGTGTGTGTGTGTGTGTGTGTGTGTGTGTGTGTGTGTGTGTGTCTCTCTCTCTCCCTCTCTGTCTATCTGTGTGTGTGTGTGTGTGTGTGTGTGTGTGTGTGTGTGTGTGTGTGTGTGTGTGTGTGTGTGTGTGTGTGTGTGTGTGTGTGTGTGTGTGTGTGTGTGTGTGTGTGTGTGTGTACTGTCGGGTCCCGGCGGCCGCTCAGTCACCCGAGCTGCTTAATTCCTCTGAAGTGGTGGCAGCTGCTGTCTGTGTGTATCTCTCTCTCTCTGTGTGTGTGTGTGTGTGTGTGTGTGTTGTGTGTGTGTGTGTGTGTGTGTGTGTGTGTGTGTGTGTGTGTGTGTGTGTGTGTGTGTGTGTGTGTGTGTGTGTGTGTCTGCTGTCGGGTCCCAACGGCCGCTCAATGTCAGTCACCCGGGCTGCTTCCTTTTTTAAAATTATTTAAAATAGAGATCCATTGCAAAAAAGTATTTAAAAAACATAAAAAAACAAGAAATGCTTGGTAGAATGCGCATTTTCCCATTGTAGGTCATATCAATAGATGCGGCCGCGCTGAAATAACTCAAAACCACAGGATGGAGATGTATTTTAACATTGTTGCTTTATTAAACCATACCTTCATTCACGGTTGGCTCAAGAGTAACGGGAGAGGAACTTGCTAACTCGGGAGAGGAACTTGCTAACTCGGGAGAGGAACTTGCAACATCGCAGCAATTACATACCCGTGGGAACTCGGCCACACACTTGATCATACACTTGCAGTCTCGTGCGCAGCCACGAGTCTATCACTCGGGGTACCTCGTGGGTCAACTCGCACAGTGAGACAGGGGCATTACAGTCCATAACCTTTGCAGTAGAGGGTAACATTCCAAAAACCTTCCTAATTGCTCACTGTAGCTGCATGCAGAAGTCTGCGCTTTATGAACTATTGCTCACAGATCACTTCGGACAACATTTCATAATCACACTCCTTTTAAATAACAAATTTTTTTCATACTTCCTCCTAAGGTGGATAACTTCTCATTATACTCTGTTTTCCAATTTACTTAACCAGCCCATGTCCCCTGCAGGCTCTTCTTGTTCTGTGCACAACTTGCTCACCTGCTTATTATTTTATCATGAGAAAATGTTGCTGCAGTACAATTGAACCCTACATCCAAGTCATTAATATAGTTATAGTTTATTCAACACTGATCTTTGTGATGTGTCATTTTTACTGATTGCCAGTGCAAAAATAACTATTTTAACTGTACTCGCCGTGTTAATTAGCCACAACCCAATATATACTAATATGAGCCCTAACCCCATGTGGTCTTCTTCAGTAAATGTTTTTGTATGATGCCATCGCAAACGCCTTTGGAAAATCCAAATACATTATATCTGCCATGATTCTCTGCAGTCACTTTCATGAAGAACGTGGTTCTATAAAATCCAGAGGACATGTCAACATCATTTACTTTCAAAAAAGGCACATAGTCCTGGATTAACTCAACGGATAAAACTCTTTTTGTTTTGATATACCTGTTGGCTATATTGTTACTTCTCTCTGATACTCTATTTTCTCTCACTTTCTATTTTTTTGGTCATCCTTCACAGGTTTCTAAAAAAATCTCAATCCTCTGGTCTACCACTGATATTTGCAGCATTGTATGCCTTTTCTTTCAAATTGGAACCATCCTTAACTTCCTTAATTCACCATGGATGGTGCATCTTTCTCATAGATCCCTATTTTTTGTCTTTATTTCTTTAGAACAGTTCCAGAGCCAGGCTTCTCACCCTCAGGCTCAATTTGAAATTCTACTATGTTGCATCAATCTTTACCATGGGATTGTTAATTAATTCAGTTCATTATGCAGAGCTAAATTGTGGTTGGGTCCTCCACATTTTGCTGTGCACAATTGCTATGAATCTGGGCCATGAATATGTCCACAAACAAAATCTGTCAATTTGACATGTATAATCTGTGTGGTAATTAAAAAGTACCCATGATTACTGCAGTATCTTTCTTACGAGCTCCCATTGTGTCTTGAGGTATATTCTGTCTCATAATATAGCTATTGCTAGGACCTATATATTCTTTCCACTTCTTACTATTTCTTCTCTCCAGCCAAACTGACTCTTATGTTTTTAGTTTCTGAATCATTATTATTCCTCATCTCTAAAACAATCCCATCCTTAATTAATTGAGCTCCCTCGTCTTTAACCTTTTGCCTATTCTTTGCACTCTGCTGGGTTAATACCTTGGTGAGGGAAAGTGTAGGGTTTTGGTGTAAAATAATAAGATTAAATGAGAACTTACCAGTTTGAAGTTTGATCTTTATTTTATGAGGAGTAGAACTAGCCTCAACTACCTTCTGTGACAGAATTCCACCGATTCACCACTGTGTGAAAAACGATTTTCTCATCTCGGTCCTAAAAGACTTCCCCCTTATCCTTAAACTATGACCCCTTGTCCTGGACTTCCCCAACATCGGGAACAATCTTCCTGCATCTAGCCTGTCCAACCCCTTAAGAATTTTGTAAGTCTCTTACAGGGAAGAACCCTGTACAGCCGATCGTACGTCAATCTTCAAAGCAAAGGTGTGAAATCACAGATAATAATGACTGAAGTATAATGGTAAGATAACAAAGACTAGAACTACCAGATGAGATCTAGGAGGGCTGGGAGCGGAGGGCACGTAGTCCCTCAACTCGACTCCTCATAAAATAAAGATCAAACTTCAAACTGGTAAGTTTTAGTTTAATCTTACTTCGGAGTCACGTGAGTGACTACGTGAAGACTTCAAAGCTCTGTGATTTCATGCCATGTGAAACAAGTATACACAACCACAGCTGCTTCATTGATAAATGAAGGGAAAACATTCATAATGCATACAGTCATAACATAGATGTAAAACATGCTGATGCTGTTTAAATGAAACAATAATATTTCCATTTCTCACCCAGATGGAAAATATAACTAGAACATAAATAGAGTTAACAAATACCCCTGGTTCAGCAATGGGTCATTACAGATGTTTGGAGATTCGTTCGTTGGACCATGCTGCACCCGTAACAATGCGACCCAGCAGAACATAAATACCCTTGCTGCTGATGTTGTAGCAGCCCAGGTGGAATGAGATCTGGAATCAGAATCCATTCCTACATAACACAACTCTTTTTTTCTCTCATCTGGAATGGCCTGAACAATAAGTTCTCCCAAATTTTTTGTGACTAACAACATTGCTAGTCCAGAATGCCAAGGCTCTTGATGACCTTGACATATTGTTGTATATATGTGTGCTTACCTTATCAAAGGTCCCCTGGTATGCCTGTGACTATTTTGAGACCTGACCCCCTTCTGGTCTGCTCAAGTATTTATAACATAATATAATATGATATAATATAATATAATATAATTTACAGACGTTATCATCCTGTACCATCACAATTATGTAGCGACTGAACCTGCTGCACTAAACCAGTGCCAGAAGGGTAACTACCTAATAAACTCCAGCCAAATCTAAGGATATAGCTGCAGCCTCCTGGTGAAATAGTGTTCACAAATGTCAACATCGCATATGGCATTATACTAGTCCTGGGACCTATGTTGAAGATATCCTACCCCTTGATAATCGGTGTGGACCCGACAGAGGGAGTCTTGTTCGCAACAACCAACTCAATGAGGAAGCTCATTGACCCAATTAATGGCCATATAACTCCAGAATTAACAAACGATCATTTAGCATGAACTCAAAACATTGGCAATCAATACCATTTTCCATGGAACATATGCATAACAAACTCTTTCATCTCCTGGAAAAGAAAATTCTGCGGTTTGGTGCTATGCAAACACTTTGAACGCATAGAAGGATAGATATAACAAACAAAACCTTAGGGCAGTTTATTAGAGCTACAGAACATAATTTGAGTTTATCACACAACAACTGATTTCCCAAGCCTCAGGCTGAACCAGCAAATTAAGTTTAAAATAACCAAATAAGGTTATATATTTGCAACAAATCAGGAATCAATTTGCATAATCATACAATAGGAACCTTAAGCGGCCTCTTAATGACTTTATTTGAAGCCTCAATTGATAAACAAAATGGAGGGAGCCATAAAAGACCTTCCTTCTCCTTTTAGCGATAATGTATGTTTCGCCACTGTAATGCCACATATTTTGCAACCAGTGAAATAAACATGAAACCAACATATATATTAGGTGTTCCATTTAACCAGAATTTCATAATACAGTGTGATTCAACACCAATTCTGTGTTGCCATTAACCTATACTTGATGATTCTCCTGTGACAACAAGATATGTAACCATTCCAGGGGTCTTTCACTGATTGCACCCTCGTGACTAACATTTGCCATCATCATAATGTATCAACCTGAGTATCACAATATGTACATTTGTCCAATCACTCGTTAACCCATACAATGCCCGTAGGGTCTATTGATAGTTGATACCCATAACAGACATTTTTTGCAAGTCATGCAAAGCTGCTCCACCTCCAAACTCGAGATGATATTTGCAACTTGGTATCTGCCATAAACAGCAACTGTGGCCCAATTTCTGAACCAGTCTTGCAAGACAATCTTGGTCCTTAGAAACATAGAAACATAGAAATTAGGTGCAGGAGTAGGCCATTCAGCCCTTCGAGCCTGCACCGCCATTCAATATGATCATGGCTGATCATCCAACTCAGTATCCCGTACCTGCCTTCTCTCCATACCCTCTGATCCCCTTAGCCACAAGGGCCACATCCAACTCACTCTTAAATATAGCCAATGAACTGGCCTCAACTACCCTCTGTGGCAGAGAGTTCCAGAGACTCACCACTCTCTGTGTGAAAAAAGTCTTTCTCATCTCGGTCTTAAAGGATTTCCCCCTTATCCTTAAGCTGTGACCCCTTGTCCTGGACTTCCCCAACATCGGGAACAATCTTCCTGCATCTAGCCTGTCCAACCCCTTAAGAATTTTGTAAGTTTCTATAAGATCCCCTCTCAACCTCCTAAATTCCAGAGAGTATAAACCGAGTCTATCCAGTCTTTCTTCATAAGACAGTCCTGACATCCAGGAATCAGTCTGGTGAACCTTCTCTGCACTCCCTCTATGGCAATAATGTCCTTCCTCAGATTTGGAGACCAAAACTGTACGCAATACTCCAGGTGTGGTCTCACCAAGACCCTGTACAACTGAAGTAGAACCTCCCTGCTCCTGTACTCAAATCCTTTTGCTATGAAAGCTAACATACCATTCGCTTTTTTTCACTGCCTGCTGCACCTGCATGCCTACTTTCAATGACTGGTGTACCATGACACCCAGGTCTCGCTGCATCTCCCCTTTTCCTAATCGGCCACCATTTAAATAATAGTCTGCTTTCCTGTTTTTGCCACCAAAGTGGATAACCTCACATTTATCCACATTATACTGCATCTGCCAAACATTTGCCCACTCACCCAGCCTATCCAAGTCACCTTGCAGTCTCCTAGCATCCTCCTCACAGCTAACACTGCCCCCCAGCTTAGTGTCATCCGCAAACTTGGAGATATTGCCTTCAATTCCTCATCCAGATCATTAATATATATTGTAAATAGCTGGGGTCCCAGCACTGAGCCCTGCGGTACCCCACTAGTTACTGTCTGCCATTGTGAAAAGGACCGTTTACTCCTACTCTTTGCTTCCTGTTTGCCAGCCAGTTCTCTATCCACATCAATACTGAACCCCTAATACGTATGCTTTAAGTTTGTATACTAATCTCTTATGGGGGACCTTGTCGAAAGCCTTCTGGAAGTCCAGATATACCACATCCACTGGTTCTCCCTTATCCACGCTACTAGTTACATCCTCGAAAAATTCCACAAGATTCGTCAGACATGATTTACCTTTTGTAAATCCATGCTGACTTTGTCCAATGATTTCACCACTTTCCAAATGTGCTGCTATCCCATCTTTAATAACTGACTCTAGCAGTTTCCCCACTACCGATGTTAGACTAACTGGTCTGTAATTCCCCGTTTTCTCTCTCCCTCCCTTCTTAAAAAGAGGGGTTACATTTGCTACCGCCAATCCTCAGGAACCACTCCAGAATCTAAAGAGTTTTGAAAGATTATCACTAATGCATCCACTATTTCCTGAGCTACTTCCTTAAGTACTCTGGGATGCAGCCTATCTGGCCCTGGGGATTTATCGGCCTTTAATCTATTCAATTTACCCAACACCACTTCCCGACTGACCTGGATTTCACTCAATTCCTCCTTTGACCCACAGTCCCCTGCTATTTCAGGCAGATTATTTATGTCTTCCTTAGTGAAGACGGAACCAAAGTAGTTATTCAATTGGTCCGCCATATCCTTGTTCCATGATCAATTCACCTGTTTCTGACTGCAAGGGACCTACATTTGTTTTAACTAACCTCTTTCTCTTCACATATCTATAAAAACTTTTGCAGTCAGTTTTTATGTTCCCTGCCAGTTTTCTTTCATAATCTATTTATCCTTTCCTAATTAAGCCCTTTGTCCTCCTCTGCTGGTCTCTGAATTTCTCCCAGTCCTCTGGTATGCTGCTTTTTCTGGCTACTTTGTACGCATCATCCTTTGCTTTGATACTATCCCCGATTTCCCTTGTTATCCACGGATGCACTACCTTCCCCGATTTATTCTTTTGCCAAACTGGGATGAACAATTTTTGTAGTTCATCCATGTAGTCTTTAAATGTCTTCCATTGTATATCCACCGTCAACCCTTTTAGAATTAATTGCCAGTCAATCTTGGCCAATTCATGTCTCATACCCTCAAAGTTACCTTTCTTTAAGTTCAGAACCATTGTTTCTGAATTAACAATGTCACTCTCCATTCTAATGAAGAACTCAACCATATTATGCCTTCTACTGAACCTGCGCAATTCTAAACTGCTTGAAAAGCTAGAACATTCCATTTTACATGGTTAGACCCCTCAAATTAGCTGATAATGTCTCAATCATTTGTAATGTATAACTAAGTGTACGCCTTACCAAACTGTAAGTGGTCCCTTAATTGTAGAGTAACACAGGTACAGTGCATGGAACCTCTGGCCAGCCTTCATGCTGCCACCAACTTCAGTGAACCGCTTACTGCCAATAAAGACGTGGGGTGCATTATCACCAAAACTATGAAACCTTGCTCGTTCCAATAGCTTGTGCTTTGTCCTCCAGGTTTCGCCTATGGAAAAGTCTTACCTGAATAGAAGATTCGGCGGCCAACTGTAATGTCCCCCTGAGAGCGGTATTCACTGCATATGTGTTTGGGATGGTAACTTTCTTGCCAGGCATAGACCTCTGGCACATGCCCTGTATCCCTTGGGCATGCTCTATGGCTATACCCTCAGACTCGGCATTAGACTATACCAATCCCATATGCTCTCCTCTTACATGAGGGAGCCATTAAGCAGACCTGTTACAAGGTGCCGTTGGCGCAACTTCAGCAATACGCCGACTTTGCCATGGCCCCAACGCCAGAATAATACTGACGCAGCATGCTCTCCTCCTACATGAGGGAGACCTTAAGCAGGCCTGCTAAAAAGCGCTGCTGACACAATTTCCCATTTAGGGCCATTAGCATCATTTTGCAATATAATTAAAGATTTACTTAACAACAACTGGAGCAGTAATGAATACTGTTTGTCCATCATTGTGACTTTATTAATGTCAGCTGGTGAAACAAGGTGCGTTAACAATGACCTCCATGGCACTTAATAGTTAACCATGTAACAAGATGTTGTCTTACTTGCACAGCTGAATCACATCTATACTATTAACAATGAATCTAACGACTAGTAAACCTGTTACCAGAGATTATTGACTGCCATCTGTTGCCCAGGCCGATGTCACAGCCAATTGAATACCTAAAAGTGAATCCCAACATCCTACAAGTCTATTTGATAGACTTAATCTAACTGGATAGAGGAGCCCAATTTCTCAAATATAGTTTAAGACGTAACAGATTCTGTTATACTGCCTTATCCTAACAATGACCCCTCATCCCCCATGATCACTGTAAATGGGAATACCCAAATAAAGAGCTATTCCCATAAAGCAGCCCTGAAGAACGTACCGCTGGCACGGCCTTTCCCATAGGCCAGTATTTGCCATAGATTTGGCGTTCTCATGAAGCAGCCCTGAACAAAGGTGCTGCTGGCATAACCTCTCCAATAGGCTAGCCTGCCATAACTTGGCAGTCCTGAGCAAAGGCACTGCTGGCACTGCTTCTGCAATAGGCTTGCCTGCCATAGTTTGGCATCCCCATGAGCAGTTCTGAACAAAGGTACTGCTGGCACAACCTTTCCCATAGGGTGGCACTGCCATAACTTGGTTTTCCCCTGTTCCCCCATTTTCCTCCCATCTTTCCTCCCCAGCCCCCATCTTTGCATAGTTTCCCTTGCTTTGTATTATGCAGCTTCCCTTGTATTGCTTTAACACACACTGTGCACAAAATTAAATTTAACTTATATATATATTTATATGAATGTGTGCTTGTGTGTGAGAGGCAAGTTAAGGGCCTGTCCCTCCAGCATGTGATTGCATGCGTCTCGCGGGGCCGGTCCCACCTCGATCGGCGGAGGCGTATGGAGTTGTATGGGGCTGGTCCCGACATTGCGCGGGGCTGCACTGTCCGAAAATCCTGTCGGCCCGTAGGCGCATTGAGGGTGTACGCAGTGTCTTGGCGTCGTACGCCTAGCACGTGGCGTTGTGCGAGAGTTGTTTTTTAACTGTGCTATATAAATAAAAGTGACTTGACTTGACATATTTCTCTAGTTTCTTTCTTCAGATTTCCTCTAATTTGTTTAGCAACCTTTTTCTTTCAATCTGTTTGTGTGTGTGTGTATCACAATATATATATATACACACACACACACACACACACACACACACATATATCACTATATATATACACACACGCACAAAATATATATATATATATATACACATACACATACACACAATATATATATATTACAATATATGTGTATATACACATACATATTGGTATGTATACACACATATATATATATATATATATATATATATATATATATGAATTCCTAATATTGTGAATAAAATATCCATGAAGATAATGTTGAAATATTTTTCCATTCTTTCATTCTATATTAGCGTAACACAATGTAGTGCATACATACCTACATATTTAAATTCAGTAGATAAGTTGGTCAAATAATATGGGGACCTTCTTGCTTTTTTTTGAGACATGGATTTTTTTTAAAGTGAATGTCTCATAACGACACATTTGTAGGTCAGCCGTATAATGCACCAACCCCCACAATTTCAAATAACTCTAAATTGAACTTTATAAACAAGGAAAACACTTTTTATTTCCGTCATTTATGGTAATATTTACATAATTCACATCATTTTGTGCACGACATATACAGGGGGTTGCAGTGTTTTGAAAGTGATGTAAAATTCAACATATTTCAGACAATGATAGCCCCACCCCTTGCTTACCCCAAATAACAAAATTTCCAACTTATATACAATAATAAATAAATCGTCATTTGCACAATTTTTTGTGGGTAACAGGAGGTTCTCATTCTTCCTCTTGGGTAACCGGCATTGGGAAAACAGACGTTTCGGCGTGTTCGGGATGTCAAATAGCGTTGGAACTGCATTGCAATTTAGCCTGTTGTTGGTCTGCCTGTTGGAAAACTAGTCATGTTCAGTGTTCAAAACAAAGGCGACAGGTGGTTGACGAGTACACCAGAGTTTGGTGGAGGAGATCTTGTCGACGAGTATTCTGGACCCGCTGTCGACATCTGAAATCACAGAAAATCTCATATAGGATTAACTAAGAAGGAAAAAAATGTAGTTATAACTACATATCTGCAGAATGGATGATATATCATTTAAGTGCAATTGTTCAGTTGTGGGGAGAGACCTGTATATAGAAGATGCATTTTGCCACTAATATGTCAATTTACCTTCAATGTAGAAGGGCTTATTTAAAACTTCTTATGTAGACCATTTAAAGTATTTTCTTTCTATCCTCTTTTGGACCTAAGACACTAGCAGGGCTGCCAACTCTCAGGCAGAGAGAGAGAGGAGAGGAATGATGGCACGTTATAACGCACAGCCGTCCCATTCTGACCGCCACCGAACCCCGCACCATGCCATTGCACCCTTCTTCACGGCGGCCCAGTGATGTCTCGGCTCTGACAATTCGAGGGATCTAATCGGTAACAACACTGAGAGCAGCCCCGGGTTTCCGTGCTCCCCGACTCAAATATGAGGTTTAAATCTCATGATGGGCCTGATGTGTCTCTCTCCCCATCTCTCTCTGCCCCTTCTCTCTCTCTCTCCCTCTCTCCCTATGCACCATATTTTGGAGACTCCTGCCGTACAGAAACAAAAACAAAAATGTACAGAAGAACAAAAATTGCTGACTTTATTATTGTGGTAAGTTTAGATCTATTAAAAAAAATCTAGTATCTTTCTAATGTACCGACAAGCCCAGTTTCCCAATGAGTGTTGATAGGGGAACAGAAAATAACATTTACAGGACTGAATAATATCGACAGAAAACAATAATATTTCCTCACCTTTCTTTGTTGTTGGGGAACCTGAAGAAAGACAGGTTG
The DNA here is from genome assembly GCA_035221665.1 of Okamejei kenojei. Classification (NCBI taxonomy): domain Eukaryota; kingdom Metazoa; phylum Chordata; class Chondrichthyes; order Rajiformes; family Rajidae; genus Okamejei; species Okamejei kenojei. The sequence continues at coordinate 44,915,380 of CM069138.1, read as the reverse complement.
AGTCGGCCACATCGGCGATTAGAACAATTTATACCGAACAGTGAGCTGCAGATGTGGACGCCATGACAGTGTTCGGGCAGCCCTATAAAATGCCCTAATAAAATGGTGTTGACAATCACACACGTCATACTCCACTTTTTTCACTGAGTGGCGCATCTTGCTCCTCTAGTATCTTTGGTCCTGAGCGCTCTTCCAGAAGATCGACGATGAGCCTCGTGGTCGCGGACATTTATAGGTCCGGGACCTTGAGGGCCGAACCGCATGGGAGTGGTCTCTTAATCGCCCAATTACAGATATCGATTAACCCCATACATAACAGGCATTTCCCTAACCCAATAACACAACAGTTCATACATTGTATAAGAAAGAAAGCTTTCGAAAGAAGCTAACAAGAACAAACATTGGAACATGCTCTGGAAATCAAACAACTTCTCCAATGCTCAACAGTTCGACCAATCATCAATTAACAGGGTGACCGTCTTGCAACATTATGTATACTGTTTTACAATACTTTTGCAGCGGCCCAACAGAAATGATGCATTTCAGGTCAGTTTGCAAAATCACTAGATATGTTATTAACAGGGCCGAATTTAGATGAGGAGAGGCCCTAAGCTGTTCCACTTGTGAGGCCCCTCCCAATCCCCCACGACCAGATGGCCCACCAGATTGACACCGATTTGCAGCCGAGCATGGCCAATGAGATAAGGGGCTGGAAAGCTGCGATTTTTTTATTTATTGCCAGTGCTAGTGTCGTGTTATTGGCTTAAAACACTATTATACTGAAATGGAGGACAAGGAAAATTACTGAAGGGATGTTTAGAGACTACAGTGCGTTGTGACAGCATATGTAAGAAAAGGCCTGTGACAGTGTCAAAAATATTATACACCTTCCAGGGCTCTCACTTAATTTTTTTTCTCTGTTGTCAGCCAAGCAACAGTGGCCATTTTTAAAGTTGCCAAATGACAGTTTAGGTGGTCATTTAAGACGGCTTGCATGACGCGTGTATTAATGTGCTCGGACGAAGTGCATAGTTACCAGTCGGAATTATGCTGGCCATATCTTCCCATCTCCTCTCCTGTTGGCTTTCTGAGAGACCGCTCCCTCCGTAACTCCCTGGTCAATTCGTCCCTTCCCACCCAAACCACCCCCTCTCCTGGCAGCAGCTCTACATCAGTGAGACCAAGTGTAGGCTTGGCGATAGCTTCGCCCAACACCTCCGCTCAGTCCGCAATAACCAATCTAATCTCCCGGTGGCTCAGCACTTCATCTCCCCCTCCCATTCCAAATCTGACCTTTCTGTCCTGGGCCTCTTCCATGGCCAGAGTGAGGCCCACCGTAAATTGGAGGAGCAGCACCTCATATTGTTCATACTGCAGTTTACACCCCAGCAGTATGAACATTGACTTCTTCAATTTCAGGTAATCCCTGCATTCTCCTCCCCTTCCCAGCTCTCCCTCATCCCACTGTCTCCGCCTTTTTTTTTCTTCTTCCCGTCCCCCCCACCCTCACATTAGGGGCAATTTTACAGAGACAAGATAACCTACAAAGCCAATGCATCTTTGGGACGTGGGAGGAAACCCATGCGCTTGCAGGGAGAATGTGCAAATTCAACACATACAGTGCCCGAGGACACGGTCGAACACAGATCTCTGGCGTGTGAGCTAGCAAGTCTACCAGCTGTGCCACTATATTTTATTTTCCAACACACAAAAAATTATACGTTGATAACTTTGGTTACTAAAAAAATGAAAATATCCATTTTCAGTTTTAAATCTCCAAGTGATGCTATGTCCCCCTTTACAGCTACTGGATGTTTTAATTAATTTCAAGACTATGGGGCAGTACATTGGCCATAAAGTTGTTGCCGAAAAGTGCCAGAAAACGGAATTGATCCTGAATATGCATGCGGTCTGTATGGAGTTTGCTCCTTTTCCCTTTGATCGCATGGGTTTTCTCCGGGTGCTCTTGTTTCCTTCCACATTCCAAAGGTGTGCAGGAACCTATTTCAGACCCAACCCAAAACATAATATTTTCCTTTTGTCCAGAGATTCTGTCTGACCTGTTGAGTTACTCCAGCTTTTTGTGTCTATCATCAGTTTAAACCTGCATCTGCAGTTCCTTCCTACACACACGATACTATACAATTGAACTTTATTAATCCCAGGAGGGAAATTGTGTGTGTGGGTATATATATTTTATACACACACACACACACACACACACACACACACACACACACACACACACACACACACACACACACACACACACACAGACACACACACACATATATATTTATATAGTTATATATTCATATATAAATATACACCGTTTTGTATTCTCGTTTATAACATTGTTTACCGAGTACTATGTTCACATATTCGGTTGTGCTGCTGCAAGTAAAGATTTCATTGTTCCAAAATGGGACGTGAGAGAATAAAACACTCTTGACTCTTGACACTCCTCTAATGTGTGGGATAGAACTAGTGTACGGGTGATCGGTGGTCGGCGTGGACTCGGTGGGCTGAAGGGCCTGTTTCCACGCTGTATCTTTAAATCTAAAAACACTAAAACCAGAGGGTCTAAAGAAGGGTCTCTACCCGAAACGTCACCCAATTTCTTCTATCCAGAGTTGCTGGCTGCTCCATGGATTCCCCCGCACAATTAAATCATGGAATATTCTTCACCCTTCCATAGTTACCCAACCAGATGTAATTAAATTTAAGGTACCTCTTTTTTTCCCCCCCAAGAACCCTTTTTTGCTTAAGTCCAAGTCAAGAGTCTAGAGAGTTTTATTGTCATGTGTCCCAGATAGGACAATGATATTCTTGCTTGCTGCAGCACAACAGAATATGTAAACATAATACAGAACAGGAGATAACATTTCAGTGTGTATATATACCATAGACCATATATATACATAATAAATAAACAGATAAAATCCAATAGGCTGTTATTGTTCAGCCTTCCACCAACTCCAGTTTAAATTCCATTTAGAATATTTATGGAGGACTTCCGATGGCGCTAATGGTGAGTGCCAGCTAGCTCCACGCGAAAAAGCAGAAAAAAAACGGAATTAAATAAAGAACTGACCTGCAGAAATCGCTCCGGCAGCCTGCGTGACGTCATCAGACCTCGACTCTGGAGACCTAATGTCGGTAACTCGCTCCCCCACAAAGGAAACGATTAAAAAAACTACAAGAGGAAAACAACCGAAGGAGGAAGTAGGCCCGACTGAAGCCTCGGGCTCAATTTTAACGTCGTCCCAGGAGGACGTCTCAATGGCCCAGAAGACAAAGATAAAGAAAAGTGAAATGGACGAACTTCGCATCTTCATCACAAGGGAAATTGCAAGTATAAAAGAAGAATTGATAAACTTTAAAAATGAATTGAATATTAAAGAAATACTGAAAAGTCTTAAAAAAAGAGGTTAAAGAAGACTTCTTAGATTTTGAAAATAAAATGACTAATCTTGTTTGTATGAAACTGACTAATATGAAGGAGGAAATGTCAGTAAATTTCGACTTGCAAATCAATGAAGTAAACGAGAAAATTAAGTCGAATGAAACCAACTTTAAGCTGGAGTCGACCTTCACTATAATGGATCAACAACTGGGGCAGCAAGCTGACGCCATAATTCACTTGGAAGAAACTACAGAGACACTCCTTGCCGAGAACAAGCGTTTATCAGATTTACTGCATAAAATAACTGAAAAATGTATTGACTTGGAGGGCCGTCAGAGACGACAGAATTTAAGAATTGTTGCCGTTCGTGAGGGTAAAGAAGGAAATAAAGATCTCCGTGACTTTGCCGCAGGACCATGCTCCTTTAACATTTATGATCAAACTAAGTGGAATGACTGATAAGCAGACACAATGGAGACTTAATCCTCAAATTTTAAATGATAAAGCATGTTACGAATATCTTATCAAACAGATAAATATGTTTTTTGAGACAATTGACTGCCCTGAAATTTCTGCCTCCCTTCTTTGGGAAACATTTAAAGCATTTATACGAGGAGCGTTAATCTTCGCACAAGCCTTTCGTAAGCCTTTTTGATCTTGAATTTAGATCAAAAGCCCTTATTAGGGCGGGCACACAGAGTTCTTGGACGTCGCTCGGACCCGAACGCCCCCCCAAGGCAGCTGATAGTGAAGGTCCAATACGATCATGTTTTGGAGGATATCATGAAAATAATTGCTGGCACGAGAAATCTTATGCTTGATGGAGACAAAATAAGCATATTTCGAGATTACGCTGCTGAGGTGGTCAGAAGGAGAGCGTTATTCAACGAGACAAGATGGATTCTAAAGAAGATAGACAACTTGAAATATGGATTGCTGTACCCTGCAAGATTGAGAGTCACTTATCTGGAGAAGGAACAGTTTTTCACTGATCACAAGAAAGCATTGGCGTATGCTCGGAAGATTGTGGGTTCGAGTGAGGACTGAATAACATTCATATAATATCGTCATCTTGCTGAGAAAAAATGGAACTTTAATTCGCTTTATTCAAGGATTAATGGAAGCTGATAACGACAACTGTGCGGTCCCTCCTGTTATGGACATATTATTCTAATATTTTAGTACTAATTTTTACAAGTAATTACTAATCATTAAAAACACTTGTTATTATTATTGGAATAATTAGTTAAAAACATGAAATGTAAAAAAGGTATAATTTAGATATCTTATTAATTGGAATTTCTTATGCTCTTCCTTTATTTACATCAGACTAACACTTGACTAATAATTAACTAAGAGAGTAATAGTCTCTCACTATATGATTACTAACACTCTGGACCAAAATAGTTTTAATTTAATCCCGTAAATTACTCACATTCATTTTTTTTTTAAAGTGTGGAGCTAGGAATAATTCTTTTTTTAAATCTACGGAAGTCCTTAGATGGTCAGCCACGTTAGTGTGGCTAGCACTAACTACACTAAATTTAGATGTAATTTCTTTTTTCTTCTTACACTTTATTAATTTTTTATTTTTTTACTTTTTGTATTTTTTACTTAATTACTATTTTAAACTTGAATTAATTTACAAATATTATTTGTGGAGATATGTCCGTGAGGAAGATTTATTTGAATTAGATTTACAACTCATCTGTCCTGTGTTCAGGTGGAATGTCGGGTTTACGGTGCTGAGCTATCTGCTCTTTTATAGACCACCCTAACCACAAGATGCAAGATGTTAATAGAAAAAACGGGGGTCAAGGAATTACTTTTTGTAGTTGGAATGTTAAGGGAATTAATGAGTCAATCAAGAGAGGTAAGGTATTAGCACACTTAAAATCACTCAAAGCAGACATAACATTTCTTCAAGAAACCCACCTTAAAAGCGACGCACAACATAGATTGAAAGGAAAAATGGATCGCTGGATATGGCCAGAGGTGTCGCAATTTTAATTCGTAAAGGTATACCTTTTAAACACATATCAACTATTGCGGACACCAATGGTAGAAATATTATACTAGTGGGTGAATTATATTTTTAAAAAAGTGATTTTTCTCAATGTCTATGGACCAAATTTTGATAATCCTATGTTTTTTAAGAATATACTTAATATTATCCCGGAGCTCACACAACATAATTTGATAATTGGTGGAGATTTAAATTGTACACTAGATTCCCGTCTTGATAGATCATCAGGACAAAGAAAAGCAAAATCCAAGACAAGCGAATTATTAAACTCATACATCAATACTACCAATATCAAGGATGTTTGGAGAATTGAAAACCCATCTGGAAGGGAATACTCATTTTACTCATCAGTACATAAAACCAATTCAAGGATAGACTACTTTTTAGTAGATTATAAACTTATCCCATTTACGTATAATTCAAAATATCATATTATAATTTCGGACCATGCTCCTTTAACATTTATGATCAAACTAAGTGGAATGACTGATAAGCAGACACAATGGAGACTTAATCCTCAAATTTTAAATGATAAAGCATGTTACGAATATCTTATCAAACAGATAAATATGTTTTTTGAGACAATTGACTGCCCTGAAATTTCTGCCTCCCTTCTTTGGGAAACATTTAAAGCATTTATACGAGGAGCGTTAATCTTCGCACAAGCCTTTCGTAATAAAGAGAACCGCGCCAAACAACTGGTATTGGAAATGGAAATAAGGCAATTAGATATGGAAAATGCAATCGCACCTTCTATGATAATACATAATAAAATTGCTGCACTCAAATATAGGTTACACCAAATATACTCAGACCAAATCATAAAATTTTATCAAAAGACTAAACAGTTACACTTTGAATTTGGTGATAAACCACAAAAATGACTGGCACGCCAACTCCGGAAACAGGAAGGGGAAAAAACAATATATAAAATTAAATCAGATACGGGAGAAATATTAACACTACCCAAGGATATTAATGATAGATTCTCTCACTACTATCAAACACTTTACTTAACCAAAACGGCAGTGGGTTCTGCAGGAATGGAATTATTTTTATAGAATTGTAACCTTACTGGTTTAGACTTGAAAGAGAGGGAATTATTAGGGGCTGAAATATCAGTAAAAGATATTGAAGAATCTATTAGTTCTTTAAAAAATGGAAAGGCCGCTGGCCCAGATGGTTTAAATAGTGAATTTTATAAAAAATTTCATGATTTGATCTCGCCACGCCTACAGACATTATATACTCAAGCATTCATGCAACAGAAACTTCCAGAAATTTTAAATGAATCAACAATAATACTTATACCAAAAATGGATAAGGACCTTGAAGACCCAGGTTCATATAGAGCAATTGCTCTCTTAAACACCGATCAGAAAATATTAACCAAAATTTTAGCACATAGATTAAGCTTAGTGATTTATAAATTAATACACCCCGATCAAACTGGCTTTATTCCAAAACGTTAGTCATATTATAATCTGAGACGATTATTTAACATTATATACTCAAATCGAATAGCTAATGTAGATTTAGCAGTCATTTCGCTAGATGCTGAGAAAGCATTCGATCAAGTTGAATGACCCTATTTATTTTCGGTGATGGAAAAATTTAAATTAGGTGAGAAGTTTTGTACTTGGGTTGAGCTTCTATATACCAACCCAACAGCCAGAATAATGACAAATCAAATGTTATTAAAAAACATTGATTTATCTAAAGGTTGTAGACAAGGATGCCCGCTATCCCCATTACTATTCGCCCTTGCTATTGAACCACTAGCAGAAAGAGTTAGAGCACATCCAGAAATATATGGGTATAACACTAAAAATACAGTTAATAAAATTTCTCTATATGCAGATGATGTATTATTATATATTACAAATCCAGAAATTAGTATCCCTAACCTGTTAAATCTTATAACTCAATTTGGTTTATTCTCGGGTTACAGAATCAATTGGAATAAGAGTGAGATTATGCCAATAATAGAACCTAATTTATATATATTGCAACAATCACCTTTTAAAATAGTGAATGAAAAATGTAAATACTTAGGAATTTATGTGACCAAGAAATATACTTCATTATTTAAATCAAATTTCATACCTTTACTTAATAAATTGCATAAGAATATTCAATATTGGAAAACACTTCCCATTTCAATGCTTGGTAAAATTAATGCTATTTAAATGATTTTCCTTCCCCAACTGCTATACCTCTTTCAATCAATTCCGATATATCTCCCTAAAACTTTATTTTAAAAAGTCGACTATATTGTAACAAATTTTATTTGGGATTATAAGAATCACAGAATAAGTAAAAAACACTTATGTAAACCCAAGACGAATGGAGGATTAGTTTTACCAAATTTCTTATTTTATTTCTGGGCAGTCAATGCCAAAAACTTAAATTTCTGGTTGGAAGATATGGATCAACAACCAGACTGGTTAAAGATGGAAAAGGAGGATTGTCTGCCTTTTGAAATTGGCCCGATTCTGTTAACTCCTACAAAATTGAATTAAAAAATCTATAGTGAAAATCCAATAATACATAGTGGTATTCGAATTTGGAAACAAATAAAAAAGACATTAAAATTGGATAATTTTTTCTCTTTCGCTCCCTATTGCAAATAACCCTTCATTTAAGCCTTCAGTATTGGATAAAGGTTTTGCACAATGGAAAAATTATGGAATTAAAAAGATGGGACATCTTTATAGAAAAGGTGTGTTCCTCTCGTTTTAGGAGGTACAACAGAATTATGGATTACATTCAAATAATTTTTTTAGATATTTACAACTGAAAGATTATGTTAAATGACATACACAAGAATACAGAACTAGAGAGCCAGAGATTCTAGATAAATGTTTGAATAAACACCCCAACACAGTCAAATTAATATCTTACATTTATAACATTCTTTTAGATAGTGAGATTCCGTCGACGGAATTACATAGACAAGCATGGGACAATTAATTAGTTCAACCCATAACGAAAGATATTTGGGATGAAAGTCTACAACATATACATCAATGTTCGTTAAACGCCAGACATTCTTTAATACAATTTAAAATATTACGTAGATTGCATTATTCTAAAACAAAATTAAATAGAATTTTTCCTATCTGCGATAAATGTCAATATTCTGAGGCTAATTTAACCCATACCTTTGTAAGTTGCATAAAAATTAAACATTTTGGGTGGATATTTTTTTAATTATTTTTACGTAGTGGTTAATACTCAACTGTAGCCCGATCCTAAATTAATAATATTGGGCATATCTGAACAATACCTAAAACTTACAATAAACCAAAGAAATTTCCTTGATTATAGTATAATAACTGGGAAAAAAGTAATATTAAAATTTTGGAAAAACCCTGCATCCCCCACAATCAAAATGTGGATTGTGGAGATGTCGGAGACATTAAATCTGGAAAAAATTAGATTTATCTTAATTGACAAACCAGAATTAGTTACTAGAATATGGTCTCCGTTCATAGATTATTTGAAGGGGTAGAATGGGCCGGCGCTGAGACCTGATGGAAGCTTGAACCCAGGGCTAGATTAATAGCTATACTTTCTTACCTACGGACCTATCTCCTAAGTTGTATTATGGATAGTTTATTCTATTTTTCTAATTTTCTTTTCTTTTTCTTTGTTAAAAAAAAAATAATAATAATTAGAGTCAATGTTAATATGTAACCGATAAATGAAGACCCCAGCTACATTGGTAGTGGAGTCCCTGGACTCCTGGATATTTAATATGTAACCGTTTAACAAAGTTTGTAGTGGTTCGGACTATGATATGTACATGCCTCTAATAAAATTTAATTATAAAAAAAAAGAATGTTTATGGAGGACCAGGAAACCAGAATCAAGAGTTACTCCAGGGGGTTACTCCAGAACCAGGGTCAGGGAGTGAATCTGCGTTGATTTTCATCGGTCGTGGCGAGGCGGCGACCGGACAGCAATGGCGGCCAGATCTCCCACAATTCAAAGCGATGGGGAAAGTACCCAGCGCCGCCGTGGGCATGAGCAGGGCGGCCGATGATGTGCTGGCCGTGGTTGTGCGCATGTGCAGGGGGGAGGATGTGCTGCCGCAGCAGTGCGCATGTGCAAGGCGGCCTGCCGTGCCGGCGGGTGAGGAACGAGCGGAGAGCAGAAACCCGGTGGCCCGGATACGGATGGCGGGTGGAGACGGAGATTAACAGACAGAGAGAGAGAGAGATAGAGAGGGTGGCCCACCCAGAGTTGAACAGCAGGTGTCCTGCCTTGGCCGGAGGCCACCTAGATTGTGAGGCCCTAGGCTTCAGCCTATGAAGCCTAGTGGTAAATCCGGCTCTGTGATGCCCCCCTAGATCTCGGGGCCCTAAACTTAAGCTTGTGAAGCTTATGTGTAAATCCGGCCCAGGTTATCAATTTAAGAGAAACATGGAGAACACCTGAACCCCTTACCATCCTGCATGTCAGTCTGAGCCTTGACTGTAAAGTTCAGTTGACAAGGGTTAAGCAATTCTGACAAGTGCCGTGATCCTCCAATTTATGGTCTCTTTAATTTAGTCAATATTAACACCTTCTCCACCCCCCTCCCGCTCTCTTCCCCCCCATCCCCCCCCCCCCCCCCCCCCCCCCCCCAATCTCTCCCTCTCTATTGCTGAATTGTCTGTCCTCGGCAAAGGCCTTTCCTTTGTACCACTACACCTAGACCTGAGTTCCATGCCTGCATTTGTGTTAAAAATTTATATCCTGGTGTCTCTGCTTCATTATGGATGCATAGCAATATTCATTGATAGATTCCTTCATCAAAATGTTCATCCTAACCATTTTGTAGCTGAATTTAATTACAACTCAACCTCCTGATGAGTTGCACAGTGGCTGAGACATGTAGCAGAAATTAGTAGGACATCGCATTTGACGATGAATGTGAGTCAATTGACTTCCTCGAGACACTGCATCAGATCCTCAGAGATTGACCAGGATTATCTGCTCACACATACTTTTTGCCTCCTGCCCTGGCTGCAAGCCACTCATAGCCATCACTCATCTGCCTTGAGGTCCAGCCCCCTAGTCCTCTCCCTAGCTCCATCTGCCTGTTATCCTTCATCTATCCTTGATTCACCAATCACCTCTTGCTTCTGTCTCATCAACACCTCTTTCCTCTTTATACTAGCTACCATCTACCGCTTCATTGTCAGTCTGGATGAAGAGTTTGAACCGGAAATGTTGATCATTCCTTTCCAGTTACAGGTGCCACACGACCCTCTGAGTTCCTGCACCAGATATATTTTCAAACTACTGGAGTTCATTGTTTATACTAAAGAAAGACACAGAATGCTGGAATAACTCAGAAAAGAGGGTGGGGAGAGAGAGGGGGGAAAGAGGGGGGAAAGAGGCGGTGGGGAAGAGGGGGGAACGGGGGGGTGGGGGAACAGGGGGTGGAAATGGGGGGGGAAGAGGGGGGAGGAGGGGGCAGAAAAGAGGGGCGGAGAAAGGGGGGGAAGAGAGGGGGTGAAAGGGGGGGAAGAGGAGGGGACGAGGGGGGGAGAAGAACGGTGGGGAGGAAGGGGGGGTGGGGGGAAAGCTTGTTTATTTTTACAACTTTCCCTTCCTAAATCTTAGCCATTGAAAAGAACCAGAAAAGAAACCAAGCTTTTTTGACCACCTTATCTACATGACGTTGCTTTCATGGAAATATGTACTTGCATTCCTAGATTCCGAGACTCCCCAGAACCCTGGCATTCAATGTGTAGGTCCTGCCCTGCTTAAACTTCCCAAAATGCACCACCTTGCACTTCTCTGTATTAAACTCCATCCACCATTCCTCAGCCCACCTGCCCAAGATCCCGCTCCAATTTTTGACAACCATCTCTGCTAACTACAATACCACCCACTTTAGTGTTGGGTGCAGGAAGTGTGAGGGACACTTTGGTCAGATTGGACAAGTTGGGCAGAAGGGTCCATTCCCATGCTGTATGAATAGGACATGCTCAAGGACAAAAGTTTTTTTTAAACCTGAAGATAAATATTCTGAATGGTACTGATGCATTATTAGAAATTTGGTGTACAAAACAAGGTCAGAATGTGCAATCCAAAGTCAGTTCATGGTTTCAATTCTGCAAATATAATCAGACTTGAACTGAAGCCCAGCCTTCAGGGAGAAGTTGCGTCCTTCAAATAAAAACTGATTAAAGTCATTGAAAGACAAAAGCTTTAAATCAAGACATAAATTTGTCATTTTGTTTAATCCTTCATTGAAGTCATTAGACATTTAATTTACTGAGAGAAAAATGGCAAAACATCTTGAATAATTGGTGTAAAAGGTAGATGGGAGAACCTTCTTGAATGCTCTGCAAAATCAGAGCTATTTTGAACAGATCTTTTCATGTACACAGTAGAGATGCTGCCTCACAGTTCTCCCTGTGACCACATGGGTTTCCTCCAGCTTTCTTAGTTTAGTTTAACCGGCAGTTGTACAGGGTTGCAGTTGCAGTTGTAAAGGGTCTTGGTGAGACCACACCTGGAGTATTGCATACAGTTTTGGTCTCCTAATCTGAGGAAAGACATTCTTGCCATAGAGGGAGTACAGAGAAGGTTCATCAGACTGATTCCTGCGACGTCAGGACGTTCATATGAAGAAAGACTGGATAGACTCGACATGTACTTGCTAGAATTTGGAAGATTGAGGGAGGATCTTATAGAAACTTATAAAATTATTAAGGGGTTGGACAGGCTAGATGCAGGAAGATTGTTCCCGATGTTGGGGAAGTCCAGAACAAAGTCACAGTTTAGAAACATAAACATAGAAAATAGGTGCAGGAGTAGGCCATTCGGCCCTTCGAGCCTGCACCGCCATTTAATATGATCATGGCTGATCATCCAACTCAGTATCCTGTACCTGCATTCTCTCCATACCCCCTGATCCCTTTAGCCACAAGTGCCACATCTAAGTCCCTCTTAAGTATTGACAATGAAGTGGCCTCAACTACCTTCTGTGGCAGAGAATTCCAGAGATTCACCACTCCCTGTGTGAAAAATGTTTTTCTCATCTCGGTCCTAAAAGATTTCCCCCTTATCCTTAAACTGTGACCCTTTGTTCTGGACTTCCCCAACATCGGGAACAATCTTCCTGCATCTAGCCTGTCCAACCCCTTAAGAATGTTGTAAGTTTCTATAAGATCCCCCCTCAATCTTCTAAATTCTAACGAGTACAAGCCAAGTCTATCCAGTCTTTCTTCATATGAAAGTCCTGACATCACAGGAATCAATCTGGTGAACCTTCTCTGTACTCCCTCTATGGCAAGAATGTCTTTCCTCAGATTTGGAGACCAAAACTGTACACAATACTCCAGGTGTGGTTTCATCAAGACCCTGAACAACTGCAGTAGAACCTCCCTGTTCCTATACTCAAATCCTTTTGCTATGAATGCTAACATACCATTCGCTTTCTTCACTGCTTGCTGCATCTGCATGCCTACTTTCAATGACTGGTGTACCATGCCACACAGGTCTCGTTGCATCTCCCCTTTTCCTAATCGGCCACCATTCAGATAATAGTCTACTTTCCTGTTTTTGCCACCAAAGTGAATAACCTCACATTTATCCACATTATACTGCATCTGCCATGCATTTGCCCACTCACCCAGCCTATCCAAGTCACCTTGCAGCCTCCTAGCATCCTCCTCACAGCTAACACTGCCCCCCAGCTTCATGTCATCCGCAAACTTGGAGATGTTGCATTCAATTCCCTCGTCCAAATCATTAATATATATTGTAAATAGCTGGGGTCCCATCACTGAGCCTTGCAGTACCCCACTAGTCACAGTCTGCCATTCTCAAAAGGACCTGTTTACTCCTTATTAGCTAAGTAATCCCGCAACTGATGGATCAGATCAAAGCTCTGCAGTCCTGTCTAATTCCAAACTGATTCCTGGGAACCAGACTGATTCCTGGGATGGCACGACTTCCATATGAAGAAAGACTGGATAGACTCGGCTTGTGCTCGCTGGAATTTAGAAGATTGAGGGGTGATCTCATAGAGACTTACAAAATTCTTAAGGGGTTGGACAGGCTAGATGCAGGAAGATTGTTCCCGATGTTGGGGAAGTCCAGGACAAGGGGTCACAGTTTAAGGATACGGGGGAAGTCTTTTAGGACCGAGATGAGAAAATCGTTTTTCACACAGATAGTGGTGAATCTGTGGAATTCTCTACCACAGAAGGTAGTTGAGGCCAGTTTGTTGGCCATATTTAAGAGGGAGTTGGATGTGGCCCTTGTGGCTGAAGGGATCAGGGGGTATGGAGAGAAGGCAGGTACAGGATACTGAGTTGGATGATCAGCCATGATCATATTGAATGGCATGCAGGTGCAGCAGGTTTCTATGTTTCTATGTCATTGGTACCTATATGTACCACGACCTCAGGCTACTCTTCCTCCCATTTCAGGATATGTTGGACACATTCAGACACATCCCAGACCCTGGCACCAGGGAGGCAAACTACCATCCGGGTCTCCTGACTGGGTCCATAGAATCGCCTATCTGACCCCCTAATTATGAGTCCCCTATTACTACTGCCCTCTTCTTCTTTTCCTTACCCTTCTGAGCAACAGGGCCGGTCTCTGTACCGGAGGCCTGGCCGCTGTTGCTACCACCAGGTAGGCTGTGCCCCCCAACAGTATTCAAACAGGAGCACATTGCCAAGGTGTACAGCCACCAGGGTACACTCCAGTCCCTGCCTCTGCCCCTTGACCCTCCTAACTGTGACCCACTTGTCTGTCTCCTGTGGTTTTGGAGTGACCACCTCTCTGTAACTACGCTCTATGACCTCTTCGCTCTCCCTGACCAGACGGCGGTCATTGAGCTGCTGCTCCAGGTTCCTAATACGGTCCCTTAGGAGCCCCATCTCGATGCACCTGGCGCAGAAGTGGACGTCTAGAGGGCTACCAGACTCCACGACCTCCCACATCTGACTTCCAGAACAGCAAACTGCCCTGGGCCTCATACTCCCCCCTTACCCAGGATACAATACAAAGTACAATACAATACAGTACATAGTGCTGGAAGAAATCAGCAGGAATCTAACTCCCAATCAGCTGCTTCCTCTAGTCGGATTCCACCAATCAGCGGCTTCCTCAAGCCCACTTGTTTTGAACTGCGAACTGCGAATGGAACGTTACAGATTTGGGCTCCTCCCTCACCAACGGCTCCTGGGCCTCTGTGAATCGAAGCCCCGCGATCAGGTTTTAAACTTACAGCTCGGACGTCGCTCCTCCCTCACCAACGGCTTCTGGGCCTCCTTTAAGGATAAGGGCGAAGTCTTTTAGGACCGAGATGAGAAAAACATTTTTCACACAGAGAGTGGTGAATCTCTGGAATTCTCTGCCACAGAAGGTAGTTGAGGCCAGTTCATTGGCTTTATTTAAGAGGGGGTTAGATGTGGCCCTTGTGGCTAAGGGGATCAGGGGGTATGGAGAGAAGGCAGGTACGGGATACTAAGTTGGATGATCAGCCATGATCATATTGAATGGCGGTGCAGGCTCGAAGGAGCCGAATGGCCTACTTCTGCACCTTTTCTATGTTTCTATGTTTCTAGTTTAGTTTACTTTGTCGTCACACGTACCGAGTACAGTGAAAAGCTTATTTGTTGCGTGCTATCCAATCAATGGAAAATGATACATGATTACAAACAAGCTGTCCACAGTGTACAGATACAGGATAAAGGGAATAATAATTAATGAATGATAAAGTCCAGTAAATTCTGATTAAAGATATTCCTAGGTTCTCCAATAAGGTAGTGGTAGATCATTTCAAATGACATGGTTAAATATAGTGATTGAATAAGAAAGTGGGATAACATAGAAGCTCTGGGAAATGGTGATTGATGGTTTGCGTGAGCTTGATGGGCTGAAGGACCTGTTTCCATGCAGTACTTTTAATGATTCAATGATGTAAAGTGTGCCAAACCTCACCCTGAAGTTCCCAATTGCAAGATGGCTATACAAAATTAAATGCATTTTTATTTTCTTATTTCTCATACCTTACCTTAATTGGTACATGCGACAATAATTGGTACATGTGACAATAAACTGACCTTGAAACCTTGAAATACTTTACATTGAAAAATTACAAGAAAATATGTGCCCTTGTGTCAGATCCTAAACATTATAGATTATTTCAGCATGCTGTTGTTATTCTCCTGAAGTGTTTGGAAGGCCTTACATTATTACCTGAATCCTTCTACACAGGATTTTCAGAAAGAACAGGGGTGTTGATGGAGGCAGATACGACGATAGTGTTTAAGGGGCTTTTAGATAGGTGCATGGATCTGCAGGAAATGGTGGAGATTAGTTTGACAATATCATGTTCGGGACAGACATTGTGCGCCAAAGGGCCAGTTCCTGTGTTGTACGTTTGCTATGTTCTATATACTATTAACATTTGAGAATGTCACACCATTCAGATCCAAAGTGGTAATGGATCATTCCACTGTGGTTGAAAAACTTTATTTAATTCATAGAGTGGCTTGGTAACCAAATAACTTCCTCTGAGGTGGTCTTGTCTGTCGAACTTGACAAAACCTCCTGCTGTAGAAAAACAACAAAATTGTTGCAACTTGTCGCATTAAAGAGGTTTGCCAATCCTGCATTTTTTCAGAGCTTTACAAAACCCAGTACTACCAGTAATGACAGATTAAAACATTGCAAATCAATTCTAATAAAATGATCTTTCAACAGAGGTAACACTCTTTTCCATTTTCCTTAAGGCTTGCGATGATGAAGCAGCATGGAGGTCAGAGATTTACAGATTACATTTTCAACTTGGCAGCAGTATTCTTGAAACATTTGTCATCGTGTTTTGTGGCACTGCGCGTGCTAAATAGGATATACTCAGTGCAAATCTGGCAGCTCAAAACTGACCATCTATGAGGTGCTACGGACTATTGACAGCAGTAAAAACATACACCATCACAACTTGTATCTTCATGGATCAATATGTCCAACTCCCTACTGTTACAATCAAACCAAGGGATCAATAAGCAGTGCAGAGATATGCTTAAGATCAACATCAGGCATACATAAAAAATGAGGTGCCATGCTGGTGAAACTACAATTCAGAAAGTGCTAAACAGTAAATTATTAGCTAAGTGATCCCGCAACTGATGGATCAGATCAAAGCTCTGCAGTCCTGACTAATTCCAGACTGATTCCTGGGAACCAGACTGATTCCTGGGATGGCACGACTTCCATATGAAGAAAGACTGGATAGACTCGGCTTGTGCTCGCTGGAATTTAGAAGATTGAGGGGTGATCTCATAGAGACTTACAAAATTCTTAAGGGGTTGGACAGGCTAGATGCAGGAAGATTGTTCCCGATGTTGGGGAAGTCCAGGACAAGGGGTCACAGTTTAAGGATAGGGGGAAAGTTTTTTAGGACCAAGATGAGAAAATCGTTTTTCACACAGAGAGTGGTGAATCTGTGGAATTCTCTGCCACAGAAGGTAGTTGAGGCCAGTTTGTTGGCCATATTTAAGAGGGAGTTGGATGTGGCCCTTGTGGCTGAAGGGATCAGGTGGTATGGAGAGAAGGCAGGTACAGGATACTGAGTTGGATGATCAGCCATGATCATATTGAATGGTGGTGCAGGCTCGAATGGCCGAATGGCCTGCTCCTGCACCTAATTTCTATGTTTCTATGTTTCTACGTTGAATGAAACAGCTGATGGAAAGAGGCATCTACAAGAATGTGCTATTCTTAAGCATGCAGTTGCTAAGGAAAATAGTGAAGCTTTCATAACCATGTTTAGCCAGGACTGCCAGATATATTTTCTTTTCACAAATGCTGTATGACCTGCAGAACATTTCCAGTATTTTCTGTGATTCACTTCTTCATATTCCCTAAGATTACTTCATAATCATCATAATCATAATCATATTTTATTAGCCAAGTATGTTTTGCAACATACGAGGAATCTGATTTGCCATACAGTCATACCAATAAAATGCAACAAAACACACAAAATACATTTTAACATAAACATCCACCACAGCAACTCCTCCACATTCCTCATGGAATAGAAGGCAAAAAAAAGTTAAATCTCTTCCCTTCTTTGTTCTTCTTTGTTCAGGGATCTCGGGCCACTTATCCCAATTCTTAATGATTTCAAGGATGTGGCCAGTCAGCGTTTGTTGACAATTTAGAGGACATTCTACAATTATCATCTCCACCAATGATGTCTCAAGAATGAATATGTATATGTTTTTTTTAAAGGTATGCGTTCAGGATTTCACTATTTTGCATTAAGCCGCTGTAGTAAGGAAGGAAGGATTCCTTGCTTATGAAGGAATGACCGCAGTAGATTCAACCTCGAATAAACAGAGATGGGGATCTCTCAGAATAAAATTGGCAGGTAGACTCATTACTAATAGCCAAGTCACCTTATTCTTTGCCCCTCTTTCATACATTCATCCCTATTCCTAAATCTTCAATTTCCCTTTCATGCCCCCCTCTTTCCTTTTACCCTGTCTGCTTCCACCCATATTGCTTCCTCTGGCTTTACATTTCACTCCTCTCCATAGGAGACACACGTTTGCCTCCTTTTCAATTCCAGCTTTGCCACTTACTCCATCCATCTTCATTACAACTCCCCCCTCCCCTCACTTCACCTGTGTCCTTGTATCACTTGCCAGACTTTGTCCCAATCCCACCTCCCAATAACAACTTTCTCCTCCTGCTCCATCAGTCTGAAGAAAGCCCCCAACACAAAATGTCATCTATCCATTCCCTCCACAGAAGCTACATGACCAGCTAAGTTCCTCCAGCACTTTCTGTTTTGCTCCTGATACCCTGTTTGTTTAGGATGTGCGATGTATCATTGTTGAAGTCCTTACTAAATTCAGTCAGATCCTTGGATCATTTGTTTCTCCCCGACTGGAGAAACATAGTATTGAGCTGGCATGAGTCCACTTAGCTACTCAGAGAAGCGCACCAAAAACACTGATCCCCATTGTTGTTAGCAATTTGGCTCGTATCTTCCCATCCTCATGAATCATATTGTTCCATCAATTTGCTCTATAAAATTGTTGAACAAACTAAGGATATGTAAGGTTGAAAGAAAAGAGCTGCAGGAGATTTATAATGATATAGTTTACACATTTGTGGGTCGAGAAGCTGTTTTGTAATAAAGTGTTATCAGAGAAGATTTGTAAAGCTTTAGTAATAGTGATGGAAATTACTTCTATTTATTAAAAGGACTTGTTGCAAGTAAGTCTTGGGTTATTTCCACTGTGTATCAGTGATTAAATTTATTTTAAGCCATATTGCGCTGTTAAATAACGCAATCATCTTTACAAAACTAAAACTCTGATCTTGTGCTCTTCCAGTTTGCGCGGTTTTTCTATTTACGCAAAAACGGTATACGATAGCAGTATGATTTTTCGCCAGCTCACTCACCGTTCTCATCTGCTGCGAGTGGAATATTGTAAAACTTAGCGAGGTTTAACTTTTTTTTTAAATTTGCGTGGGCAGATCGATCTCCTCTCCTGCCAGTCAGTGCCGCGTGGATTGGCCTCTTCTCCTGTCACTCCTGTCTCGGACGGTCCGCCCCTTCCTGCGCCATCGCAGCTTTACTGAAGCTGAGGGACGCTGCGGGTGGCCAGCGCTAGTCTCCAACTGGACACCATTTTTGGAGGGACCGGAGGCGGCGTTGCCCGGCGTGACCCACGGGAGATGTCGCCAAACGGAAAGCGGAAAATCTGATCCCAGTGGAGGAGTGCATCCAGTGCCCGCTGTGAGCCCCAAACGCACCGCCATCACAACGCCCCGCAGCTCCAGCCCCTTCCCTCTGGTCACCCTCGCTGGCTCCTGCCCCCCTCACCCGTCATACCCCCTCTCCCTCATGGCTCTTCCCTCGTCTTTTCTCCAAGCTTTTCCACACCCCGCCCACATGCCGGCAAGGCCGTAGCTGCTGGTGCTTCTGGGCCGACGGCTGATGCTCCTCCGGGGCACGCAAGAAGGCAGAGGAGCAGCTACTTTGAGATCCTAGGGAGGGAGGGTGAGGGAGGAGAGGGGATAGAGGGAGAGGAGGGGAGTATGGAGGGGAGAAGAGTTATGGAGGGAGGGAGGGAGGGGAGGGTAGGGGGAGAGGGAGGAACTGAGGAGTGAGAGTTGGTGGAGGGAGAATAGAGGCAGAGGAGGGGGGAGTAGAGGATGGGGGAGTGGGGTAGGTAGGGATTTGGGAATAGAGGGAGAGGAGGGCAGTGGGGGAGGTGAGGAGGGATAGTGGGGGGATAGGGGAGGTGGGGGATAGAAGGATACGAGGGGGTAGGGAGGAGAGAGGAGTTATGGAGGGAGGGAGGGAGTGACGGAGGGTAGGGGAAAGGAGAGCGAGAGAGAGGTGAGGGAGGAATTGGGGGAGGAGGAGAGGGGAAAGAAGAGGGTGAAGAGGAGGGGGTGAGAGTGCTAGGGATGAGGGGAAATGAGCTGCGCCTGTGCAGTTGGAGGCTATGGATGAGTGGTGGAATATTGCATTGGGGTGAAAGAGCTAATAAACAAATCTAATAGTCAAATCTAAAATGGAGTTGTTCTTCTACAAAAGCTTGGCCTAGCAGAACAAAATAATAACATTGTAAATTATATGGAACACTTTATGGAGGACAGGTTGTCTTTTCAATAAAGACATTAAAATGGCATCCTGCAGTAATGTCATGTGATTCTTCAAGGCCATAAAGAAGCCAAGATTGAAAAAAATAGCTGATGCTCCAGAGATAATTAATAACATGTTATTGGATGAGCTTGATTTGGACCCAGCTTTTCTTATATTCTGAAAGGCGACAAAATCTTCCAGTCATGCCATATTAAGACTTGGTAGGAGTGTTTTACTGATAAGAAAAATGTATAATTGTACTAACTGTCCATTGTTCTGTGAGTGGGAGCCTGGGAAACACTGAGCAACATTTGTGCTCATTGTAATCTCGCCACTTCCGTCTGACGAATCAATTAAATATTGCCACATTTACCTTAAGCAGTTTTTGTTGCTATCTGTTTTTTAAGAAACAAACTTTGACAGGGGACCAAGCCTCCTGTGTGACAGGAACCCATCGGGTCCCACTTAGTCTAGTTCCTCATTAAAACTGAAATAATATTTTGTAACCAAAATAAAAGAAGCTAGATGAGAAGGATGAACCTGTGATTACTGAATATTGTTTTGGTGATGAAATGCAAACTACTATAAAAAAAACCTCTTTTGATTGAGGTACTGTCTGAGAGCATCCAAATCTTGCAAATGAAACTGGTATTTCTAATACAAATGAGGGACATGATATCTGTTTCAGCCCCATCACCACATTGATCTGTGAAAGGAACACCTGCCAGGGTGCTGAAGTTACTTTTGGTATTCAGTGAAAGTACTGCTTCTTGGAGGAACTACTAGAGGTTGTCACCTAAGGTAAGTTAGAGGACATTTGATTCCATGTTGTGACACAAGTTGATATCCCCTAGTTCCACAAAGAAACTACAAGTGTTGCTGATGGCCAAAATGACTCCTTCTGAATGCCAATGATGGATAGTCATCAGCTGAGACACTTCTTCCAGTCCTTTCATAAGGTTTTACATTATGGGACATGGATAGGAGGCATTTTTTATTTCTTGCTTTTTGTAAGAATTTATTAAAACAATACACACATGTTCATAAATCAAATAAAAAGCTTCTTAACAATGTTTTACACTCCCTCTACTTAGCTCTGGAGGCTTATTAGAATTTAAATAGACTTTTAAAAAATATATCTGACATTTAATCCACCTTGGAGACCTATTAGTCTTAAATGAAAGGATGCAAATCATATTTCATAGTTTACTACCACCCAGTAGGGAAGCATTATTTCAGCTTAATTTCCTTGTGCTGTTTATATTCCCCGTGCCCACACTGTAATGAGTTATTTTGAATGCATTTGTGCTGCATTATTATATTTCCCTATCATTCCCAAGTGAATCTGATTGACGATGTATGAAAGTGTTTCACCAATAGGTGGCCCACTGTGTTTTTGCTTGCAATCTTACAACCCACCCCCACTCTGAATTCCCTTCGCCTCTTTCCCTGACCTAAACCCCTGTCAGTGTTTGACCCAGTTATATAAAAAAAGTTCCAGGCCGTGACTGGTGGAGCAATAGAACTGTAGGTCTGTGCTACAAGAACAGAATGGAGGCTTTTCTTTAAAGAAGTTTCTGTATGCAAGCCTGACTGCTTGGTCTTTGTTCTGTGTCCTTGGCAGGGTCTGAAAGAACCAGGCCTGCAATGAACAGGCCGAGAGTGTCACTCAGCAGAAATAATAAGCTATTGTCTTCATTAAACAGCCCTTGTTTTAGCAAATAGATCGCTGAAATTGTAAAAGAAGACTAGAAGAGAGCACTTAAAAAAAATACTGAGAGAGCGGTCTTTGTTTCATTCTATGGGTAATCACAGGGGAGATTCATATTCAAATAGACTTGGGTTGTGAATTGGTTGTTCACACGTTCTCATGCACCCAGGATGGCTGTGATTAAAGCTAATTACAATGACGAATGAAATCTTAAAAAGAGTACTCAATCACATTGTTGTTCATGCATGAAGCAAAGTAGGTTTAACCAATGGAGGTGTGATTTCAGCTATTACAAACGATGCAAGTGTTTGGTGAAAGCTTTTAGAATCTGTTTCAAACAAAATGTGTAATCTATCAGTTGATATTTAATATGCAGCCTTATCAACTGGTTTTGTTCCTTTTGACTTACAAAACAGGTGCCAAGATGTCAGCCATGTGTCACTAGTGTAATTAATGAAGAAAATGCTGTAAACACTCAGTACGTCAGGCAGCATCTGCGGAATGAGAAATAGTTAACATTTCAGAGACACGAGACAGAGACTGCTGGAATTTTAAGTAAAGCACAAAATGCTAGAGTAATTCAGTGGATCATCTGTGGAGTATATGGATAGGCAACTTTTCAAAACGGGACCCTTCTTCACCCATCTGAGAAAGGTCCAGAACTGAAACGTTGTCGACCCATGTTTTCTACAGATGCGGCCAGACCTGCTGAGTTACTGCTGCACTTTGTATTTTAGTTAACATTTCAGGTCTGAGACGATTTAGCAGAAATGGAAAATAAATCAAATTAATTCACAGCAACAGACAGGGTGGGGAGGATGGGTAGGACAATGGCTATATCTCTGGAGGGGTGAGTCCAAAAGAGTTAATATACAGTTCGAATAACGGTTAAAATCAAATAATGTTTTTTTTGTTTGTGTGACACCTTGCTGAAAGCAAGGCCATGAGATATGCCTAGTAATACACTAACAAACAGTTAGGTCCAACACAACCTTGAGGAACAACACCTCATTTCTGTACAGGCACATTGCAGACTTCAGGACACAATATCAAATTCTCCAACTTTACGTAACTCACTCTTTCGTTTTGACTGCATCAGAACTGATCATTTCTTCTTGACAACATTTTGGCTTTGTTTTTTTTTCTCTTTCTATTATTATAAACTGTAATGCTGAGAATGCCTCCTTTGGACAGAAAATACAAAAGCTTGAAAGCACACACCACCAAACCCAGGATTAGCTTCTTCCCCTCTGTTATCAGGTTTTTGAATGGTCCTTCCATAAGCTAGGGTACAGTCCAATTCTCTTCTACCTCCTTGTAGACTTTGGAATTTGTCTCTGAAACTATTAGACTACAATGCTAGGAACTATATTCCATGTTCTGTATCTTCCTTATTGTACTTAAGGTTGGTTTGATTGCATTTATGTGTAGTATTTGATTGGATAACATGCAAAACAAAACTTTTCACTGTATCTCAGTACACATACTAATAATTAACCTAAACCTGAAATGAGAAGCATAAACCGATCCCAACTGCTATTCAAACTGCGATGTTAACTCATTTGGCCTTACGTTTTCAGAGGTATTCCTATTTTCTACCCATTCCTCCCCTATCTTCTTTGCTATCAAAAACGAACTTATTTTCCCTCTTTCCAAAAGGTGAAGCATTAATGTAGACACTAAAAACTGCAGATGCTGGGATCTTGAGCAAAACACAAGGTGCTGGTGGAACTCAGCAGGTCAGGCAGCATCTATGAAGGGAATGATGACATTTTGGGTCAGGACCAGCTGAGTTCTTCTAACAGTTTGTGTTTTGAATCATTCATGGGTTCTCTTTCTACAGATGCTACCTAACCTGCTGAATGCTTTCAGCATTATATGTTTTTACTTTAGATTTCCAGCATCTGCAGCTTTTATATTGATGTTTATGTGTCATAGTAGCTATTTATTAAATGTTTTAGTTTGGTTGAAGTGCAACTGTTTGTAGTGGTTGAGATCTCCTAATTTCTATCCTCGTTTGGGCCTGTCACAAACCTAGTTCCCTAATATCTATGCCATCTCTCTAGTAATTCTCTGAAATTGAACAAGACTATTTGCAAACGTATTTGACAGTAAAATATGATCTTCAGAACACATTTCTTAACTCTAATTGGGCTGTCCTACGTAAGCGACTTTGTAGGCGACTGTAGGAGACTATGAGGTTGAAGGTTCTTGGAGGTTCTCGTAGGTTGTAGCCGGTGCTGACCGGTGAATTTCATTGGCTCATTGGGGAAAAAAAAGGTAAGCAGTAGTTTTCAGAACCAAGGATAACCGACCGGTAATGTTAAATGCCCGCCGAGCTTCACAGCCGTGTATCTCTGGCTTATTAAAAGTTGTCTCCACTCCTTCACCCCCCTTCTCTCCCACCCCCCCCCCCTTTTAAAGGACTTACTGTGCTAGCCGTCTTAAATACAGTGCCAACCTTCCTGTTCATCGGGGTGTATGTCTGTATCACATTGGCTTTGCACCGAGTGAATTTTTTAGACAGCGCTCCCCACATTTGCCCTGTCCGCCGCCTGCATAATGGGCTGGTGAAGGAAGCGATGTGTTTGTGTGTGTTCCACTCTGACAGTCGCCGTTCCAGTTGCCGGTTTTTCAGGCGACTGCCGGCAACTTGACAGTCGCCGGCAGTGCGCTGAAAAATCGCCTAAAATGGACAGGCCCATAACAGGAGAGCATATTTCCTCCATTAGCTGATACTACACCACTGGTGAGTTACATTGCCAGCCAAGATTTTGGTATCCCCTTTATGTTTCCTTATGTTTAATAGTGCCTTCCTCCATTAAAGTCACAGCACATAAATTAAAGTTGTTGTAAATTATCACTAAGTAGAAACACTTAGAATCTGAGAAAAAGGCTCACTCTAGAGACATTGGTAGAAAATGTATGTGATTGCTCCAGTGCTAAATGGCAGAAGTGATGTGCTGGTGAAGGTTTAAGAAAGAACTGCAGATGCTGGAAAAATCGAAGATAGACAGAAATGCTGGAGAAACTCAGTGGGTGAGGCAGCATCTATGGAGTGAAGGAATAGGTGACGTTTTGGGTCGAGACCCTTCTTCAGACTGATGTTTGGGGTCGAGACCCTTCTTCAGACTGATATGGGGGAGGGGGAGGGCGGGCGGGAGCGGAGCTACGGGATATAGAGGAGATCCTGGTGAGAGCCTCATCTATAGTCGAAGAAGGGAACCCCTGTTCCCTAAAGAATGAAGACATCTCCAATGCCCTGGTTTGGTACACCTCATCCTGCGTGCAGATGTGGTGTAGACGGAGGAATTGGGAGTAGGGGATAGAGTCCTTACAGGAAGCAGGGTGGGAAGAAGTGTAGTCAAGATAGCCATGGGAGACAGTGGATTTGGAGTCGATCTCGGTCAGTAGCCTGTTACCTGCGATGGAGATGATGAGGTCTAGAACTGGTAGGGAGATGTACCTGCGATGGAGATGGTGAGTTCCAGAAACTGGTAAAGGAGCCATCTTTCAGTTGAGATTTTAAACTGAGTACTCATTTGTTCTCTCAGTTGGAAGTAAATGATCCCATGCTACAATTTTAAAGAAATACCATGATATTTTACCCCAATCTCCTGTCTTTTTAAAATATCTCCACTAAAACATATTATTGGGGTTTTTATCACATTGCTGTTTGTAGGGCTTGGCTGCTGCATTTCTTATATTACTGCATTAGGCAACATGATGGCGCAGTGGTAGAATTGCTGCCTTACAGCCCCAGAGACTCGAGTTTGATTCTGACTTCGGGTGATGTCTGTATGGGATTTGTACGGTCTCCCTGTGACCACGTGGGTTTTCTTCGGATGCTCCGGTTTCGTCCCACATTCCAAAGATGTATAGCATTATAGGTTAACTGGTGTCAGTAAAATTTGTAAATTGTCCCTAGTATGAAGGATGGTGCTAGTGTACGGGATAATCACTGGTCGGCATGGATTATTTGGTGGGCCAAAGAGCTTGTTTCCGTGCTGTATCTCTAAACTAAATTAAACTACAGTGAATACAAGTGCTTTAGTATGTCCTGAGGTTTCAGAGTGTGAAAAATGAGAATGAATGCAAATGCATTTATTTTCATGTATCTTTCTCAAAAATATGTGCTAACCTGCTCCTCTTGCAACTCATATCAGTGCTTAATAATGGAAGTAATTTCCCCGTTTTTTAATGTAACTGTTACCTGACCAACACACCACAATAATGTAAACATATTCAGATCAGATATTATTTCAAGTGCAGTGATCAATGTGACAGTTTTAAATAGCATAATTTCAGTTCGTAATTCCTCCCGGGTTGCAATATGCTGCTTTAGGCAACATGATGGCGCAGTTGCAATATGCTGCTTTTATATCACAGGACTGTTATCTGTCTCTGCCAGCAGTACTCTTCATAAAGGAGACAGTATTGCTGCCTGCAGCAGCTTGGGGCTGTACCTCAGGAAATGTTCATCATCATGCTGTGCAAGGCAGATTGTCACTGGAACTAACCAACTGCTGCTGTGGGTCACTTTATCTTTGGCACACAAAGATGCCATGCAAGAGGTTACTTCACAAGATAAGAGCTCATGGTATTGGAGATAATGTGTTAACATGGATAGACGATTGGCTAACCAACAGGAAGTGGGAAATAAGGGTAATGGTGGCATTTTTAGATTGGCAATCTGTAACTAGTGGGATGCCACAGGAATCAGTGCTGGGACTGCAGCTGTTTTCTAGTATATACTAGACCAAGTGCAGACTCCAACGCATTATTCCATCACTCACCCGTTCCCCCAGCGAAACACCTTCCCCCAACACAATATTCCACCACTTTCTCTCTCCTCTCACCCCCCCCCCCCACCTCGTCTCCCCCCTCCGATCCTGGGCACAGTGAAATAATGCATGGGTCGGGGTCGGGGTCCGGGGTGGGCGTGGAGTGAATCACCCCGTGTGGGGTTGGGGGTCGGGGGGGAAATCACCCCAGTGTGGGGGTCGGGATCTGGTGCAGGTGCAGTGCGGTCAGTGACTCTGGGTGGGCGGAGGGACATGTGTGAGCGCTGCCTACCCACAGCCCGTCACAGTGCGGCCGCACGGGGAGACCCACGGGTGGAGGGCGGCCGTGGTCGGACAGCATTAACCCCGGGGAAAGTGGTGGCAGCCCTGAGGGATCCGCTCCTTCCGCTGCTTACACCAGGTTTCAGAGTGTCCCTTGATGCTCGGGTTCAGAGCGCTCAGTCACCCTCCAGCCCCAGGTGGTCGTGGGCCCTCAATCCGCCGGCACACTGCCCTTTCGCAGGTAGTCACGAAAATCATTTGTATCTTCTCTCTGTCCGTGAGCAGCAGTGATGTTGGTGATTTTTGCTAGGTAAGAACATACGTGTTGCGTGTGTGGTACTCCATAAGGCTTGAGCGACTCCGTGCATCACGCCCTTTGACCTTATGACCTTCCGTGCAACGCTCCTATTTAAATGCGGCCCTCCCCCTGACATCACTCGAAGCTGTACAACTTCTTATTTTTAATTTAATAATAAAAGAGCAGTGATAGAAAAAATAAAATAAAGAGTGTCAAGATAGACAAGAGAGTAGAAACAGATAGCGAGAGAGACAAAAAGCAGAGATAAGAAGCTAAGGAGATTGAAAAAGAAAAGAGAAAAATAGAAAGAAAATAAATTAGGAGAGATATACCTATTGAGTATCTTTACCCATCCGTCACCCGGCTCTGAACCATTTAATTTCTAAGGTTATGTTATGTTGCACCATATGCTTGTAAGAAGTCGATAAAAGGAGACCAAATCTTTAAGAATTGGTCTACTTTGCCTAGTAGGAGGAATCTCATTTCTTCAAGATGTAGCGTTTCTGACATATTTGAAATCCATATTTTGAGCGTTGGCGTGGATGCGTTTTTCTACAATTTAAATATAAGTGTTTTTGCTGTTGTTAAACCATAATTAAAGAGAGCTTCTTGGAACGCAGTTAATTTACATCCCTTTTCCATTGATCCAAAGATAATCAGTTCTGTTTTGTGTTGAATAGTTTTGGGGTTCAATTTTGGGGTTCAATTTTGTGTTGAATAGTTTTGTAAAAGTTCCAAAGATTTTGTTCCAAAATTTATGAAGTTTTGTACAGGAGACAAAGGAATGTGCTGTAGTGGCATTTTGAGTTAGACATTTGTCACTAATGGGGGAAACATTTGGACATATTTTATTCAATCTAGTTTTCGAGTAATATAATCTATGTCAAATTTTTAATTGAATTAAGTTATGCCTGACATTAATCGGACATTTATGTATATATAATAGGTTTTTTCCCATCTGTCTTTCAAAACAAAAAGGATTAACATAAAATCTAAAACTAGAGAACTCCTAAGTGTAAACTAGTGAACTCCTAAATACATACAGTGGCTTGCAAAAGTATTCATACCCCTTGAACATTTCGTCACGTTACAACCACAAACTTAAATGTATTTTATTGGGATTTTATGTGATCAACCAACAGAAAGTGGTGCATAATTGTGAAGTGGAAGGAAAATGATACATGGTTTCCAAATGTTATTACAAATAAAAAACTGAAAAGTGTGGCGTGCAAAAGTATTCAACCCCCCTGAGTCAATACATTGTAGAACTACCTTTCGCTGCAATTACAGCTGCAAGTCTTTTGGGGTATGTCTCTACCAGCTTTGCACATCTCGAGACTGAAATTTTTGCCCATTCTTCTTTGCAAAATCGCTCAAGCTCAGTCAGATTCTCAATTGGATGTAGGTCTGGACTTTGACTGGGCCATTCTAACACATGAATATGCTTTGATCTAAACCATTCCATTGTAGCTCTGGCTGTATGTTTATGGTCATTGTCCTGCTGGAAGGTGAACCTCCGCCCCAGTCTCAAGTCTTTTGCAGACTCTAACAGGTTTTCTTCCAAGATGCCCTGTATTTGGCTCTATCCATCTTCCCATCAACTCTGACCAGCTTCCCTGTCCCTGCTGAAGAAAAGCATCCCCACAGCATGATGCTGCCACCACCATGTTGCAAAGTGGGGATGGTGTGTTCTGGGTGATGTGCAGTGTTAGTTTTCTGCCACAAATAGCGTTTTGCATTTAGGCCAAAAACTTCAATTTTGGTCTCATCAGACCAGAGCACCTTCCTCCACATGTTTGCTGTGTCCCCCACATGGCTTGTGGCAAACTGCAAATGGGACTTCTTATGGCTTTGTTTCAACAATGGCTTTCTTCTTGCCACTTTTCCATAAAGGCCCGATTTGTGGAGTGCACAACTAATAGTTGTCCTGTGGACAGATTCTCCCACCTGAGCTGTGGATCTTTGCAGCTCCTCCAGGTTACCATGGGCCTCTTGGCTGCTTCTCTGATCAATGCTCTCCTTGCCCGGCCTGTCAGTTTAGGTGGACAGCCATGGCTTGGTTGGTTTGCAGTTCTGCCATACTCTTTCCATTTTTGGATGATGGATTGAACAGTGCTCCGTGAGATGTTCAAAGCTTGGGATATTTTTTTTGTAACCTAACCCTGCTTTAAACTTCTCCACAACGTTATCCATGACCTGTCTGGTGTGTTCCTTGGGCTTCATGATGCCCAAGGAACATTGTTTGTTCACTAATGTTCTCTAACAAACCTCTGAGGCCTTCACAGAACAGCTGTATTTATATTGCGTACAGTTTTGGTCTCCAAATTTGCGTACAGTTTTGGTCTCCAAATCTGAGGAAGGACATTATTGCCATAGAGGGAGTGCAGAGAAGGTTCACCAGACTGATTCCTGGGATGTCAGGACTGTCTTATGAAGAAAGACTGGATAGACTCGGTTTATACTCTCTGGAATTTAGGAGATTGAGAGGGGATCTTATAGAAACTTACAAAATTCTTAAGGGTTGGACAGGCTAGATGCGGAAGATTGTTCCCGATGTTGGGGAAGTCCAGGACAAGGGGTCACAGCTTAAGGATAAGGGGGAAATCCTTTAAGACCGAGATGAGAAAGACGTTTTTCACACAGAGAGTGGTGAGTCTCTGGAACTCTCTGCCACAGAGGGTAGTTGAGGCCAGTTCATTGGCTCAGGAGGGTATGGAGAGAAGGCAGGTACGGGATACTGAGTTGGATGATCAGCCATGATCATATTGAATGGCGGTGCAGGCTCGAAGGGCTGAATGGCCTACTCCTGCACCTAATTTCTATGTTTCTATGTTTCTATACTGAGATTAGATTACACACAAGTGGACTCTATTTACTAATTAGGTGACTTCTGAAGGCAATTGGTTGCACTGGATTTTATTTAGGGGTATCAGAGTAAAGGGGGCTGAATACTTTTGCACCCCACACTTTTCAGTTTTTTATTTGAAAAAAAATTGAAAACCATGTATCATTTTCCTTCCACTTCACAATTATGCGCCACTTTGTGTTGGTCTATCGCATAAAATCCCAATAAAATACATTTATGTTTGTGGTTGTAACGTCACAAAATGTGGAAAAGTTCAAGGGGTATGAATACTTTTGCAAGCCACTGTACATAAAAAACACAAACACAACATATGTATGGAGAATTGCTAACCCAGCAGGTAGGGAATACTCATTTTATTCAACGGTACATAAACGTATTCACGTATCGACTATTTTTTAGTGGACACAAAATAAATTCCCTATACACATAACTCTAAATATCATAACAGTATTATTTCTGATCACTCCCCGTTAACTTTTTTTTTTAATTAGAAGGAATGTTCTGGAGGTTTAACCCCCAAATCTTAAACAACTCACAAGGTTGTACATATTTAAAACAGCAGATGATATTCTTCTTTGAGACAAATGATACACGAGGTATTTCACCCTCCTTATTATGGGAAACTTTTAAGGCATTTATTTTTTTTGTAAAATATTTTTATTAGAAGTAATTACATATTAAGAAGAAATATAAAATCCAATTAAAACAAAAGAAAATATTATCGTCACATACATTCTTAATATTTTTAAAATTTACAATCAATCTTATTTGTACTTCTATAATTTTCTTTTTTATTTTATAACAGTAGGAAATAAAAAAAGAAAAAGAGGAAAAAAAAAGAGAGATAAACTAATTGAGTGGAGTATTAAACAAGATATTCTTCATTGGAGACATATTTATGATCTATTGTCTATAATTCTTCATATATTCATACATTCAGGCTTCCGTCATGGCTTCGAACCGGACCATCTTGACCCTTTAAATATTCAATAAATGGAGACCATATTCCTCTGAATTGGTCCAGCCTGTCCATCAGGGCAAGCCTTAATCGTTCCAAGTGCAACGTCTCCGACATTTCTGTTCTGGAGGTTTAACCCCCAAATCTTAAACAACTCACAAGGTTGCACATATTTAAAACAGCAGATGACATTCTTCTTTGAGACAAATGATACACAAGGTATTTCACCCTCCTTATTATGGGAAACTTTTAAGGCATTTATTAGAGGAACTATAATTTCATATCAAGCTTTCCAAAATAAAAAGAACAACACTGAACAATTGCAGTTAGAACAACAAATTAGCCAATTAGATCTAGAAAATGCCAAAGAACCAACCATAGATAAGCATAATAAGATAACAATATTAAAATACAAATTGAATAAAATTTTATCCACAAGAATAATAAGATTTCAAATTACAAAACAAGAAAACTTTGAATTCGGTGCTAAACCACAAAAACTCTTAGCACGTCTACTGAAAAAACGGGAAATGGAAAATACAATTACTAAAATTAAATCAGATAAAGGTGAATTATTCACACGACCTAAAGACATTAATAAAAGATTTGCTCAATTCTACCAAAATCTATATACATCTAAAACCCCTGCAAATAATACTAAAATTACAAACTTCTTAGACAATTGTAATCTTCCAAAAGTTAATACATTGGAACAAGAGGAATTAGGAGGTCAGATTACACTTAAGGAAATAGAAGAAACAATAAAGTTAGTTGAAGAATTGTAAAAGGCCAGGACCAGATGGCTTTAGTAATGAATTCTATAAAAGATTCTACGAGATAATTTCACCACGCTTACAAAATTTATATATACATTCTTTTAAAGAAAATATACTACCAGAAACAATAACCGAGTCAACTATTACACTTAAATTATTATTAAATTAAATTACTATTAAATATCTAGAAGACCCAGGCTCATATAGAGCCGTAGCACACCTAAATACAGATTAAAAAACATATCAAAGTTGGGAGCATAAATATTGATCAAAATAAGTGGGATAGAGTGAATTTCTCCCATAACTATAACGTACCTCCCCTCTTTATCTGCCATGATATTCTTTGATTTGAATGGTATACCTTTATGAATAATAATAGCCGTTCCTCTAGATTTAGAAGTAAATGAAAAGTAGTATGTTTGCCCAATCCAATTTGCCTTCAATCTTATCTGTATTTGATGTTTCAGATGTGTTTCTTGTAAAAAGATTATGTCACCGTTTAATGTTTTTAATTGGGCAAAAATCTTACCCCTTTTAATTGGTTCATTAGCGCCCCTTATATTCCAGCTACATAATATGATTCCTCCAGTTTTCTTTTGTTTATCATCTTGCATTGTAAATCATGTTAATACCCTTGTTACGACTCCCGAATGCAGGTACTTCAGAACCGCGTAACATAGTCAAAAATCAGGCTCAAGTTCAAGAAGATAGTCTTTTATTTAATTAAAACTCAAACCTGATTCAAACAACCCAGTCAAGGACAAGAATAAACTAATAAACAAAGATAACAGTGCTCCAGCCAGCCTCACAATGGGCCGTCGAACTAGTGTCTCTAACCTGCCTAAATGGAAATAACCCTTAAACAAAATACACAAAAACCCTCAGGTCAACCCTTATCCGTCCCAATTCAATATTAATTGACAAATGTAGCTAATAATACACAAAGTTCTATGCCATGTGGCCAGGCCTCCTGCAGTTCAAACCACCGTCTGTTCATGAGTCAGGGTCAACGAAGAGAGAGGGAATTCTGGGAGCTTCTGGTATTAAGCTTCCGATGAGTCACCCGTCACCTGATGCAGCTTGGCCAATCGGGTACAGGAGCCCTTAACCCCTTGATTCCTGACTCCCAGCCACGGGGCCTGCACTCAGGAGAGAAACAAAAGAGTTAAGTACATAGCATTCACCAGAGGGGGGGGAAGTACCTAACAACCCTTAAGTCATATGGTGCAACCAAGTACCTCAGAACTCTAGGTGATGGGTGGTCATCTATAGCTGTTAAATTTTGTTGGCATCTCCCCTTCAAAATAGACCTTTGAAAAGACCTGAAAAGGCAATTAAAAACCTAAAATACAGATATTATAATTTTTAAAAAGCCTCAAAATAGACCTTTGAAAAGACCAGAAAGTTGTTTAAAGTAAGGTGAAAAAAGGCAATTGAAAAACAAAAAGACCCTTGATATTATAATATCAATTTAAAGATCTACTCTACATTGATCATATTTAACTCATTATTCTTACACTTAGAAGTTAATTAACATCATGAGATAAAAATCAGTCATTATTACGCTGTGCATCAAAATTACACCTCCAAATGGGGTAGAAAAATTCTTAAAGTCGACCGTTTTCCAACTTCCGTGGAAATGTTAACAAGAGCAGGCTTTTTATTAAAAAAAGTCTTTCTTACACTTTTTCGCTCTCGGCCTTTGCCCTTGTGCATATTTAAACAATTATTATAAGTAAATCTTTGCAGGAAGAAATTCTTTCAAAATCAGGGACGAATCTTAGTTCAAAATGAAAAAAATATATATATTTAAAGGTCTGAATGACAAATAAATTCAATTCAATTCAAACATCAAATTCGATCCATATAGAATCAGTTTCATAATTTCTTCCAGATGAGAGATGTCATAAAATTTCACAATGATCTGTCTTGGGGGGGCAGCTGAGTTTGCTTGAGCCTTACGTCAAATCCGGTGAGCCACGTCTATTCTCGGGTTTTCAGGCAGCTTAAATACTTGTTTAAGTAAGTTGGCAGCGAACTCCCGAGGATTTTGTCTACTCTCCCTTCCCTCTTTTACTCCAACTATTCTTAAATTCTGCCTTCTCGATCTTGCTTCGAAGTCCAGACATTTATCCCTCATTTTAGCCAGTTGCCCCCCAGTACTTACTTGTTCCTTTCTCAGTCTCTTTATCTCCTTAGACATCTCAGTCATCGTATTATCAATTTCTTCTGTAACCGAATCAGTATTCTTGAGAATTGAATCAAGCTTCTTATTACAGTCTTTTTCAACCCGCTTAATTTTCTTGTTTAAATCCTCCTCATTCTCTTCAACACGTTTATTTAAGTTATCAATTTTCACCATCAGCTTCTCATTACCGTGTTTAAGTTTTTCAGAGATGCTTTTGACCAGCGCAGCGTTCCCATCAAGTATCAATTTAGAAATGTCTTGGGTAACTGAAGCTCTTACCGACTGTTCCAGTTGTTCCATCTGTCCATCCTTTGAAGTCATTTCTGTAGGAGGACTTCAGCTTCTTCTTCCGAACTTTCAACTGAGGAGTTTGAGGAGTCTTACCAAGTTTTTTCAAGTAGTATCTTGTAGCAGGTCTTGC
Source organism: Okamejei kenojei (assembly GCA_035221665.1). Lineage (NCBI taxonomy): Eukaryota > Metazoa > Chordata > Chondrichthyes > Rajiformes > Rajidae > Okamejei > Okamejei kenojei. Next base: position 44,881,029 of record CM069138.1, on the reverse strand, counting down.
AGCAGGTTTTGCAGGCTTCTGGTGAGGTTTCCTTTTTTTCATTTAAAACTGCCGTTAATTTCTTTTTCCGTGGCAATTTCTGATGACGTCACTTATGCAACATCAAACAGCTCTGGTGAGTATTTTTTAAATCGGTCCCATCTTCCAAACTGGCTTTATTCAAGTTTTAACGGGAGCAGAGCTCGATGCTGCGCCTTTGCTACTCCATGGCGCCACCGGAAGTCCTATTTTTGTACTGTTAAGTGCATGTTTTGGTTGTAGTTTATATATTATTTTTAGCTGTGTATATGGGGGGGGGGGGGGGGGGGGGGGCAACTTTTAAATCTCTTCCCTGTACGGGGACCCGACCTTTCCCTGTCGGGTCTCCATTGTCGTTGGGGCCTAGCACCGGAATTGACCTGGAGCTCCAGTCGCCAAGACTGCGGACTCACCCTTGCGGTGCTGGCCGGCTTAGGAGCATGGAGAGCTGTGGTGGCACGCGGCTGCGACCCAACCGGCGGTGGCTTCAGAGGTTCCCTGGGAGACCACTTTTCAGCCGCAGGCCCGCCCGTAAACGGGACAGTAACATAGAAACATAGAAATTAGGTGCGGGAGAAGGCCATTCAGCCCTTCGAGCCTGCACCGCCATTCAATATGATCATGGCTGATCATCCAACTCAGTATCCCGTACCTGCCTTCTCTCCATACCCTCTGATCCCCTTAGCCACAAGGGCCACATCCAACTCACTCTTAAATATAGCCAATGAACTGGCCTCAACTACCCTCTGTGGCAGAGAGTTCCAGAGACTCACCACTCTCTGTGTGAAAAAAGTCTTTCTCATCTCGGTCTTAAAGGATTTCCCCCTTATCCTTAAGCTGTGACCCCTTGTCCTGGACTTCCCCAACATCGGGAACAATCTTCCTGCATCTAGCCTGTCCAACCCCTTAACATCAGGAGCTCGAGGTTCCCAGGTGGGAGACCACTTTTCGGAGCTCCCGCAACGGCAACTTCTCCCGCCCGAATCACGGGGTTAAAAACGACCCGGAGCGGGGGCCTAACATCACCCGGCACGGCTTTAATGGCCACAGAACTTACCATCGCCCGCCGGGGGCTTTAACATCAGGAGAAGAATAGAGAGCAGGGGAGAGACAAGACTTTGCCTTCCATCACAGTGAGGAGGTGTTTGGAGATTCACTGTGATGGTGTTTATATAAATTGTGTTAATTGTGTCCTAGTTTTTTTTTCTTGTTTGTGTGACTGCAGAAACGTAATTTCATTTGAACTTAGGTTCAAATGACAATAAACGTTATTCTATTCTATTCTATTCTATTCTCAACATCCACTATTGGCTCTCTAGCTCCCAAACTCTGCCTATACTCATAAAGCTTTATTATCTTGAGAAAAGATAGACCTATATGGAATGCCTTACATTTGCAGTTTTTTGTCATTTACATCAACAAAGTCCTGGCTCTTCTTGTTGGTGAAGCCAAGAGACTCTCCACAATCATTAAGGGCAGACAATGAGATGTCGATGCATTATAGCCTCTTTACAATGAGAATTGACAAGTTGTTTGTGAATTGATGAGCTGTCTCAAAAGAGCAGTTTCCATGGGGTTCCTGAGAGCTTCCACGTTGATCTTTTTGTGACAGTGCTTACAATCGGAGCTTCAAGTTCCAACGAGTAAATTTCATCCAACAATTTGCCTTGTCCAGCCACGTTGATGCTACAGCCAAAAAAGCACATCCATGCCTCGAAAGACGAAGGATATTGGGCATGTCTCCAATGATTCTTACCAATTTCTACAGCTGCACCATATAAAGCATCCTATCTGGATGTTATGATGGGTATGTTAAGGCAGTAAATGAAGCACATTCCAGAGTAAAAAGTTTTCCACAAAAAAAGTATTAAAAGTATTCTCATTCTCACTGGAGCCTTTTCATTTTTAAGATTATGTTTACACTATTCCCCTCGCTGTGGACCAAATATTGCTGGTCAATGACTCTGTCTGGAATCGGTGTCTACTGTCCCCCAATCGGTCCTTTAATCTTATCCAGATATACATGGTCAGCTGTGTTGGCACTTTGCATCCTGGATCCCAGCACTGTGGTTTGAGCATGAAATAGGCCTCTGGGAGTGCAATGAAGTTTCCCTAAATGCAAGTAGATATGGCAGCTGTGTTTTGCAGGTTGAGGTGGCTGTAAATGACTATTAATTGTCTTTGACAGTTAAAGCCAGAGAAAGTGAAAGAAAAATATTTTATTAAATTTTTAAAATAAAATGCATAACTAAAATACGTACACAAACTTGTAATGTATTAAAGCAAAGTAATTTTAAAAAATAGTAACTTTCCCTTTGCCTCTTCTTCCTAATTATTTGCTCACAACCTCATTGAAATCAGTGGAGTCTCTTGTCCAACAACATGTCAGACATGCTGCGGGATCCAAGAGGGGCTTTCCATATTTGATTTTGATTCCACATGGAGTCCAGCAGCAGTGTGGGCTGGTGGATTCTGTTTTCTGTCCATACTTTCAAGAGTGAGCTAGATAGGGCTCTCAAAGATAGTCAGGGGATTTGGGGAGAAGGCAGGAACGGGGTACTGATTGGGGATGATCAGCCATGATTACATTTAATGGTGGTGCAGGCTCGAAGGGCCGAATGGCCTACTCCTGCACCTATTGTCTATTGTACATATCAATATGTTCCATAATTCCCTTCTGCACAGCTTGTGCCTGGAAGATGTGGCCTAACTGCAACTTAAGTAGATGAATATCATCAGTTCCAATTGCATCTGCAACAACACCAGCAACATCCAGTCCACAATAGACCATTCGCCGCCAGACACTGCTCCACCAGTCATTTAGATCATAGCTACCCTGTACAATTTGTATAGCTTCCCTTTGCTCCATCTCCCTTTGATGCTCAAGTGTAATAAACATTTCAGTGCCTGCCTCAAGAATTGTCACTGTTTCTGTAATCAGAACTTTTTGTGGGTTGAGTTCCAAATTCAGTCTATCTTTTGTCCGAAAAAGTGTTTAATTAATCCCTTTCCAAATGGATTAGCTCACATTTTAAGTTTATACCTTTTTACTTCCGAGGTCACATCTCCTCCCCACCAAGGGCTGAATAATTTTTTCACGTTAAATGAAGCTTCATTTTGTGCATTTTCTCACTTTTAGTATTCCAATCCACTTAAGAATACAATAGCATTTTATTTGTCTTTTGATTGCTGCTTCTACCTTTAGATACATTTTTTAGTGATTGTGCAAATGAACTCAAATAATAAGATTAAACAAGAACTTCCCAGTTTGAAGTTTGATCTTTATTTTATGAGGAGTTGCGATGAGGGCTTACGTGAAGAACCCCGACTGCCCGCAGAGCGCGTCAATATTCAAAGCACCGGTGTGAAATCACAGGTAATAGTGACTGAAGTATAATAGTAAGAAAACAGAAGACTAGAACTAATAGATGACATTTATGAGGGTTGGGAGCAGAGAGCACGTAATCCCTCATCGCAACGTCTCATAAAATAAAGATCAAACTTCAAACTGGTAAGTTCTCATTTAATCTTACTATTTTACTTCGGAGTCACGTGAGTGACTATGTGAAGATGTCAAAGCTCTGTGATTTCACGCCGTGAGAACGAGTCTACACAGCCACAACTGTTTCATCGACAAATGAAGAAAAATATATTCATAACGCATACAGCCATGACATGACATGCTGATGTTATTAATAAAGTAATAATAATAGTCCCACCTTTCACTCGGATGGAATCTATAATCAATAAAATAGAGTTGACAAATACCCTTGGTCTAGTAATGGGTTATTATAAATGTTTGAAATTCGTTCGCTTGACCATGCTGCTAGTGTTAGGACTGGGTCCAATGGCACGCAAGACCCTTGCTGCTGATGTTATAGCAGCCCTGATGGAGTGATAACTAGAATCAGTATCTACTCCGACATAATCGAAGTCCATTTTATCCTCCGGAAGTGACCTGAACAAATACGTTCATATAAGTTTTTGTGACTAACAACATAACCAGTTCAGATCCTCGAAGACTCACAGTGACCTAACATATGATTATATATGTGTCCTCACCTTACCAAAGGTCCCTGGGTATGCCTTGAACTATTTAAGACACCCCTTGTGCTGTGCTTAAGTGAATTACAAGCATAAATATTATATATTATTGTTTACAGACGTAATCATCTTGTTCCATCGCAACTATGTAGCGACTAAACCTGTTGTGCTAACCAGCGCTAGGAGGATAACCACCTATGAGATCCGGCGAAACTAAGGATGTAACTGGACCACCATGGTGAAAAAATGTTCACACAATGTTGACATCCCATACTGCATTGTACTTGTCCGAGGAAACATTGTGTAAAAGATATGCTTACCAACTTGATATCCAGGGTGAACCCGACAGAGCGGGTCTTGTTTGCTGCAGCCAATAGAATGAGAAGGCACAGTTAATGGCCATACAACTTAATTATTGACAAAGATCATTTAAAATGAACTCCAAACATCAGTAATTAGTACCGTCTTCGATGCTACATGAACATTCAACAAACGTTTTCCATCTCCTGGAAAAGAAAGTCCTGCTTTTTTGGTGCTATCGCAGTACACTGAACGTATACAAGGACTGATGTGACAACCCAAGCCGTAGATCAGTCTATTAAATCTGCAGAACATAATTTGATTTTAACTTGCAATGGCTGATTTCTCAAGCCACAGACTGCTCCAGTAAATTACATTCAAAATAACCATATACGGTTATATTATTATTCCCGACAACCGGAATCAAAGTTGCATAGGCCAATCACACAATAGGAACCTAAACGGCTCTTAATGACTTCATTTGAAGCCCCGAGAAATGAAGTGTATGATATGGGGAAGAGTAACTATTGTTGTCAGAGAACCCAGGTCTGTGACTTTATATTTGCCTTTTCATGGCTAGGAGCAGCCTCAGTCTGCTTAGTACCCTAGGATATAAATAGATGGACCAGGCTCATTCTGAATCAAATTCCAGTTGGCCTGCCTTTTGTGAATGGAGCTAGTGTGGAAAATTAGCGCGCTATTTGAACTGCTGCCGGTAAAACGGCACCTGGCATCGGAGTCGGCGTTGCCGCGCTTATCTCCCGACCCGATCAAATTGGTGAATCCCCGGACCCACGCTAAGTCGGATCTTCAGAAATAACAGCTCCAACTGCCCACTCCTACTGACTGCTCGAGCCAGCTTTACGGAGTGGAAATACTTCTAAGGAAAGTTTGTAAGAACACTTACCTTAGAAGTTCCTACTTACCCGCTGGTGGAGCTGTGCCCTCCAGCCCGTTCAGTGCGACATGCGCGGACGTAATGATGCGCATGCGCCTGGCGGGGCTTCATCACGTAGTCACTCACGTGACTCCGAAGTAAAATCTAATGTGGTAAACACCTTCGTTGTCACTTTCAGAGAACGATGTACTTGGGACTTTTTGTTCTATGACATTCTTCAGGACCCTGCCTTTTATTGTGTATATCCTGCCCTGGATTGCTTTTCTAAGATGTAACCAAACCACTAGAATATTAAATCTGATGTAAAAAATTGTATGTAAATTCATTGTGCTGTACATATTCGTTCAGCTGTTATTAAAGTCTTGCTTATGGTGTACATTTTGTGACCACAAGCCTTTTGTTATATGAATGTATATGGAGGACAAATAGAGATTGTTCCACATCATTCTCTTGTGTCCAAGATTCTATGATTACAGCTAATTACAATGATAAATTGAATTTTAACAAGAGCACTCAATCATATTGTCGTTCATGCTCAAAACAAGTTGGGTTAACCAATGAAGGTACAATTTCAGTAATTACAAACAATTACAAAGTGTTTGGAGAAAGCTTAGTAAATCCGATTAAGATAAAATAAGTACAATCAATCAATATGCCCTGACTTCATAGGCTGATCAGTTGACTTGTTTCTTCTTATACTGATTTTCAAAACAGAAATTCAGTGCCAACACTATCAGCCAATCAGTTGGACATGGGGCAGGGCAGATGGCCAGGCTCACAGCAACAAAAAGTAACAACTGAAACTGCAGCAGCTTTTCTTGATAAAAAGAGGGTAATTTCACCAGTGAAGTAATATGAGTTGTGGATAGTTGCAGCTAGATTATGGGTCTAAAATCAATACCTGTGAATATTGGTCAATCAATATCAATTCTAGCTGAAATAGGTTCATAAGTTATAATAGCAGAATTAGGCCATTTGGCCAATCATGGCTGATCTATCTTTCCCCCTCAACCTCATTCTCCTGCCTTCACCCCATTACCCCTGATACCTGTACTAATCAAGAATAGACAATAGACAATAGGTGCAGGGGTAGGCCATTTGGCCCTTCGAGGCAGCACCTCCATGCACTGTGATCATGGCTGATTATCCACAATCAGTACCCCGTTCCTGCCTTCTTCCCATAGCCCTTGACTCTGCTATCTTTAAGAGCTCTATCTAACTCTTGAAAGCATCCAGAGAATTGGCCTCCACTGCCTTCTGAGGCCGAGAATTCCACAGATTCACAACTCTCTGGGTGAAAAAGCTTTTCCTCATCTCCGTTCTAAATGGCCTACCCTTTATTCTTAAACTGTGGCCCCTGGTTCTGAACTCCCCTAACATTCGGAACATGTTTCCTGCCTCTAGCGTGCCCAATCCCTTAATAATTTTATACATTTCAATAAGATCCCCCTCATCCTTCTAAATTACAGTGTATACAAGCCGAGTCGCTCCATTCTCTCAACATATGACAATTTGTCATTCCAGGAATTAACCTCGTGAACATTCACTATACTAACTAAATAGCAAGAATGTCCTTCCTTTTAAATTTGGAGATCAAACCTGTACTCCTCCTCTTTTATGAAGGCCAACATGCTATTAGCTTTCTTCACTGCCTGCTGTACCTGCAAGCTTACTTTCAGTGATTGATGAACAAGTACCCCAGATCTCGTTGTACTTCCCCTTTTCCTAACGACACTATTCAGATAATAATCTGCCTTCCTGTTTTTGCCACATAAGTGGATTACCTCCCATTTATCCACATTAAACTGCATCTGCCATGCATCTGCCCACTCACCCAACCTGTCCAAGTCACCCTTCATCCTCATAGCATCCTCCTCACAGTTTTCACTGCCACCCACCTGCATATTTGCTAATGTTACTTTTAATCCTTTCATCTAAATCATTAATGTATATTGTAAATAGCTGCAGTCCCAGCACCGAGCTTTGTGGTACCCCACTAGTCACTACCTGCCATTCTGAAAGGGTCCCATTAATCCCTACTCTTTGTTGCCTGTCTGCCAAACAATTTCTATCTCTGTCAGTACCCTACCCCCAATACCATGTGCACTAATTTTATCCACTAATCTCCTCTGTGGGATCTTATCAAAGGCTGAGTGCATTTGCACTACATCCACTGGCTCTCCCTTGTCCATATTCCTAGTTACATCGTCAAATGGTCCTGGGGATTTATCAGCCTTCAGTCCCATCAGTCTACTCAACACCATTTCCTGCCTAATGTGAATTTCCTTCATTTCCTCCGTCACCCTAGGTCGTCTGCCCACTAGTACATCTGGGAGATTGTGTCTTCCTTAGTGAAGACAGATCCAAAATACCTGTTCAACTTGTCTGCCATTTACTTGTTCCCAATAATAAATTCACTTGTTTCTGTCTTCAAGGGTACAACTTTAGTCTTAACCAATTTTAACTCTTGATTCAACTTGCACCCTATATCCAGGTTACTGTTTGGGGACCTGTAGATAACTCTTTTTTATCCTTGCAATTTCTCAGTCTATCCATACTAACTCTTCATCTTCTGATTCTATGTCACCCCTCGTAAGAGACTGAATTTTATTCCTCACCAACAGAGCTACCTCACCCCCTCTGCCCACCTGTCTGTCTTTTCGATAGTACGTACACCCTTGAATATTCATTTCCCAGTCCTGGTCCTCTTGCAGCCATGTCTCTGTAATTCCCACAACATCATAGGTAGACAAAAGTGCGGGAGAAACTCAGCGGGTGCAGCAGCACCTATGGAGCGAAGGAAATAGGCAATGTTTCGGGCCGAAACCCTTCTTCAGACTGATATTGGGTGGGGGCGGGCGGGGAGAAGAAAGGACAAAGGAAGAGGAGGAGCCAGAGGGCTGAGGGAGAGCTGAGAAGGGGAGGAGACAGCAAGAGCTACCGGAAATTGGAGAAGTCAATGTTCATGCCACTAGGGTGCAAACTTCCCAAGTGGAATATGAGGTGCTGCTCCTCCAATTTCCGGTGGTGCTTATTCTGGCCATGGAGGAGGCCCAGAACAGAAAGGTCAGATTCGTAATGGGAGGGGCTGTTGAAGTGCTGAGCCACAGTGAGATCAGGTTGGTTAATGCGGATCCAGCTAAGCTGTTCGGCGAAACGATCGCCAAGCCTAACCTTGGTCTCACCGATGTAGATCAGCTGACATCTAGAGCAGCAGATGCAATAGATGAGGTTGTAGGAGCTGCAGGTGAACCTCTGTCGCACCTGGAATGACTGCTTGAGTCCTTGAATGGAGTTGAGGGGGGAGGTAAAGCGACAAGTGTAGCATCTCTTGCGGTTGCAAGGGAAAGTGCCTGGGGAGGGGGTGGTGCAGGAGGGAAGGGAAAATTTGACCAGGGAGTTACGGAGAGAGCGGTCTTTGTGGAAAGCAGACAGGGGGGGAGATGGGAAGATGTGGCGAGTGGTGGGGTCATGTCGGAGGTGGCAAAAATGACGGAGGACTATTTGTTGTACGTGAAGGCTAGTGGGGTGGAAGGTGAGGACTAGGGGGACTCTGCTCTTGTTGCGAGTGGGGGAATGGGGAGAGAGAGCAGTGTGACGGGGTATTGAAGAGACCCTAGTGAGAGCCTCATCGATGGTAGGGGAGGGGAACCCCCGTTCCCTGAAGAATGAGGATATTTCCGATGCCCTGGTGTGGAACACCTCATCCTGGTAGCAGATGCGGCGTAGACGGAGGAATTAAGAGTAGGGGATGGAGTCCTTACAGGAAGAAGGGTGGGAAGAAATGTAGTCTAGAGAGCCATGGGAGTCATTGGGTTTATAGTGGATATCGGTCAGAAGTCTATCACCTGCGATGGAGATAGTGAGGTCAAGAGATGGTAGGGAAGTGTTGGAAATGGTCCAGGTGTATTTGAGTGCCGGATGGAAGTTAGTGGTGAAGCGGATGAAGTCAGTGAGTTGTGTGTGGGTGCACGAGGTAATACCAATGCAATCATCGGTGTAGAGGTCGGGTAGAGGTCGGGGATGGGGCCTGAGTACATCTTGAACAAGGATTGTTCGACGTACCCTACAAAGAGGCAGACATAGCTGGAGGCCATGTGCATGCCCATAGCTACGCCTTGTATTTGGAGGAAATGGGAGGAGTCAAACGAAAAGTTATTAAGGGTAAGGACCAGCTCCGCTAGGCGGAGGAGAGTATCTGTAGATGGGGATTGGTTGGTTCTCCGGTCGAGGAGGAACCGGAGAGCTTCGAGACCATCTTGGTGGGGGATGGAGTTGTAGAGTGACTGGACGTCCATGGTGAAGATGAGGGGATGGGGGCCTAGAGAACGGAATGCTGGGAGACGACGGAGAGTGCCTGAGGTGTCTTGAACATAGGTAGGGAGGGATTTAACCAGGGGGGATAGGATGGAGTCGAGGTATGTGGAAATAAGTTCGGTAGGGCATGAACAGGCAGAGACAATGGGTCTACCAGGACAGTCAGGTTTGTGGATTTTGGGGAGAAGGTAAAATCGGGCCGTGCGGGGCTGGGGAACGATGAGATTGGAGGCTTGGGAGGGCAGGGAGCCGGAGTTGTTGAAGTCAGTGATGGTGCTAGAGATAGTGGCCTGGTGCTCGTCTGTGGTGTCATGGTCCAGGGATAAGTAGAAGGAGGTGTCCGAGTGTTGGCGTGAGGCCTCAGCTTTTTAGAGATCAACGCGCCAGACTACCACACACCTCCCTTGTCGGCGGGTTTGATAACCCAGTCTGGGTTATTGCGGAGTGAGTCGATGGCTGTACATTCAGCGGGTGGGAGAGGTTAGAGTGAGACAGGGGAGTGGAGAATTTGAGGCGGTTGATGTCCCGCCGGCAGTTTTGAATAAAAAGGTCTAAAGCCGGAAGATGGCCGTGAGGGGGGGGTCCAAGAGGAGGGGGTCTGTTGGAAAAGTACCCCCCGCCCCCTGACCACCCACCACCCCCCCACCAGACATCGCCTCAGCCTCAGTCCACTCACCTGCCTTCCTGCGGCCCCAACCCCCATCCCTGCTGTGTGTTCACCATCCCCCCTGACCTCTCCCTCTCTGACACCAAACGGTCTGTCCTCAGCAGAGGCCTTACCTTTGTCCTCCTCCGTCCCCACCTCAATGAGTTCCGCGCCCACCATGATTTGGAGCTCTTGTACCGTCGCCGCCGCCTCACAGTGTACTTCCATGGGAAGGAGTCCTCGCCCCCATAAAAAACCCCTTCCCCACCACATCATACTTGTCAATTTCTAACTAAGTTTCAAGCATCCACTTTATTCCTTGTACTTCATGCATTCATATATAATACTTTTAATCCATTATTCCATCACCTTTCACATTGATTCCTATTTCACTTGCCCATACTCTCCTATCCCTTCCTGAGCTTTCTTCCCCATTAATTCTGGTGCATTTTTAAACTTTTCTTATACTCTTTCCCTTTAACTCACCCGTGTAGCAGTGGCAAACCTACCTGCCTGAATGCAGGTCCCGCCTGTTAAGTTGCAACCCGTCCCTTTTGTACAATTCACTCTTACCCCAAAACAGATCCCAGTGGTCTAAGAATTTAAATCCCTGCTTCCCACACCAGCTCCTCACCACACATTCAGATCCCCTATCTCCCTGTTCCTGCCTTCACCAGCATGAGGAACTGAAAGCAAACCGGAGATAACCGCCCTGAGTCGTGCTGCAGAATGTCTTTCCTCTTCTTCCTAATGTCATTTGTGCTGACATGCACTACCACTTCCGGCTGCTCACCTTCACCCTTGATGATGCCCTGTCCGTGACGTCCTGGATCCTGGCACCAGGGAGGCAACACACCATCCTTGAATCCCGCCTGTTGCCACAGAAACCTCTGTCTGTATCTCTCACGATGGAATCCCTGATTACCATGGCTCTGCCTGACGTCTGTCCCTTCGGCTTTGCTTCAGCACCACATTTTGACTCGCAGACCTGTCCCTCACTCATAATGGCAGTGTCTTCTGACCCGACAGCTTCCAAGAGGGTGAACCTGTTTTCAAGACGTACATCCCACATGGTCTCCTGTACTCCAAGCTTCTTTCCCTTCCTCATTGTCACCCCCCTTCTCTCTTCCAGTATCTATCAATCTCTGCCTTAAAATATCCGTTGACAGCCTCTACAGCCTTCTGAGATCGCTTTTCTATTCAGCACAACCTGAACATGGTGGAACGTGTGGAGAATGCAGCTTCCTCTTTCCAACATCTGTTCTTTGACCACCACCTTTCAAAATTAAAGGTGATGGGACTATAGAGCTTTCATCTGATCCATTCATTGCAAGATTGTCTTTTGGGGGGGGAAAGCTGATGGGAGATTTGATACAATCTGAAAATTAATGGACTACCAGAAGGTTTTTGATAGGTGCTATATAACAGGCTTATCAGTAAAATTGAAACACAAAAGAAATCTATAGCATGGACTTGAAGTTGGCCAAGTAACAGAGCAAAAAATAGTTTTGGTGAATGATTGTTCAGTGGAATAACGGGAAACAAATGGATGTTTTCCTTAGGAACTGGTGTTGGGGCCATGCCTTTTTATTTACATTAGTGACCAAAACTTGGGGATGCAAGCCAAAATTTCTAAATTTGCATATGACACAAAACTTGGGTTTAGGTTTATTATTGTCACACATACCAAGATACAGTGAAGAGCTTTTATTTCTGAGCTATCCAATCAAATCAGATAATACTGTACATGAATACAATCAAGCCAAACACAAGTACAACAGGGCAGAGCAGGGGCCTCCAAACTTTCCAACATGTGGGCCACTTTATATATTTGGCACATTTTTGTGGGCTGTAGGAAAAAGTAAATAGAGCTTATTAGAGAAAACCATGTGACTGCAGACATAGACCTGGCAGCGGTCGCTCTTGTTTGACTCCTCAATCTCTTCACTCAAGTGAATAATTCATTAAGAATTCCTTGTTACTGCACCAAAACATTGATGAGCTAAAATAATAGTCAAGAATCAAGAGTGTTTCATTGTCATATATCCCAGATAGAACAATGACATTCTTACTTGCAGCAGCACAACAGAATATGTAAAACCCTGATTCTATAACGTCTATCCATGTACACCAGAGGTGTTGCCTCATCTGCTGGGCTACTCCAGCACTTTGTGTCCTCTTTTTGTAAACCTACATCTGCAGTTCCTGGTTTAGACTTTGGACTTTAGAAATACAATGGAAACAAGCCCTTCAGCCCACCGAGTTCGCATTGACCAGTGGTCATCCTGTACACTAGGGACAATTTACAAAATTTACCAAAGCCAATGAACTTACAAATTGGGAGGAGTGCGTGGGAGCAAACCGGAGCATCCGGAGGTAACTCACGGGGTTACAGGGAGAACGTACAAACTGTACAGATGGTCGCTGTAAGGCAGCAACTCTACCACTGCGACACCGTGCCACTCCATAAGTGTGTTTAATCGCTTTTGTGCTGGATCTTAATCCAAGATAAAAGTGTCTAAGATAAAGAAGCGTTGTGGATTGAAGAAGAAAATAAGTTGTGGCTATGACTGTCGGAGAAGGAATGGAATAAAGAGAGTGTGGTCCTACCAAAGTGGGCAAAGGGAGATCTCATTTCATAAGCTGTAGGCAGCCTGTGAACTCTGAGGTGGGGTAGATCACCTTATCACAATATTAAATATGTCATTAGTGATTTGTTTCGAAGGTTGGACAGAAACCTACTCAGAAAGATCCAAACCTAAAATGTAAGGTCAAAGCACCAAATGCAGGAAGAAAACTCAGTGGGTGAGGCAGAATATGTGTAGGACAGGTGATGAGAGAGGGATATAGGTGAAATGGGTTGGAGGGCAAGGGAATGAGGAGGATAAAAGGGAAATGAGAGACTCAGGATCATCTCACCTTTATTTCCCCCTTTTGCCTCTCCCCTGTCCTCTTCCATTTATATACCTCTCTGTCTTTACATTTCACTCCTCATGTTTCCTTATCTGACATCACTCCCGAAGAGTCCACCAGGGACTATACCTGAGTTGGGTCCGCACCGACCAGCGATCCCCCTGAGAGCCGAGCTGGAGCCAGGGAGAGGACGTGGACAGCCCAGCAGCAACTGGGGCACCCGGAATGGGACGGGGACGGCCCAGCAGCAACTCAACAGCGCCCGCAGCGTGAGGACCCAGGCCCAACCCTGACCACAGACCCCAGCCCCACGCAGCAGCACGATCTCGCTCACTCACCTGATGAAACGAAGGTCTGATAACAGCAGATCCACTCCCGACAATGTTTATGGCGAGTGCCCGATGACCTGGGCATGAGGAGTCGGAATACCAAACTCGCTTGCAGCCCGCCGCACGGATCGTGTTAAGAGCTTGCTGCGGGCCGGATAAAATCTTGTGGCAGGCCAGATGTGGCCTGCGGGACATAGTTTGGAGACCCCTGGGGTAGACTGAAGAGAAAAATACTAAAGTGCAGAATATAGTTCCTCAGCATTGTAGTGTTACAGTTCCAGATAAAAAGTACAATCACCATCCTACCAAGGTAGGTTGGAAACTTGGGACTGTACAGTATGGAAGGACCGTTCAGAAGTCTGATAAAAGAGGGGAAGGTGTTCCTAAGTCTGGTGGTGTGCACTTTCATGCTTTTGTATCTTCTGCCTGACAGGAGCAAGGGGCAGTAGGAATGACAATGGTGGGAAGGGTTCTTGATTATGTTGGCTGCTTTCCCAAGACAGAGTGCAGTTTTGTGCGGTCTTGGGCAGAGCTGTTTTAATCCTTTCCTGAACCTATCCAGTTTGCTATTGAATACCACAATTGAAACTGCCTCCTGATTCCTTATGGCACAATTTTCCTATGTCACCTTTTATAATTTTTTTCAATTTCATTACATTTACTTCTGGTTCTCCAATCTGCTATGAATGGGACCTGCTTCTCGCTATCTGCTCTGTTTGCATCCTTTAGATATCTCAAACAAAACCCTTCTTAACTTCTCATTTTTGGACAAATACAACTGCAGCCTCTCAAATTTATTAAGGCAATCGAATTATTTCATCCTTGTTGGCCTCTTTTGTAATTTCTCTTCACAGCTTCAAGATGGACTTTGGTGGAGGCTACTTATGTTTTACAAAGGTTCTTTTGCGACTTCCTTGTTCTTCCACTCTGCCTTTGTTTACGATGTCCAGGATTTCATCCGTTTGGTAACTTCAGTTTCTTCATTTGTACCACCAGTTTCAATATACCTCCATATCTCTTTCTTCCAGCGTATCTTATTCTTTGTGGAAAACTTGGAGAAGCAGATTTTGTAGGCTTGAAAAGAAGTATTTTTATTCAGATACTAAAGGAAATATAAACATAAACTTTACAGGTGGAGTTCGAGTCTGATAAATAAATATTACAGGTGGAGTTCGAGTCTGATAAATAAATATTCAAATTGCTGAAAATATGTCAGAATTTTTTAATTTACATGGAGAGATAGAAACATAGAAACATAAAAAATAAGTGCAGGAGTAGGCCATTCGGCCATTCATGATCAATAATGATCATGGCTGATCATCCAACTCAGTATCCTGTACCTGCCTTCTCTCCATACCCCCTGATCCCTTTAGCCACAAGGGGCACATCTAACTCCCTCTTAAATATAGCCAATGATCTGGCCTCAACCACTTTCTGTGGCAGAGAATTCCAGACACTCACCACTCTCTGTGTTAAAAATGTTTTCCTCATCTCGGTCCTAAAGGAATTTCCCCTTATCCTTAGACTGTGACTCCTTGTTCTGGAACCCCCCAACATCGGGAACAATCTTCCTGCATCTAGCCTGTCCAACCCCTTAAGAATTTTGTAAGTTTCTATACGATCCCCCCTTAGTCTTCTAAATTCTAACGAGTACAAACCGAGTCTATCCAGTCTTTCCTCATATGAAAGTCCTGACATCCCAGGAATCAGTCTGGTGAACCTTCTCTGTACCTTCTCTATGGCAAGAATGTCTTTCCTCAGATTTGGAGACCAAAACTGTACGCAATACTCCAGGTGTGGTCTCACCAAAACCCTGTACAACTGCAGTAGAACCTCCATGCTCCTATACTCAAATCCTTTTGCTATGAATGCTAACATACCAATTGCTTTCTTCACTGCCTGCTGCACCTGCATGCCTACTTTCAATGATTGGTGTACCATGACACCCAGGTCTCATTGCATCTCCCCTTTTCCTAATCTGCCACCATTCAGATAATAGTCTACCCTCCTGTTTTTGCCACCAAAGTGGATAACCTCACATTTATCCACATTATACTGCATCTTCCATGCATTTGCCCACTCACCCATCCTATCCAAGTCACCTTGCAGCCTCCTAGCATCCTCCTCACACCTAACACTACCCCCCAGTTTAGTGTCATCCACAAACTTGGAGATGTTGTATTCAATTCCCTCGCCCAAATCATTAATATATATTGTAAATAGCTGGGGTACCAGTACTGAGCCTTGCGGTACCCCACTAGGCACTGCCTGCCATTCTGAAAAGGACCAGTTTACTCCTACCCTTTGCTTCCTGTCTGCCAGCCAGTTCTCTATTCACATCAATACTGAACCCCCAATACTGTGTGCTTTAAGTTTTGTATACTAATCTCTTATGTGGGACCTTGTCGAAAGCATTCTGAAAGTCTAGATATAACACATCCACTGGTTCTCCCTTATGCACTCTACTACTTACACCCTCGAAAATTTCTATAAGATTCGTCAGACATGATTTATCTTTCATAAATCCATGCTGACTTTGTCCAATGATTTCACCACTTTCCAAATGTGCTGCTATCCTATCTTTAATAACTGACTCTAGCAGTTTCCCTACTACCGATGTTAGACTAACTGGTCTGTAATTCCCCATTTTCTCTCTACCTCATTTTTTAAAAAGTGGGGTTACATTAGCTACCCTCCAATCCTCAGGAACTACTCCAGAATCTAAGGAGTTTTGAAACATTATCACTAATGCATCCACTATTTCTGTGACTACTTCCTTGAGTACTCTGGGATGCAGACTATCTGGCCCTGGGGATTTATCGGCCTTTAATCCATTCAATTTACCCAACACCGCTTCCCGGCTAACCTGGATTTCACTCAGTTCCTCCATCTTATTTGAGTCCCGGTCCCCTGCTATTTCCGGCAGATTATTTATGTCTTCCTTAGTGAAGACAGAACCAAATTAGTTATTCAATTGGTCTGCCATGTCCTTGTTCCCCATGATCAATTCACCTGTTTCTGACTGCAAGGGACCTACATTTGTTTTAACTAGTCTCTTTCTCTTCACATATCTATAAAAAACTTTTGCAGTCAGTTTTTATGTTCCCTGCCAGTTTTCTTTCATAATCTATTTTTCCTTTCCTAATTAAGCCCTTTGTCCTCCTCTGCTGGACTGAATTTCTCCCAGTCCTCTGGTAGGCTGCTTTTTCTGGCTAATTTATATGTTTCATCTTTTGTTTTTATACTATCCCTGATTTCCCTTGTTATCCATGGATGCACTACCTTCCCTGATTTATTCTTTTGCCAAACTGGGATGAACAAAGTTTGCATTGTTGTAGTTCATCCATGCAAGCTTTAAATACCTTCCATTGCACATCCACTGTCAACCCTTTAAGAATCACTTGCCAGTCTAACTTGGCCAATTCACGTCTCATACCTTCAAAGTTTCCTTTGTTTAAGTTCAGAACCCTTGTTTCTGACTATTATGTCACTCTCCATCCTAATGAAGAACTCAACCATATTATGGTCACTCTTGCCCAAGGGGCCTCGCACAACAAGACTGCTAACTAACCCCTCCTCATTACTCAATACCCAATCTAGAATAGCCTGCTCTCTCATTGGTTCCTCTACATGTTGGATCAGTGGAAGAAACCTATCTTCAAGCCTATAAAGTTTATGGTTTCACAGAGAGTAGTAGGGGTCTGGAACGCATTACCAGGGATGGTGTGAAACGCACAATACTTCTGTTTAAGAATTAACACATAGAAGTGCAAAGAATAGAGGGATATGGATCATGTCAGGCAAATGAGAACAGTTTACCTTGGCAGCATGTTTTGCGCACACATTATGGGCTGAAGGGGACACTTCTGTGTGTACTGTTCTATGTTCAATCGTTGAAGTAATTTTGAGTGACCAGGTACAAAATGTATCCATCTTCTCAGGACATCAGAATTGAACTCCATCCCTCTGGAGTCCAGAGCTGGCATTTGACCTTCAGTGCACTCTTCTGTGATGCGTTTAGTTCAGTTTAGAGAAACATTATGGAAGCTGGCCCTTCGGCCCACCGAGTCCATGCCGACCATTGATCACTCGTTCGTGTTGATTATCCCACTACACACTTGCAGCAATTTTACAGAGGCTAATTAACCTCGAAACAAACACGTCTTTGGGAAATGGGAGGAATCCGGAACACCCAGAGGAAGAATGTGCATACTGCACACAGACAGCATCTGGAATCAGGATCGAACCCTGGCGCTGTGAATCAGCAGGTTTATCACTGCGCCACAGTACACATGAGCCTAGTTCCTGCCGACTTATCAGGAGGACCCAACTAGAAGTTCTCTTCTGAATTGCTTGTGAAAATTTGGTACATGTTGGACCTGTTAATTCAAAAGTGTAACAGGTTGGAAGAGGTACTGTAAACATTTGTTTAGCTTTTGGAGAGGTTAATGCTGTCACCTACAACATATTTGCAATTTATATGCTATTTGGATATTATCACATGAGGGAGTCATTAATGCCTGTAGGTCCAGCATTGCACCATTAGATGGCAGTTTGTAAGCTTTGGAGCTGCTGACCCCTTCTCAGAGATAATTGCCTCACCCCATCTTTCTACTTACAAAACCAAATGATTATCACTAGCTTCCATCATTAATATAATTGTGGTACATTGATGTTATTTATCCATTTGTTTAGTTTGGACAGTTAAGCAAGGTCTGATGGAAGGAATGGTTCTCAAATGCGTCAACAGGTTTTAATACTGAACTGAAAAGTAGCTCTATTCAAAACATACTAAACACACTAGAGTATGTGAAAGTATAGTGTGCTGGGCATCACTTACGCAATTCGAGTTGAAAAATGTAGAGTTAGAATTAAAAAAAATTAACATGCCTGTATGCACTGTCTGGGATTTAGGGTCATCCATGAAGATAACTCTTGCTGAACAGAAAATGATTATGGTAGTGAATGCAAACTGCACATTATAATATGAGTTTGATTGCAAAGTTTGCATTGTTCTCATTCATGCAAATTATTTGACAGCGCCATGATTATTCGTCTACATTGTGTACTCGTGTGCTGTTAGAGCAGTTATTCGTGGCATTTAACAAAACAATTTAAGTTTGAGGCAGAGGAGCCTTGCATTTATAGCTTTCTTTTCATTTACACAGAAAGCAATAGCAGTGACTGATCTTATTTCAAGTGACAGGGAATGGAGCAGAGAAGTGTGTTTTTCAAAACATGGTTATATTGTGCACCCTAAGCTTATTTTGAAAATAAAGCAAAAATGTTATTTGCATTTGTAATAGTTTCAGTTTCATGAAATAAAGGCCTGGTAGTAAATAAGACTTTAATAGAATGTTTTGTGTCATCCAGTTATAGATCAAGTCTCACTAATCAGGCAATTAAAGGGAAGCTCCCCATCAAAGTCCCAAATACTTGGAGTTATAGGTCAGCTGTTCACATCTGTACCTGCAATCTGTAACAGCAAAGCATTTGCCACAATCAATGGAATGGTAACATTCCAGAGAATTCCCCATCCTACAAACCTAGAAATGACTCGAGTTCAATGCATGTTTTGACATATCCCTTCTCTATCTGAAACAATTACATAAAATGCTTCAAACACTCAATAGAATATGCAGCATTTGCCTTCAACAAAAGCCGATTTGATTAATTAGCCACTTTCACACACAGTAACTAATATGTTAAGTGTTTCCAGTATATATTAAATTTTGTTTTATATGTACTGGTACATTTGTGTTTGTTCAATATCCCAGTATGTGCAAGTCATTGCGTCTCCTTTTTAATGCTGTTCCAGTACTTTACTTTTTTTTGACATTTTAGATCAGGGTTCTTTTCTTTAATCACATTACACGTATGATATACTTTAAAAGATGAGTGTTGTCATAACTGGCTTTTTCTTCAGGCATGACCTGTAGCTAGGAAGCTGCAGCAAACAATCAGAGAAGGACCTTCTTCGACCTGGTTAATCAAGAGTCAAGTGTTTAATTCTTGTGTGTGCTTAAAACAGAATGAAATTCTTACTTGCAGCAGCATAACAGGTCTGTTAACATAGACACAAAAAGCTGGAGTAATTCAGTGGGTCAGGCAGCATCTCTGGAGAAAAGGAATAGGTGACGATTTGGGTTGAGACCTTTCTTCAGACTGATAGTCAGGGGAAAAGGAAATGAGAGATGTGGACGGTGATACTTCCCCTTTCCCCTGACTTTCAGTCTGAAGAAGGATCCAGAGATGCTGCATGACCCGCTGAGTTACTCCAGGTAAATAATAGGGTCAAAAAATGAAATATTTAAAGTAATTTAACAATTATTTTGCTAACATACCCCATGGACTGACAGCATTCAGGATGAAATTCACCTATTTCCTGTGGAAAACACCCGATTGTACATTGATTCAGAGACCCGGATTTGTATCCAAGTCAAATTGATTAAATCAACATTTCCTCTTGTAAATCTCCTGGCCATTTACCTTTTCTATGATCCTGGATGACTTAGACTAATTTTAGTTTCGTTTTTTTTAGTATAGTTTATTATTTTCATGTGTACCTTCATTGGCACAGACAGCTGAGACCAACTAACCCAGTGCACAGAAACAATAATTGAACCCAGTCCTATAAATAAAGTTAAAGCACTTTGATAAGTAAAATGCTGTACAGTATTGTGAAATACATACTCTATATTCTAAAAGAGAAATTAAATAAATAGGACAAGGATAGAGAGTGATCTCATGTAATCTAATCTGTATTTGGTACAGTGTCTAGGTCACAGTGCTAAGTGTACATGATGATATAATTCATGTGGTTCCCAACGATAAGAGTGAGGTTTCATGATCCATTATGCTGAATTCCTTTAAGACCAAAGAGACCTTGTTTTTTTTCATGGTTTTGAGATCTATATTTTGATCTTTTCACAACCTGGTTTGCTACCAGTTACACTGCTGATTTCTGTAGCAACATTATTGTTTGGTGCTTTCCGGTGAAGAGTTCGGGACCTATGAGCTGGTACACGGCGACACAGCTGTGCCGGGGATGATACACAAACCGTCAAAGTCAACAAGGCAATCGCAAAGCTAGCAATTGGAATGAGCACACTCCATCGATTTCCATCACTATTCCTTCTATTTGCATTGGATAATGTTAGCTGCCTACTGATTAATGTGCTCAAAGAACAGTAAGATTACAATTGGCTGCAGTAGTTAGTACAAGGCTACTTGTTCTTCGCGATTGTAATTTGCAACATGGATTCCTGGATCATTTAGAATGTAGAAATTAAAGCTTTTTGGTTGGGGAAATTTAACTTTGCTTTTGGATTCAAACTCTATTTATTCCGGAGATTTAATTGTTAGACGTATGGTTTATCAAAAGAAAAATGCATGAAGCGACTATTATTCTGTTTCAATTTCAGTTCAGTTTTACTAAATAGCAAAGATGTTGCCTGGAAATGCACACAAATGACATTGGCATTATGATTTTTTTTTAGGGCAAACAAGTACATGCTGGGACATCTCAGATTCAAGGGATCAGGAGGCAGATGAGTTGGGGATGAGGTGGAGGGAGGGTGGGAGTGTGGGGGGGTGGGGTGAGGTCGCTGTAGGCCTTGTCAGAGCTTTGGATTGGAGTGTGAAAGTGGGCAGTGTCAACTGGATTGATCAGGTTTGTGTTCAGGCATTGGTGGGAATCTGATGTCACATTAGTCAGATGTGAGGGTGGTGATCAAATGGGCCTGGGGGTAGGGATCAGGAGGTTTGAAGAATTTTGGGAGGGGTGATCTAGCAGTAATGGAGACCTGAGAATGTCAGGAACAAGATTGGGAAAACTAGGGCTCAGTACAGTGTGTGGTGAATTTGGTGGCAGGAGATGTAAAGCCCTATCTAATGCTGTGCTGTACAATTATGGTTATCCCAGGAGTGGCCGAGAATAGGTGTGTCTAGGGCAAGTTGTTCTTAGTTCCTCCTAATCTTCATATGAGGCATGGCAGCGGAAATAATGTCAGAGTGTGCATGAATGGGGCAGAAATCTCAAGATGAATTACCCTCAAAATGTCTGTTCAACTTTCTAGAGTTAGGTAAAACAATAATAATGTTTCACTCCAGATGAAAATGATTTTTCAATTGTAAAAAGCTGGAAAAAAAAATGTATTACAACCTCTGGGCATACATTTTCAGTTGAAAAAAATGATGATATTGTGAACAATGCAATTAAGGGGGGGGTGTGTGTGTGTGTGTGCGCGTGCGTGTGCGTGTGCGTGCGTGTGTGCGTGCGTGTGTGTGCGTGTGCGTGTGTGTGTGTGTGTGTGTGTGTGTGTGTGTGTGTGTGTGTGTGTGTGTGTGTGTGTGTGTGTGTGTGTGTGTGTGTGTGTGTGTGTGTGTGCGCCCGCCCTTTGGCCCACAATGCCTCTGCCGAACATGATGCCATGACCAACACTTAAGTGCCTGCATATAATCCATATTCCTCCACTCCCTGCATCTTCCCGTGCCTACATGCCAAACATCTCTTAAATGTAAATATCATATCTGCCTTTACCACCACCCCTGACAGCGCAGTCAAGGCTCGTCATCCTTTGTGTAAAAAATGGTCTTTATCTTACCTTTAATCTTTGCCCCTCTCACCTTAAACCTATGCCCTCTAGTACTTAATTTTATATACTTCTATCAGGTATCCCCAGAACCTGATGTTCTTGTGATCACCTCACTATCGCCGTTCAGTATGCAATCTTGCTTAAGTTGCAATTTCCTCCAACTAAACTTTGCCTCCAATCATTTTCTGCAGCCCCTACCACATATATTGTACCTCTGACATAAATTTGCCTATCTCTAGTTAGCCATTCTGAACAAAATTGTTCACACAATATCTTGTTTTACCCTCACAATGAGGTTATAAAAAATCCTATCCTCTCCATCACAAAAGCCTTCTGTTCTCATCCCTGTAATTTGCACCCTTCCTAACCCCTACCTCAGCCAATGTTGCTGAAACGATGGTACAAACAGTCTGTGAACGTTTATCACATACCCATTGAACATTCCTTTGTTATTGTTCTCATGATACATTGATTATTTGTTAAAGATGGATATCATTCTACAATTCTTTTTGCTCCTGACACCTACATATCTGCTGTGTTCTTTTGAACAGTGTCTCATTTAATGGCCCATTGTGAGTTTGGTTGGAGTGAACCAGGAGAATAAAGTGTCCCAATTGATTTTTTTTTCTCTGGTTAGTTAGAGGTTCTCGAGATACTCCAGAACAGTTTAAGAAAACTAGGAGCTCCAATGTTTCTGTTCATTCCAGATTTCATTGTGCTAATTTTTGGTTTGTCCTCCTTTAAACATCAGTAAATGTTCCAATCAGTAGCTCAGTCAGCATATGTGGAAATTATTCCCCTAACCTTCTGAGTCATTTCTGCATCCTGTTTTATTTCAAATGTCTAGGATCAGTAGGATTTTTTTAATTTCCATTTCCTGTGAACTTCAACTGATTTACAATGATTATTTCAACATTCGTCTATGTTGCATGATTTTTCTCCTTTTTAGAATCTAATGGGCTATATTTAAAGAATCAGTAACTGCCAACACCAAAAGAGATTGATCCTTGATGCAAAATGAAACACTCATTCAGGGCATACTCATGCAAAGAAGCAAGCACAGGAGTTAGTATTAATTTGAATCCCTTTGCTGGCAAAGGTTTACACTTAGATACACTCAAAAAGAACTCAGCGGGACAGGCAGCATCTCTGAAGAGAAGGAATGGGTGACGTTTCAGGTCTAGACCCTTCTTCAGACTACAGCTTTTTGTGCCTATCTTGGGTTTAAACCAGCATCCTTCCTACACAAAGGTTTTAATCTTGTTATTTTTTACCTTACAGCCACACTTTTCCACCTCATAATTTCATAAATGTTATTCCTTCTTCTTTCCCCCTCCATTATAAATTGCCCCATGGGCTTGCCTCTTATTCTCCTATCAAACATCAAACCTTTGAATTTCTAACCTCAGCATTACCGCAAGCCATAGACCAAATGATCTGATAGATTTTTATGGGGACACAAGAGAATGCAAATGCTGGAATCTTGATCAAAACACAAAGTGCGGGAAGAACTCAGCGGGTCAGGCAGCATCTGTGAAGGGGATGGAAAGGAGACATTTCAGGTTCAAACCCTTCTGCAGACAGATCAGACGTCTTCCCATTCCCTCCACAGATGCTGCTTGACCCACTGAGTTTCTTCGGAACTTTGTGTTTTGCTCATGGATTTTTATCTTGTTCTTGTTCTTGAGGAAACCTTTCATTGCTGGTAACACTTTAAGGTAAGTGCAGCAGTATTCAATCACAGATTAGCAGATAGAGGTTTCATATTTACAGCCACTGTTGAAACATTGGAAGTAAGGTTTCAGGAACAGAATTTTGAATGTGTTTTCGCACAAAGGGCTGAGAAAGCTGTAAACTCCAAAATTTGAAATTTACATTTTATATGTTATGGGTTGTTGAATCAAAGGTAGATGAATAGAGTTGCTGTACAGATGAGCCATGATCTGATTAAATATTCTAAAGACTTAATTGTCTACACCTTTCATCGCATTATGTTGCAAAACATTGGTGTGATAATGCTGTTGTGGAAATCTCGGTGCATACTTTTTGGATATTGGATCATTGATTGGCATCTTGCCAATAATAAATTGGCCCACTGAGAGATTGCACTTAAGGTGAATGGTTTCACCTTCCATTGAAATTTCCTAAAATGGATAAAAGAGAGCATGCTAAATCTAACATAAATAATTTGTGAAATTAATAGATTTTAAATGCCTTTTTATCATTGCGAGGAAACACCTCTAAGATGTCACTATTTTCTTACAGGTGGAGATTGAGAAATTAGACTACCACCATTACCTGCCTCTGTTTTTTGATGGTCTCTGTGACACCATGCACCCATATGACTTCTTTGCACGTCAGGGGATACACGACATGCTGGAACATGGTGGCATGAAGATTCTTCCCGTTGTTCCTCAGCTTATCATCCCAATAAAAAGTAAGGATTGAAATGTAGTATTATTCACATTTCCCCTTTATTGAAGTTACATTGCTTTTAACTTGAGATTCCCTTGAGATTCTTGAGTGTTCAACACAATTAAGAAAAAGCCTGCAACTGAAGTTCTAATTAATAATGCCATGGAAGAGATTCCAATAGGCTTTCTTTCAGTAAAATGTTTCATGTAAGGGGAAGGAAGGGCTCTCCCAAACCACTGTCCCAAAGCCCTCAACACTTCAAAAAATCTGCTTACTATTTTCATTCTAAGTGATGTGCCTGATATTTCACTGGTTGGAATCCCTCCACAGCCACTTTACATAATTTCAACGGTACAGTATATGGACAGACCCTTTGGCCCACAATGTCCATGCCAGGTTAAACTAATCTCCTGTGCCTGTACGTGATCCATATCCATTCATTCCCTGCATATCCATGTGCCTATCCAAAAGTCTTTTAAATGCCACTGTACATCTACCTCCACCATGACCCTGGCAGCACGTTCCAGGCACCTACCACCCTTTATGTAAAAATCTTGCCTGCACATTTCCTTTAGATTTTGCCACTCCCAAAACTACGCCCTTTAATCTTTGACATTTCCACCTTGGGAGAAAGGTTCTGACTATCTTCCCAATGTATGCTTCACATTATTTTACAAACCTCTATCAGGTGTCCCCTCAACTTCTGACCTTCAGAGAAAAGGGTGGGATATTATTGAAACCCTTGAGTTAAAAACCAAAAATGGCCCAGTGAAGCAGTTCTCTTTCAGATTGTGCCCAACACATCTACTTTAATTACCTCTGAAGATAAGGTAGATAAAGAGACCTTTTCTGATGGAACAGAGATGGCAAAGGAAAAGACATTTTATTTTTTGTTTGTCTAAAAGATTTCAATAGGATGAATTAAGGAAAATTATTTATTATGATTATGGAGTCGGTGACAAAGGTGCATTGACATTGCTCAGCCTCCTCTCACCCATGCCTTCCTACAAAGCTAGCCCTGCGGCCACACTAACCTTTTTCAGACATACACTTCTCAATGACCTTGGGGCCACACCACTTAGCCTGTAATGCACAGTGACATTAACTACTCATAGAAAACAGGCCTCAGTATTGAACCCTGAATTCTCACCCACTAACTGCAATGATGGCCTACTCACAGCTTGTGAAAGGCACAGTTTTTTTTCTGTCAAGACCATTGACATTGGTGGGGGAGGCAGATAGGAAAGTGGCATTTATGAGGCTTTTAGATAGGCACGTGCATAGGCAAGGAATGGGGGGGGGGGGGTTATGGATCACTTGCAGGCAGAGGAGATTAGTTTAACTTGACACAGTTCAGCATGGACATTGTGGGCTGAAAAGCCTGTTTCTGTGCCATGCTGTTCGATGTTCTATGATGCAGCACCTGTATGTCACCAAGAAACATTGTTAAGGAAGTGATGCCTATATCATCACCACTGAGGCATCTATTGAAAAACAACATATGTTCGAAATCCAAAACATGAACTCTGGTTTGGTTTGGTTTTCCATGGATGCTTCGTTCATCCAGCATTTTCTGCTTATATTTCACATTAGCACAAGTATGTTAGCAGCTAAATATGGGAGAAAATACCACTTGGTAGATTTACTACACACTGTGTTGTTCTCAGTTTGCAGTTCCTCAGGCACACCCTGAAATCAGTAATAAAAGCAACAAGACAGTGTAACATGATCTTAATTACACCAAGACTGTATCATGAAGGTTATATGTGGCACCTTTGAACCCCAATTTATGTCGGGAAGGATGGAAACATAAGATCATAAGACATAGGTGGAGAATTAATCCATTCAGTCCATCGAGTACGCTCTGCCATCCAATCATGGCTGATCTATTTTTCCTTCTCAACCCCATTTTTCTGTCTTCTAACCTTGATGTCTTTACAAATCAAGAACTTATCAATTGCTGCTGTAAAAATACCAAATTATGGCTTCCACAGCCACCTGTGGCAATGATTCACCACCTCTGGCTAAAGAAATTTCTCCTTAAAGGTACGTCCTTTAATTCTTAGGCTGTGGCCTCTGGTCCTTGACTCTCCAACCACTCTCACATCCATTTTATCTATGGATTTCATTATTCAGTAGGTTTCAATGAGATATCCCCTCATCCTTCTAAACTCCAGCCAATACAGGCCCAGACCTTTTAAATGCTTCTTCTACATTAATCCAATCATCTCTGGGATCATTCTGGTAAACTTCTCCAATGCCAGAATATCCTTCCTCAGATATGGGACCCAAAACAGCTCAAAGCATGAACTGTGACACCATTTGGTGCACATCTGTTGTTGAGAAAACACAGGCATGTAGTCGTGAATAATGCACGGAAGTGCCTAGTCCGAATTTGGTTTGGGCAGCACCAGGAAATGATCATAATCTACCTGTTGAAACTGTGGTGGCTCTTCGGCCATGAATGAAGCACAAAATGCTAGAGCAACTCATCGGGTCAGGCAGAAAACGGTGGAGGGCATGGTTGTCTGCCTAAGCCGCTGAGTTCTTCCAGTGGTTTGTGTTTTTCGCAAGATTCCAGCATCTGTAGTTCCTTGTTCCTCTAACTCAGCGATTCCTGATTCCCAGATAAAAGAGAATCTGGGCCAAGAAGTTCTTTGAGATATTTGCAAGGTTATCAGACACCTCTAATATAAATATTACCATTGAACGTATTGATTGCACAAATGAGATGATACTGCTGTCTAACACATGCATTTTTAGACAATAAAGACAGGTTGCTTACATTTGGAGATGCAAAGAACTGCAGATGCTGGTTTACAAAAAAATGACACAAAGTGTTGAAGTAGCTTAGAGTCTGTAGAAGGATCCCGACCTGGAACATCACCTTTTCATGTTCTCCAGAGATGCTGCTTGACCCACAGAGTTAGTCCAACATTTTGTGTCTTTTTTTGTTTAAATTTTGACTTGGAACCTTGTGAGGTGTATTTCATCAAGGATAGGCAGGGGGAACCTATCGGTGGCAGAATCCAAAACAAAAGGGGATAACATTAAAATTGAAGACCTATTTTGTTAAAATGAAAACAGGAAGCACTTTTTCCACACAAAAGCTAAAAATCTTAAACTTCTTTGAAAAGTTATGGATCCTGGGTCAGTTGAAAATTTCTAGTTTGAAGATGCCAGTTTTTTGAATGAGGTTATTTCTTCATGCCTTTTAATTTCGTGGAACTAATTGGCCTTTAAATCTCCAGTAATTCAGTATTCTAGTTTATTAACATTACTCAATCTCGTGACCTGAAATGAAACATTTCAGAAAAAAAATACATTCAGATAGCTTTTCTTGTCATTTCTTTCACTTACTTTATTTTGTATTTTATATTACCAATTTCCTTCCATGAATTTTCAATCAAATCCTTCACTTAAATACATTTCTGAAAAATATTGTTAAGCTGTAAAAATATTATTTTTTTCTATTTGTGAGGTATGATGATAAATGTCTATGTAAAAAAAAGTAACATCTTTTCTTTTTAAGCAACATTATTGTATCAAATGCTCTCAGATAAGGCACACATTGAACCAAACAAAACACTTATTTTGCCCTAACATCGTGCTTTGATACTTGGCAGCTTTCTTCCTTGTTCTTTTCAAAGTGCTGACTCTTGCTAACGTATAATTCCATGGCTGCAGATTGTGCTGCAACTACAGACGCTGGTTTTGCAACACCCATTTCAAAGGAGCTAATTAGGATTTTATCCATCAAACTATATTCATTGTTATGCAGAGCTTTAGATATTTTTAAACTTTTATAAAACCATGGGTGCTTGGAAAATTATAAATATTATCCTCAAAATACCAACTGGCATGTTGGTATTTTTTATAAAGTAATGTTTTACTCACAGTTTCATCATTGAGATTGTTAGAAAGGTCAGTAACCTATTGTACCAGTAACAATCAATGAAATATTTTTCAAATGTATACAGTAAAGTAGCAATGTGCAACAAAATCCATTGTTTCAGAAGTTAATGTGTCTTTTGTAATATTGGTGTTGGTAGTTTTGACGTCTTAAATGACAGCATTGTTCTATGTATCAACTATTTGTTCAAATTTTAATCAGAATGTCTCTATGTAAGCTGTTCTCAAGCTAAGGAATTCTGGGGGAGGTCTGGATCTGGAGGTGTTACTTATAGAAAGACATTATACTTACCTTTAAACACAATCAAATTGTTCCCATAACAAAAGTTCATTTAGTCTATTATTCACAAAAGTGAGATTATTGTCGAACAAAGGCTACAGAAGATGTTTCATAAAGGTCATTGGTAAAAAAGGGAATAATCATGTGTTGCCACATACATACAGTATGAGAACTAGCCTGCATGTTAATGCTTTTGTTTGTGACTAATAGAAGCTTACCAAATTATTTGTAAACATTTGTCTCTTTGTACAAAAAAAACTATGATTTCCAGAATTTATTCATTGGGCTGCCTTCAATGATTTCTCAATAAACTCAAAACATAGATGCCCAATTGTTTGAAGTGAAAGTATCTGTTGTGGAACATTGCACATTAGCACAGTTCCACCAGCCCTATGGTACATGCTGTGATTTGGACGGAGTAGTGAGCAGTCTGCAAAATGAATAAATGAACTGTATTCCAAGTGAAGAGTCAGCTCAAATTGTGGGAACAAATAACAGTCAGGACAAGGCAGTGTTTTATAACATCAGTGGTGCAATCCATCTTTGGAATTCTTCAAAGCCCTGCTAATAAAGGCTTACTTGCAATCCCCAGCAGAGAATAATTTAATTACATTTATCCATTAAAGTTTCCTCTTCACAAAGACCCATCATTCTCCTCCCTCTCCCCTTCTGTCTCTGCAGATGCACTCAACACTCGGAATAAGCAAATCATTTGCATCACGCTGAAAGTGCTCCAGCACCTGGTTGTGTCAGCTGACATGGTGGGTGAAGCCTTAGTGCCTTATTATCGACAAATCCTCCCCGTCCTCAACATTTTCAAGAACGTGAACGGTAAGTCATCAGGCAGACATCAGTCCTCATGTTCCCCTCTACAGGTGTTTTGTACAAGACAGAGTGAGGATGGAAAGTGTATCTGCTATAATTACAGTTAAGAACTTGATATATCTCATCCACCTGAGGCCTATTGGCTGCTGTGGACCTGTCTGTGCTGTGCATCCAATCAATAGAATATATACATGAGATTTAATCCCCAATTTTGACCAAACCTGCATTGTGGAAATCAAAGTGGAGTCATGGTGGATTCCCAATGCACCTCCACCATACTCCAGGCCTCAATTCCATTCTCACTGAGCAGGTAAGATTAAAATAGTGGATAATCTTGGAGACACAAGAAACTGCAGATGCTGGAATCTTGATTAAAGCACAAAGTGCTGGAGGAACTCAGCAGGACAAGGCACCATTTGTGCAGAGAATTGACAGACGATGTTTGAGGTCAGGATCAGTCTGAAGTATGATCCCGACCCAAAACATCTCCTGTCCATTCACACCACAGATACTACCTGACCCATTGAGTTCCTGCAGCACTTTGTGTTTTACTGACTGTGAGTAATTAGATAGATGTGCTAGAAGAAAGAAGTGTGCCAAAGCTGAGTGCTTTGAGATTATCCTTTTAATTTCTTGGTAACCACATGTTCAGTTACTTACACCTTTGAGTTTCCGTGGCCTTAACTTTAAGTTGTTTCTGATTGTCTCACACTATATCCTCTAAAATATAAATAATAACTTTCTCAGTATTATTGTATTTTATTGAAGTATCCCACTTTCCCCTTCTCTGTCATGACTGCTGAGGTATTGTTTCATTGACACTGGGTGAACTTTGACTTGGAAGTTACTTCGATAATTAATCAGATCTTCACAACCCAGCAGCAAATTGTCAACATTTCTCTCACTTCAGGTAAAGTCAGTCAAAGTCAATTTTATTCGTCACATGCACCTGAAGGTGCAGTGAAATGAATTTGCCAGCAACGATACACTTAAAAAGAACACACAATACACAATAAGATTTAACACAAACATCCACCACAGCATTCTTCACTGTGGTGGAAGGCAACACAGTTCAGCCAGTCCTCCTCCTTTGCTCACCCGTGGTCGGGACCATAAGCCCTCCGTAGTCGCCGCTACGGATGGCCTGATGTACAGGCCCTCCCGCCGGGATGATCAAAACTCCGACATCGGGACGATCAAACACACTCCACGGCTTGGAGGTCCCGAATCGGCACTTTCTAACCGGAGACCACGGCTTCAGGATGTTATATCGGCGTTCGGTCTGATGGCTGTGGGGAAGAAGCTGTTCCTGAACCTGGATGTTGCAGATTTCTACCTTCTACCTGTTGGCACTGTCCACAGTGTACAGATACAGGATAAAAGGAATCATGTTCAGTGCAAGATAAAGTCCATTAAAGTCCGATTAAAGATTGTCCGATGGTCTTCAATATGGTAGATGGTAGGCAGGACCGCTCTCTGGTTGGTGATAGGATGGTTCAGTTGTCTGATAACATCCGGGAATTTTAGGAACGCTTTGGATATGGGAGGAAAACAGATCACTTGGAGGAAATCCACATATATAAACATAGAAACATAGAAAATAGGTGCAGGAGTAGGCCATTCGGTCCTCTGAGCTGTTCAATATGATCATGGCTAATTATCCAAAATCAGTACCCTGTTCCTCATACCCCTAGATTCTGTTAGCCCAAAGACCTAAATCTAACTCTCTCTTGAAAACATCCAGTGAATTGGCCTCCACTGCCTTCTGTGGCAGAGAATTCCCTGGACCCTCTGAGCATCCTCCTCGCAGCTCACACTGCCACCCAGCTTTGTGTCATCCGCAAACTGAGATGTTACATTTAATTCCCAGGGAGAAGATGCAAACTCCACACAGGCAGTGCTTGAAGTCAGGACTGAACCCTGGTCTTTGAGGGACAGGATGTATCTGAAGATTGAGGTATAGACTTGGACGCATGGTAGTAAGTTACCATTACAACCATATCAGGCTGCTGCTCTTCCAATCTAAGCACCTATCATCAGATGTCCGTGAGGAGGATATTGGGCTGGGCTGGGAGCAACTTTACCAGTTCTGGATTTAATACCACATCAGTGTCAAGTGACCCACTGGTTTTGTTCTTTTATTTTTTTGTGTTTTAATATAGTGCCAACCTTACAATTATAATTATCCATCACATAAACCAGTTATTTCACCGTTAACTCCATCTACACCACTTTGCCTCAGAAAACAGCTAACACAATGAAAGACTTCTACCTTCCCGGTCATTCCTTCTTCACCCTGCTCTCGCCTGGCAAAAGGTACTGAAGTGTGAAAGCGCAAATTCCCAGACACAGGAACAGCTTCTTCCCCTCTATTATTGGGCTTCTAAATGATCTTTCCATTAGCTGGGGTACTGTTTGATTCACCACTACCCTATTGAGGATATTAGACTTTGTCTATGGAACTGATGTGCTACAATGCTAACGGCTATATTCTTCATTCTGTATTTTTGCTCTATCTATTGTACTTGAGTTTGAACTGATTGTAATTATTTACAGTATTATCCTATCTGTTTGGATATCATACAAAACAAAGTTTTTCACTGTACCTCGGTACATGTGACAATAATAAACCTAAACTGAATGCGAAACTTGCTGAGCCAGTTTTGACCACAGTGAAGGATCAAACATATTGCAAGAAATCTGGGCCAAACCTAAGCATTTAGGCCAAAGCAGTGAGGATAGTAGATTTTGTTCTCTGGAAGGCATTCATGAACCAAATGGATTTTTATACATTCCATGGTTTCATGGTTATTACTGTTGACCTGTGTTTTGTTTTATTTCAAATACTTGACTTTAAATCATCAACTGTGAATTTCATTGTTCCTTTCTCATTTGTTCGTCTGAATTACCGGTGTCTAGTAATTTAAACACTGCCTGGTCACCACTTCCTGTTATTCATGTTGTTTTGTGGTATCAAGAACTAGTGAATGGATACAGAACTGGTGCAGCCTGACTTGTCTGTTATCCTTTGCTTCGCTGGCTCTCCTTCAAAACAAAAACCCAAATCAATGTGGAAAACTTATTGATGTAATTACAGCAGATGCATGAAAATAGAATGTAAACATTCCTGCAAAATTCCTGAAAATCTAAGTGAGATCAGAGTGAAATAGGTTAGGGAAATAGAATTAAGTTGTATGCTGCATTTCCTTGTCAGACTCTTCAAGTAAGTCATAGAGTCAGAGAGCCATACAGCATAACAACAATCCCTTTGGCCCAATTTGGCCAAGATGTCCCATCTATGCCGGTCCCATCTGCCTGCATTTACCCCATATCTCTCTAAATTGTTCCTATCCATGTTCTAAGTGTTAAGGTTGGTCTCTTGGACTCTTATTAGCTGGAGTGCCAAAACCAAGTTTGCATCAAAATGTAATTACTTATGCATAGCTTACTGTTAGAAAGAAATTTGTTTGTTTCAAAGCACATGTTAAGTTTCCTGCTTATTCCACCAAATAAACCAGAATATTTTTAGGCAGAGTTGGAGCTAAAATTGTGGTATTTGGACTGCATGCATTGTACTAATGGTGGGTACGCCACATCCCAAATATATGGTGGGGTAGATTAATTGATTTAAATTTGCTCCTAGCAAATAGAATGTTTATGGAATCTGGGGATAGTTGATGGAGAATTAAAAAAATATATATTAATGTAGGATTACTATATTTGGGTGATAGATGGTTAGCACAGATTTGATGGGTTGAATGAACTAATTCTGTGCTGACTCTCTGTAATGTGCTGAATCTATTTATACTGGCTTCCGTTTAATATATTTATTTAGCAAAATATGGACATCAGTGGAAAAGCAAGTGTTCATTAAACATCCTGAAGTGCTGCTGAGAATGTGATTGTCAGACAACCTCTTGAGGTGTTGCAGTTTGTGTTGAAGTTATACCCACAATGCCAAAAAGTAGGGAATATTGGTCCAAGAATGAGAATGATGTCATGTCATGATTATGTACTGTATAACCCCTGGAGAGTAATTTGCAAGAAATTAAAGTAAAGCGACACAGTGACGCAGATGGTAGAGCTGCTACCTCGCATCACTAGACACTCAGGATTGATCCTGACCTCGGGTGCTGTCTGTGCAGAGTTTGCACGTTCCCCCTGTGACTGCATGGGTTTCCTCCAGGTGCTGCGTTTTGCACCCATATTCAAAATACATACAGGGTTTGTAGGTTATTTGGCCTCTGTAAAATTGTCTCTAATATGTAGGAAGTGGGTTCTAATGTGGGATAACATAGAACTAGTGTGAATGGGTGATCAATGGTCGGCATGGACTCGGTGGGCCGAAGGGCCTGTTTCCATGCTGTATCTCTAAATGAAAGTAAACTAAATTAATGATGTTCTGACAAATCTACTTTTGCTTGGCCTTAAAGATGTTAGAGCATGAATATTTGAAGGAAGTGCTAGTGAAGAAGCCTCGGTGAGTTGCTCACATCAATGTGTGGATGGCACACACCTGTAACACGATGCTCCCGAATTGCAAGCTGTTAATGTTTTGAATGCAGGTTTGAAGTGATGTGGGTTTCGTTGGTTTAGGCTTCCAAAATCTTGTTTGAGTGGCATTTCTCCAGGCAAGTGGAGGATATTCTATCCCACTCCTGACCTGCCTAGCACTTTAATTGATTGAATCAATTGAACAAAACAATGTGGAAACCGGTCTTTCAGCCCATGTAGTGCACACTGACCATTGATCACCCGTTCATACTAGTTCTACGTTATCCCACTTACGCATCCACTCCCCACACACTAGGATAAATTTACAGAGGCCAATTAAACTACATACAAGTTACAAATTACATTACATTTATTGTCACATACAGCAATTGGTGCAGTGTAATTTGAGTTACCATGCAGCACACAAATAAGATAAACACAACACTATAGAATTTAACATAAAACATCCCCCACGGTGGAATCAATGTTTTCCCACTGTGAGGGAAGGCAACAAAGTTCAGTCATCTTCCTCTTGTTCACCCGTGGTGGGGGCCTATTGAGGCATCCGCAGTCGCCGCAAAGGCGTCCCGATGTTTCAGGCCCTCTCACCAGGATGATCGGATGATCTGAGCTCCGGCGTCAGAACGGAAGATCACTCTCAGCAGCTTGGAGTTTCCGAATCGGCCGCTTCCTACCGGAGACTGCGGCTTCCAAAGTCCACAGGCCGAGCTGGGCGGAGCTCCAATACTGCGATCCTCGGCAAAAGATCCAAGGCCGCGGCGATGTTAAAGTCAGCGCCGCCCGCAACTGGAAGCTCCGCAGACCACAGCTCCGCGGTGTTAAGGTCGGCAGGCCCAACACTCCGGAGCTCCAACACGGCGATCCCGGTAAGGCAACGGCCGCTCCGCGATGGTAATTCAGTGCTGCGCCGCCGCTGAAGCTCAGGCCGGTCTCCGGCAGGAATGGTTGCACCAACCCAGATGGTAGGCCTTGAGGAGGAGGAGAAGATGCGGCTCGGAGAAACGACGCATCCTCGACCAGGTAGTGACTGCGAAGACGGTTTCCCCCTCACCCCCCACCCCCCACTTAAAAAAGACTAAAAGACCTCCAAAACAAAACTTTTGGACAGACTAAAAATAACAAAAAGGACAGACAACTGCTGGCGAGGCTGCCACACTCGATGACTCCACCACTCGACTGATACTCACACGTTCTTGGGATATGGGAAGAAACCAGAGCACCAGAAAGAAACTCATGCGGCAGCTGCTCTACCAACCACACCACTGTGCCACCTGGCAGGGGTCAGGAGAGGAATCGCTTGCAGCAAGATTTTCAGCTTCTGGGCTGCTCTCCACAGTTTCCATGTGGCCATTTCCATTAATCTTCCGATCAATGTTGATGTTTTCCACAAGTAAATATTGGAAGAGTTCATCTATGGTATTAATTGAATATCAGTTAGATTAGGTGGTTAGATTCACCTTCAAGTTTTATGTCACGTGTTATGACATAAAACTTGCTTCGTATCTGAAAAGTTGCAAGTGGAATTAATTGAACAAGCCCACTTCGAGCATAATGGGATGTGATAGGTGAAGCAACTGAAGATGAAGAGTCTAGGACAGTGTCTTGGTCATCTGAGTCTAGAACACTGTGTGGAGATATCTTGGGCACTGCCCTGGGGAGGTGCGTCTAGTACACTGTGGTATGGGCGATTACAAATCACAGGGGGGGGGACGCCCCCTCCATGTTTTGAAAGGTGGGGGACATTCCCCCCGATGTTTTGTAATCCGGACTTTGAAATTCGATTAAAAAAAATCTATTAAAAATCTCTGCTTTTCGCGAGACAGTGGGGGTGGGACTGATGATCAACGGCGCCGATTGGACGAGGGAGACGTCAGTCAGCAGGCAATGGGGGGGGGGGGGGGGGACATGATGATTCAACGCAATGATTGGAGGAGGGAGATGTCGGTCAGAGGCGGAAGTAGGAGGGTGGGACTGAGGATAGAGCGCTGTGATTGGAGGAGGGAGACGTCCTGGTGAATCATGGAGCAGAGCTTGAATCAGCCCATTCGCGGTCAAATTGTTGTGTCGAGGCGATCAAGTCTCCCAATGTTGAAGCGCCCGCCGGCGATGGACGATCCCGCGGCCAATTTTAAGCCGCGCCAGGCGATGAAACGCCTCGCGAACGGGCCGCTTCAAGCCCCACGATTCAGGGCGGACAAAGCTGCTGTTGCTGGAGTTTGGAGCTGGTCACCAACCAGGTCAGCTCCCGATGTTATCGTCCACAGGGCCCACGGCCAAACCCTCCAAAGCCTCGCGCGTGTGTGTGTGTGTGCGCGCGCGCATGCGGCAACAATAAATTGTGTCCCCCCCATGTTTTGACAGCAATTTCCGCCCCTGCACTGTGGGGAACTGAGTCTAGGACCTGTCCTGCTGAGCTCCTGTGTTGGGATTGAGTTACTTTATCTTCAAAAAGCACAGTAAATTTCCATTGATCAGGTTCACAGAATCAAGATTTTTTCTTGATTTTCATTTACTTCAATTATGCACGGGCTCTCTAATGTCAAGGGCATCCTCTTACACATAAGTTCTGGAATTCAGCGCTTTACAAATGTTCCAATGTACTTACCCCAGTTCAAAGGCTTGGTTTTTCTCTGTTTGCATTTTATATAAACAATCCACACAGCCAAGAGGATTCTTCTTTCTCATTTTCATTTTAAAAAGCTTTTCATTTCAAAAATTTAATTCAGTATCAATTCCACCTCACCTTTTACATGTCTCATAAGAATTTACTTCATATCTAATTTAAAAAAACATGAAGTGGCAAGCTCCTTAATAGCTATTCTCAGTAGAAAGGCTATATGTAACTGCCATTGTGTAAAAGACTACAATGAATCTCAGCTTCAAAAATGATGACTACTGCATGAAAAGGGATAACAATTCTGAAGCTAGCACTACTTTTTTATGATACAGCAATTCTAATTCAGCATTGGGATCTTGGCAACCATGGATTTTGATATCTTTAAAGGTCATCAATACCATTACAATCATCAGAACATCTTGCATTTATACAACAGTCTTAATGTAGATAAACCTCCCAAGATTTGTTCACGGTATAATTAAAAAGTACCAAATCAAAGAGGGTATTATTAGAAGACTTGGTTTAAATGCAAAGCTTTGAGGTCAGGGGGGATATGCACGATGAAAAGATTTAAGTATATTTCAGAGTGCAGGCCAATTTATTTAGAAATGATCTTCAATGGTGTGAATGTAGAGGAAGCCTGAGAGAGAAGAATGTTGATGGCAATTGTAATGTAAGTTATCTTTGACAAAAAGATAGAATTTGGGAAGCAAGATTACAATTTTAATTTGGAGGGTATTGGAGGTTGGGAGTTAACCTAGAGCAGCAAGGATGAAGGTGATGGATGAAGAAATCCTGATACATGACACATTAAAGGCAGAAAGGTTATGGATGAGCTGAAACTTAATGAAGGACTGGAATAGTTAAGACAAGAAGTCATACCAGGAAGGGTAGATGGGTTGTGGAATTGCAACGAGGCAGTACTGGTGAAGGAGAGAGAATAGGATCAACATTTCTGTATCTGGTTGTTTGATTTGGTGAAGAGGTGTTGTGTGTATTCAGGGCACATGTGGAAGCTGTCCAGAAGAGTAGAGGGATACTTCAGAGGTTACAGAACAAGAACAGGAGGAGACACCATTGGTGTGCTGTTGAGCATTATGCTCTGCGACTGATCAGACATGAAAGAGTGGGGAGAGGTGAGCAGAGGATAGGAGGATTTTGAAGTGATATGGGGCAAACACGAGCACCAATTGACAGGTAACCTGGAGTGGGCTAAAGAGGGGGATTTTAAGGAATATCTTGAAGGAATATCTTGAAGCCCCCGCGGGATCTTCCATCGCCCGGCGGGGGCTTCAACAGGAGGAGAACTTCTTCGAAGTAGGCATACATTCAGGAGATTTGACAATGAAGCAGTAAAATGGAGACACAAGAAACTGCGATGCTGGAATCTTTTCTTGTTGGCTGATAGGAGTTGAGATCTGGAGTTGTGGGTATAGCTGAATTCCAGCTGAAACTAAAGCCGACAGTGTGGCAATGATCAAGAAATCACAAAAGGCCAGAATAGGAAGTGCTGCTAGAGATATTGGTGGCTACAGAGCAGGAAGAGATTGGATGTGGGGAGAGTGAAAGCCAAGGAATGATCTCATAGAATCATAGAGTTAAACAGGCCCTCTGACCAACCTGTCCTTGCTGACCCAAGTGTCTTCCCAAGTTCCCAGGTTGCCTGCATTTGGCACACATCTGTAAATAATGAGAATTTTCAAATGTATGTGTTTTCCAATTTGGATTCAGTCTTCAGGTCAAATACCCACCATCAGAACTTTCCTCTGTATTTATGAGGTCATTGTTCTGTAACTTTAATTCTACTTTGGTATGAACAAATAATCTTGACCAACCGAGTATTTCCAGCATTTTCAGATTTGATTGTGGACTCGACTAAGTGCAGACTCAGTCTGCTCCCCCAACGCAATATTCCACCACTCACCCGTTCCCCCAACGCAATATTCCACCATTGACACATAGCCCCCAACTGCGCAGGCGCGGCTCATTTCCCATCATCCCTCCCCCTCCTCTTCACCCTCCCTCTTCTTTCCCCTCTCTTCCTCCCCTTCCCCAATCCCTCCCTCACCTCTCCCTCCCTCTCCTTTATCCTACCCTCAGTCACCCCATCCATCTCTCCCGCCATAACTCCCCTCCCCTCCCTACCCCCTCCTATCCCTCTATCCCCCACTCCTCACTCCCCCTATTCCCCCCACTATCTCTCTTGACCTCCCTCATTGCCCTCCTCTCCCTCTATTCCCCACTCCTACCTCCACCTACTCCCCCCTCCTCTCCCTCTATTACCCCTCCTTCCCTACTCTCCCTCCTCATCTCCCCACTCACCCCCTCTCCCTCCCTACCCCCTCCTCTCCCTCAAACCCCCCATTCTCCCTCCTCATCTCCCCAGGATCTTTCCCCTCTCCTCCTCCCCTCCCTCAATCCCTCCTTCACCTCTCCCGCTCTCTCCTTTCCCCTCCCCTCAGTCACTCCCTCCATAAAATGCAGATCCTTCCTCCACAGGTCATTCATTGTTAGCTGTGGTTTAGATCCCGTTGACTTGACGATTGGTCCAGTTTGCATTGTGTGTGTGTGAGTTACTCAAACTCCGTGCAAACTGCTCGGCCACCCTGCAACCCGACTCTCCCTCCCTCCCTCTGCCCACTCCGGCTCAGGCGCCGCTCAGCCCGTCCCCGTACTGCCCAACTGCCCTTTGCTGCTGCCCTGCCCGCCCGCCCTCTGCTGTCACCCGGCCTGTCCCCGCCCTGCCCATGTGCCTACCTACCTGCCTGCCTGCTCACTGCCGCTGCTGGGCCGGGCCAGGACGAGGAGGGAGTCGGTGTTCATCACGGTGGGCACCACCGAGGAGGGAGACGAACTAGTGTCGGAGATTTCCTCCGAGAGGGCTGTGAGGGTGAGTTACCGCAGCGGCGGAGGGGACGGACGATCACAGCCATTCACCCAGGGGGACTAGTAGACGGGACCGACATTGCCGCAGAGGGCAGGTGGGGGAGAGGGGTGAGTGAGGAGAGAGAAACAGGACCAGGGCCTCCACTGAACCCCCCCCCCCCCCCACATGGCCGGTGGTGGGGGAGACAGTAGACAAGTTACTGTGAGGAGGGGAAAGAGGAGTTTGTGAGTGAGGTGGGAGAGTCCAGGGTTGTGCGCATGAAGCACGGCGACTGGATGGGCGGGAGCGCTGCAACGGGACTGTGAGGGAACGACCCACCTCCCCTTCTCCCCCTTCTCCATTCCCCCTCACACCCCCCTCCCTGTCTACCCCTTTCTTCCCCCTGCACCCCTCTACTCTCTCTCCGCCCCTTTCTCCCCCCTCCACCCGGGGTACATCTACCCGAGTCGAGAGTAGATTGGCACGGGGCCCCCTTGATCGCGGGGCACAATTGGGAGCAATCGGTCCAATCGGCTTAAGGCCAGCCCTGGCCTCACCTTTGTCCCCCTCCGTCCCCACCTCAATGAGTTCTGCGCCCGCCGCAATTTGGAGCTCTTCTTCCGTCGCCTCAGCCTCACACCGTTCTTCCATGGGAAGGAGTCCTCGCCCCCATTGATGATCCCTTTTCCCGTCTCCAACGGACCTTCTCCTCTTGGACCCCCCCTCATGGCCATTGGTACAATGAAATTTGGGGTTCACCGTCCGACGTCGGTACGGGAGGAATCATTATCAGCGGCTTGGACTTCCAAATCGGCCACTTCCTACCGGAGACCGCGGCTCCCGAAGTCCATAGGCTGAGCTGGGCGGAGATTCACACTGGCGGCCCTCGGCAAAGGGATCCCAGGGCTTTGCGATGTTGAAATCAGCGCGGCCCGAGGCTGGGAGCTCCGCAAACCACAGCTCCATGATGTTAAAGCAGCAGCTCCAACACTCCAGAGCTTCAAACGGCGATCCAGGTAAAAGCATCGCCCGCTCCGCAGTGAATCCAATATATATTTTAAAACCAACTGTTTAATGACAACATACAGTAGGATCTAAAAGTGTCACACTGTCACTGTCGGGTAGTCATGGTCCTCTAGTCGTGGGGGTGGGGGATTGGGATGGAAGGGGGGGGCCTCACAAGTGAAATAGCTTAGGGCCTCTCTTCATCTAAATCTGGCCCTGCCGGTTGTGCAGTAAACAAGCAGAAGCAGAAGCGGAATCCCTCTCTCCCCCCTCCCTCCCTCATCCCTCCCTCATCCCTCTCTCCCCCCTCCCTCCCACATCCCTCTCTCTCTCTCTCCCGCTCCCTCCCGCTCCCTCCCTCATTCCTCTCTCCCCTCTCCCTTCTTCCTCCCTCATCCCTCCTCCAACCCCCCCCCCCCCCGCTTCTTCTCTCCCCCTCATGTTGTGGGCTGGGCTGCGGCAGTATCTCTCTCCATGTAAAGTTGCGGTCTGCGTTACAGCCGCTCACGTTGTCCGCGCCCACGGACTGGTGCTGCTGGGGCTCTGCCGGTCCTGAGACATGCAGTGTCCTTCGCCAGCAGGTATACACCGGGGCTTGGGGCTCCCCCCCCCCCCCAATCTCCTTCTATCACCCCATCTCCCTCCTCATTTCCATCATCCATCCTCACTCCCATTCCCTGCCCCATCACCTACCCAGCTCGTAGAGCAGCGCCAGGGCTTGGAACTCGGCCTGGTTCTCGTACTCGGCACGGCCCTGGCTGTAGGCGGCCAAAGCACTCGCAGACCTGGGCCTCAACGGAGCTGAGCTCGCTGTGCCAGGGGTGGTGGTGAGGGTGGAGCCACTTGACAGCGGACGCGGACAATCAGTGCGGAGCTTGTGCCAGTGCGCCGTCCCAGCGACGCCACTTCCTGAGTGGCAGGAGAGGAGACCAATCTGCGTGGTGGCGACTGACAGCAATATGCGCATGCGCGGTTTTTACGATTTTAAACCTCGATAAATTTTACAACATACCATAGATCGGAACAAAACTTGTTGCACTCGCAGCACAGGAGAATGGTGAGTAAGGGGGCTAAAAATCACCCCGCAAACCGGAAGAGCACAAGATTAGAGTTTTAGTTATGTATAGATAGATGGGCTAAACATAGGCAGGTGGACAAGTGTAGATGGAACATCTTGGTCAGCATGGGTAAGTTGGACCAAAGGGCATGTTTTCATGCTGTTTCTCTTTATGACTATATCAGTTTATTAGTATTGATAGTTAAGTCTTTGCAATAGTTATTGAATGTCAAGGGAAATTGTTAAAATCTCGGACATAGTCTTGTACGAATGTAATTGCTTGAATGGGAAGTATGAGGCCTTCTGTACAGAGACATGTCAGTGGAGCTTAACATCATCTCATTCTCCCCCACCCCCTGTGTAATGGAATTGTATATTCTGTCTTAATGTTGCATTTCCAGCAGCCTGAGCACATTTTCCTCTCTCTCAGGTCTTTTATTAAATCGACTAGTTCCTTTCTGTTGCTCAGATCAGGAAACAGGAAATTATAGATTG
Organism: Okamejei kenojei; assembly: GCA_035221665.1. NCBI lineage: Eukaryota > Metazoa > Chordata > Chondrichthyes > Rajiformes > Rajidae > Okamejei > Okamejei kenojei. The sequence continues at coordinate 44,838,980 of CM069138.1, read as the reverse complement.
GAAAAGATCAAGGGAGAAGGGAGAGGATATCAGAGCATGTAGTAAACAGGTTTTATAGATTTGAGAATAGACATTATTCAGGATTTGTAGAAGAGGAGTGAGTGAAAGTGAGTGTCAAACTTCACACACATGCCGTCCACCATAGTTAATCTTATATTGCACTTATATTGAGTGAATGGTGGAATAGGCCTCACGTGGGGGCTATGGGTGAGTGGTAGAATATTGCGTGGGGGAATGGGTTGCTTTGGGGAACCAGGCCCTAAACTAAAATTCTCATCTTGTTTGTTTGCGAGCGTGCTTGTGCATGATATTCCAAAACCCCGCCAAAACGGTACACGATAGCGCTACAATATTTGGCCCACCTTACTCACCGATGTAAAAGAAACAAGTTTCATTCAGATTCATGTCATATTTTACAAGTTATTGACATTTTAAACTTTACAAAAAACTATCTTCCACTTGCCCTGCCCGTCAGCTGCGTTCGATGTCACGATGATGTCACAATGGGATCCCGAATCTCATTAACATAAAAAATCACGATGAAACAAAAACCACGTTTTAATCAAATTCTTCAGTTTTCACTAACAGCTGACACTGTGTTTAGGTTATTTTAAAGAAAAATCACGATTTTCATTGTGTGGGGTGGGATAGGAGGGTTTCATTTTTTTTTTTAAACGTGATTTTCATTGTGGGGGGTTGAATATCCAGCGTGAGTCACAGCTTTAAGCAAAACGGGCAGAAAATTGGAAAAATAATTTAAATTAAACAGTGACAGAGTGGGAAATTGTAACCAGAATTTGAAGGACGAATGAAGATAAGCAGAAAAATAAGTATACAAATAAGATTTATGAGAACTGTAACAAAATGTGTATAATATATAATTCCTATGAAGCTGTTAGCATTAAAAGAGTGAGGAATACATAGTCCCTCTGAGCCTTTGTTCCTGCTTTAATTTCTAGCTGTCCAATATCATTTTAAATCACCTGAAGAATATAGCTTTTTTTTTAACCAATCACCCTTTTAGTCAAATTAGTAATGAATATTAAACATTATGAAAGGTCAATTAACCACTGCAAAGAGAGACAGTATGTGTGTGGAAAGGAATATATGCATTTGGCAGACTAGGTGAGGTCATTTGAAATGAAGATACTATTACAAATCAATCTGCAGAATACCAATATAATGAAATGTGGTGTCAACTGAAACATCATAGCCAGTCTCGTGCAGGTTGAAATCATTTTGATGGATTTTCTTTAACATAGAATAAGCTAGGACATGTTCAAATCAGCAATGTAATTCAGCGGTTTCAATTACATCATAAACTGTCAGAAATTAGCTATTTATAAAATTCAAAGATGTTTGTTAAGGCTGTTTCTTTCCTTCCTGTGTATATGTTATTACAATAGGAGAGGCATTATGCAACCATATGTATTTCAAGACTACACCATTTTCATTATGGGGAATTATAAATCCAAACAAAAGGTAACAGGAACTTGTAGTTCTCATAGCATGTAAAAAAAACAAATTGCTCTAAGTACTCAGTAGCTCGGGCAACATCTATGGGGGGAAGGTTCCTCTCGATTTATTTGCTCCAGATTCCAGCATCTGCAGTCTCTGTGTCTCCATTTCTAATAGAATCTTTAACATTCATCAACATTCTCTTTAAGTAGGTCATGTGAACATCATCAAACAAAACATTGAAACATACTTAGATATTAGTGTAAAATGGATAGGAAAGGTTTAGAGGGTTATGGGCCAAACACGGACAATTGGGACTAGCTTAGATGGGGCATCTAGTACCGTGGAAGATGGAAGGCCAAGCAGCATTGTAACGGTGATGTCTTGACATAGGAAAGGCCTGACCACTGACCCATCACAGATGGGCTGAATAGGAGTAAAATGTCTGACCGGTGTCAAACAAATATTGTGACAGATTGAAGATCATGAGGGATTGACAATGTGATGGCAAAGCACAGTTGAATGTTATCAATGTACACGTGGAATCTGAAGGTGTTTGATGATGATATTGTCAAGGGAGAACCAAGGATAGATGTTGAAGGGGAGATGGGGGATATCTCAACAGTGTGGGAATGGGAAAATAAATCTGTGCAGGTTCACGCATACTGGAATATAAATGGATCATTTGGACTAAAAGATATAAAACTAAAAGAGAAAGTATAGAAACATAGAAACATAGAAATTAGGTGCAGGAGTAGGCCATTCAGCCCTTCGAGCCTGCACCGCCATTCAATATGATCATGGCTGATCATCCAACTCAGTATCCCGTACCTGCCTTCTCTCCATACCCTCTGATCCCCTTAGCCACAAGGGCCACATCCAACTCACTCTTAAATATAGCCAATGAACTGGCCTCAACTACCCTCTGTGGCAGAGAGTTCCAGAGACTCACCACTCTCTGTGTGAAAAAAGTCTTTCTCATCTCGGTCTTAAAGGATTTCCCCCTTATCCTTAAGCTGTGACCCCTTGTCCTGGACTTCCCCAACATCGGGAACAATCTTCCTGCATCTAGCCTGTCCAACCCCTTAAGAATTTTGTAAGTTTCTATAAGATCCCCTCTCAATCTCCTAAATTCCAGAGAGTATAAACCGAGTCTATCCAGTCTTTCTTCATAAGACAGTCCTGACATCCCAGGAATCAGTCTGGTGAACCTTCTCTGCACTCCCTCTATGGCAATAATGTCCTTCCTCAGATTTGGAGACCAAAACTTTACACAATACTCCAGGTGTGGTCTCACCAAGACCCTGTACAACTGAAGTAGAACCTCCCTGCTCCTGTACTCAAATCCTTTTGCTATGAAAGCTAACATACCATTCGCTTTTTTCACTGCCTGCTGCACCTGCATGCCTACTTTCAATGACTGGTGTACCATGACACCCAGGTCTCGCTGCATCTCCCCTTTTCCTAATCGTCCACCATTTAAATAATAGTCTGCTTTCCTGTTTTTGCCACCAAAGTGGATAACCTCACATTTATCCACATTATACTGCATCTGCCAAACATTTGCCCACTCACCCAGCCTATCCAAGTCACCTTGCAGTCTCCTAGCATCCTCCTCACAGCGAACACTGCCCCCCAGCTTAGTGTCATCCGCAAACTTGGAGATATTGCCTTCAATTCCCTCATCCAGATCATTAATATATATTGTAAATAGCTGGGGTCCCAGCACTGAGCCCTGCGGTACCCCACTAGTTACTGCCTGCCATTGTGAAAAGGACCCGTTTACTCCTACTCTTTGCTTCCTGTTTGCCAGCCAGTTCTCTATCCACATCAATACTGAACCCCTAATACCGTATGCTTTAAGTTTGTACAACATTGCAAACATTAGAAGGAAGCTAGAGGATTGGGAAGTTTTTAAAAAGCACCAGATAGTAACTAAAAAGGCAATATGGGGAGATAAGATGAAATACGAAGGTAAGCTATCCAATAATATAAAAGAGGATAGCAAGAGTTTCTTCAGATATATAAAGAGTAAGAAAGAGGCAAGAGTGCACGATGGACCACTGGAAAATGATGCTGGAGAAGTGATAATGGGAAATAAGGAAATGGCAGAGGAACTGAATAACTTTTTTCTATCATTCTTCATGGTGGAAGACACCAGCAATGTGCCTGAAATTCGATAGTCGGGGGTGGAAGAGTGCAGTGGCTATTACTTAAGTGCTTGGGAAACTGAAAAAGTATGAAGGTGGATAAGTCACCTTAACTGGATGGGTTGCACCCTAGAGTTCAGAAAGAGGTGGCTTCAGAGATTGTGGAGGCATTAATAGTGATATTTCCAGAATCACTATTCTCAGTGGTTCCTGACTATTGGGACATATCTAATACTATCCCATTGTTCAAGAAGCAAAGCAGAAGAGTGGAAACTATATGCCAGTTAGCCTGACTTCAGTGGTTGGTAAGATTTTAGAGTCCATGAGTTTCTGAGTCATGAAGTTAATGATAAACTAGGCCGAAGTCAGCATGGTTTTGTGAAGGGTAGATCTTGCCTGACGAATCTTGATGGAATTCTTTAAGGAAGTAAATAGCAGGACAGTCAAAGGAGAGTCAGTGGATGTTGTTTACCTAGATTTTCAGAAAGCCTTTGATAACGTGCCGCACAAGAGTCTGCTAAAGATGTAAGCCTGTGGTATCAAAGGGAAGATACTAGCATGGATAGCAGGTTGGCTGGATGGCAAAAGGCAAAGAGTGACAATAAAGGGGGCTTTTACTGGTTGACTGCCAGTGACCAGCGGAGTTCCACAGGGGTCAGTGCTGAGGCCGCTACCCTGCAGAAGGACTTAGACAGGTTTGGAGAGTGGACAGAGAAGTGGCAGATGGAATACAGCCTAGCAAAGTGTGGAGTCATGGAAATTGGTAGTCGGTCTAAAGGCATAGACTATATTTTCTAAATGGGGAGAGAATTCAGAAATCGGTGGTGCAAAGGGACTTGGGAGTAACTTTCCCCAAAAGTTGATTTGCAAGTCGAATTGGTAGCAAGGAAGGCAAACTCAATGCTAGCATTTATTTTGAGAGGGCTAGAATCCAAAAACAGGGATGTAATGCCGAGGCTTTATCAGGCGTTGGTCAGACTACATTTGGAGTATTGTGACCAATTTTGGGCCTCATCTCAGAGGAAGGATGTGCTGATGCTGGAGAGGGTCCAGAGGAGGTTTACGAGAATGATCCTAGGAATGGGTGGGTTAACATATGATGAGCGTTTGACGGCACTGGGCCTCTACTCACTGGAGTTTAGAAGGATGAGGGGCCTCCATTGAAACCTACCGAATAGTGAAAAGCTTGGATAGAGTCGATGTGGAGAGGATGTTTACACTAGTGCGAGTCCAGGACCAGAGGTCACAGCCTCAAAATAAAAGGACATTCCTTTTGGGAGGAAATGAGGTGAATTTCTTTACTCAGAGGGTGATGAATCTGTGGAATTCATTGCCACAGAAGGCTGTGGAGGCCAAGTCAATGGATATTTTTCAGGCAGCGATAGATTCTCGATTAGCATGGGTGTCGGGTTATGGGGAGAAGGCAGGAGAATAGGGTTAAGAGGGGAAGATAGATCAGCCATGATTGAATGGCAGAGTAGACCTGATGAGCCAATTGGCCTAATTCTGCTCCTGTCACTTATGAACTTATGAACTTATTTGGACTAAAAACCTATTTCACTGTTTTCAACCCAAAATAACTTCCTTATTCCCACAACACTTTGAGGTTTCTATGCTCCTCCAGTGCAGCATCCTTGCAAAAAATCCTACATCCTACATGTCTTACTACAGGTGTCCATGCCTTCAAATTATTAGCATTAAAGACTGATATAACTCCATAAACTTTCTCCTCTTTAAGCCACTCATTAAAATCTTGCCTTGTTCTGAACTTTTAGTCAACAATTCTTCCAAAGTTATAATGCCTGTTTCTGCATTTTAAGTTTGTTGTAATATTTTGGGTGTCATTTTAACAAAGAACACATGTGATATGTGTAGGAAGGAACTGCAGATGCTGGTTTAAACCAAAGATAGACACAAAAAGATGGCTGCAATGCAGGCCTGACAGAGCATTATCAGAGAAGACACCCAACAACTGCTGATGTCCATGAATTGCGGACTTCAAGCAGTCATTGCATGCAAAGGATATGCAACAAAATACTAAATATGACTACATGCAGTTACATGACATTGCTGTGTCCCAAACATTATGGTGCCCTGAAATGGGGGGACTATGTATAAACACAGCTGTAATTTCTGCATGGTGAAACCAAAATGTATAAAAATGGCCTTTAATAAAATCTGACAATGTGCACTTTAACCACATGTGATTTTTTTCTATTACAATCTCAAGAGGCAAATAAATAAATGGTGGGTCTTTGTCCCAAACATTATGAAGGGCACTGTATTTTTTAATGCCTCAGTGGTTTTTCTACTGTGTTGCTGTAATGGTGACCTGGAGATTGAGCTTTATTGGATGGAGACTCCATGTCAGTTTCCCTGGAATAGAGAAGAACGTCGTAGCATGAAAGTAACCCCTCTTCTCATTGCAGCATTTCTCAGCAGTTCATCCTGCATTAAACATGACAGCTGAGAGTTTTGTGAAGCAAAACTGATGAAGACTGATTTTGCCTAGCACGTCCAGGATCATGCAGGATTTATAAGCATGAGCCCTGGATTTGTCTGGGAGATGGATGAATATGTAGTACATTGGATATAATTGCAGCTGCATTTGCTGACTATTTGTGAACTGCCCATTTGAAAACATGCAGCAAGTTCAAAACCCAACGAAGAAAATGTCTCTGCTCAGTATTTTGTATGGTGCCATTTAGAACACCCACAGTAACTTGAATTGTGAAAGAAACTATTGTCAGTCGAACAAAATAGAGGATTTTCAGGCTTTCCTTGGAGCAATAGTGCAAGAAATATGAGTGTTGGCAATTTCAAATTATTATTTTCACTGGAGCGTCAGAGGCTGAGAGGAGATTAGACAAAAGTTTATACAATTAGGGGAGGCATAGAAAGGGTAGACAGTCAGATTTTTTTTCCCAGCATGAAAATGCTTGAAGACTAGAGGTCATTGCTTTAAGGTGAAAGGGTGAAGTTTAAAGGAGATGTGCGGGGCAAGTGATTGATGAATGCGTAGAATGTGTTGTCGGGGGTGGTGGTGGAGGCAGATATACGATCGTGGAATTTAGGAGACTTTTGCATAGGGACATCGGTATGCAGGCTTGTAGGGGTATGTATTATATGTAGGCAGAGGAGATTAGTTTAACTTGGCATCATGTTCGGACATTGTGGGTCGAAAGGCTTGTTCTTGTGCTGTACTGTTTTATGTTTTATTACGATTGCAATACATAACCTAATTTAATGGTTGAGAGATTCAGCAGTAATTTTCAAAGTACGAATGATTTGAAAGAACTGGAAAATATGTCTATGGGGAAAGATATTAGAGTAGAATATTTAGGATAACTCTCCCAATGAACAGGCAAGACATACCAAATGGTGCCTTATGAAGTGAATTACATGAAATTTGTGCTAATTCTGCCTTTTCCTGCTTATTTTGAACTACAATTTGCTACCATTTCGTAACAATTGTCATAAATCATGTTGTGCTAATCTGAAGTCTTTTGAAAAACGTGTCCCAATATTTCATGAATATCTTTTCAAAAGAAGACCAATTGATATTAACCCTACTCTTATAAAATAAAAGTGCAGCCTAAAATTAGGTACCATTTATCACATTTTCAGGGCTTGTGGAGATTATTGACAAGAGTCGTCAGATTAGTTCACTGTGGTGAGGCAGAGGTTCACTTGCACCTCCTTCAAGCTCATTGACTGTATCCACTGTTCCAGGTGTGGACTCCTATATATCGGCGAGACCAAGCACAGGCTTGGCGATCGTTTCGCTGAACAGCTCTGCGCAGTTCGCCTAAACCTACCTGATCTCCCAGTTTGAAAACACTTTAACTCCCCCTCCCAGTCCCACACTGACCTTTCTGTCCTGGGCCTCCTCCATTGTCAGAGCGCAAATTGGAGGAACAGCACCTCATATTTCGCTTGGGCAGCGTACACCCCAGCGGTTTGAATATTGACTTCTCTAACTTCAAGTAATCTTTGCTTTCCCTCCCTCTCCATCCTTCCCCCTTCCAGGTTCTCCGACCAGTCTGACTGTCCCCCTGATTACATTGTATCTCTGTTTGCTTTGTTGTCACCTTCTCTTAGCTAACAATGGTCTATTCTACATTTTCCTTGAACTTCATCCCTTTTGTTCTCTTAAGGGCCTGTCCCACTTAGGCATTTTTTTAGGCGACTGGGCTGTTGCCACATGGTTGCCGGGGTGTCGCCTGTCTGGTCGTGAATAGTCTCCTCAGTCACCGAAAGAGTCGTAGCGTCTTTCTGGTCGCCGCTGGATTTTCAAAATGTTCAAACATTTTCGGTGACAGTCGGCGAGTGATTTGGCGCCATTGAGCATAGCTTGACTTCGCCTGACGTAGGTGCAGTCATAGGTTGTCGCTAGGTGGCGTAGGTCATTGCCGGTGCTGACTTTGGTGAATTCCATTGGTTGACTACCTACGTCAACCTGCAACAGGTACCGGCGTCAAGAGAAGTCAAGTAGCGACACACATTGTCTTTAGTTCTTCAGTTGTCGCCAACAGGGTCATAGCTTGTCGCGGGTGAACATTTCAAGTCATGTCAATTCATTTCAAGACAACTCAGTCCATTTCAAGTCAATTCAAGTCAATCCATTTCAAGTCAAATGAATCCATTTCAAGTCAAGTCAATCCATTTCAAGTCGTCAATCCATTTCAAGTCAAGTCAATCCATTTCAAGCAATGGGCAGGCCAAACAACTCATTGCATTGTCATTTCATTTCCAATTTTGAATAGCACTTTCAAGTACGGGCAGGGCAAGCCAAACAACTCATGACATTGTCATTTCATTCCCAATTTTGCATTGCAGTTTCAAGCACAGGCAGGGCAGGCCAAACAACTCATGGCATTGTCATTTCATTTCCAATTTTGCACTGCAGTTTCAAGCACAGGCAGACCAGGCCAAACAACTCATGGCATTGTCATTTAATTTCCAATTTTGCATTGCAGTTTCAAGCACAGGCAGGACAGGCCAAACAACTCATGGCATTGTCATTTCATTTCCAATTTTGCATTGCAGTTTCAGGCACAGGCAGGGCAGGCCAAACAACTCATTGCATTGTCATTAAGGGTTAACAAATCATTTATTGCACATACATTGCAAACTCACAGTTCAGTTAATTCACAGCTTAGAATCACAGTTGTGGCCTTTCCCTCGTGATTTTCCAGAGTAACAGACGCGCGTCCAGGCATCCGGGGCATTACCTTCATCATGGTGATTGACAGGTGAGAGGACCAATCAGCTGATCTCAAGAGTTTTTAAACACTCATAACTTTTTTATTTTTCATCGATCGGAAAATTCCTCGGGGCTGTCTCAGCGGAGGAGGACTGTGAGTAAGATGGCCAAAAATCATAGCGTTTTTTTCTAAAATCAATATACAGCGCAGTCAGGAAGTGATCAAGATGAGACTTTTAGTTAGATAGATGTCCCAGATAGAACAATTAAATTCTTACTTGCTGCAGCACAACAGAATATGTAAACATAGTACATAAGCAAGAGAAAAAAAGTTCAATGTGTATATATACACATATACACATACACACATACTCAAAAAACAAACAATTATAGTGCAATAATAATAATAATAATAATCTGTTGTAGTTTAGAGCTTATTTGTTGACGTGTTTAATAGCCTGATGGCTGAATTTGAAGAAGCTGCTCCTGGGCCTGGACGTTATAGTTTTCAGGCTCCTGTACCTTCTTCCCGATGGCAGCGGTGAAATGAGTGTGTGGCCAGGATGGTGTGTGTCTCTGATGATGTTAGCTGCATTTTTGAGGCAGCTACTCCGATAAATGCCTTAGATGGTGGGATGGATCAGAGCCGGTGATGGACTAGGCAGTGGTCACAACATTTTGCAGTCTTTTCCGCTACTGGACGTTCATGTTGCCGAACCAGGCCACAATGCAACCAGTCAATATGCTCTCTACTGTACTCCTGTAGAAGTTCAGGAGAATACTCTTTGAGATACCGAATCTCCGTAATCTACTCAGAAATAGAGGTGCTGATATGCTTCCTTTATAATTTCATCAGTGTGCTGGGTCCAGGAAAGATCTTTGGAAATATGCATGCCCAGGAATTTGAATTTTTTGATTCCATCCACCATCATCCCATCAATATAAACAGGATTATGGGTCCTCTTCCAAAGTCCACAATCAGTTCCTTGGTTTTACTGATATTGAGAGCCAGGTTGTTGTGCTGGAACCATTTGGTCAATCAGTCGATCTCACTTCTATACTCTGTTTCATCACCATCTGTAATTTGTCCAACAACGATGGTGTCGTTGTCGAACTTGATGATGGAATTTGCACTATGTCCAGCTACGTAGTCATGCGTATAGAGTAGAGCAGAGCATGCAGCCTTGAGGTGCTCCTGTATTGATTGTTACTGAGGATGAAGTATTTCCACCAATTCGAACAGATGGTAGTCTGTGGATGAGGAAGTCGAGGATCCAATTGCAGAGGGAAGCGCAGAGAGCCAGTTCCGTGAGCTTGGTAACCAGATTTTGTTTATGAATCAAAAATATTTATTCGAATATTAAAATAGTATTTACAATACAATAAAACAAAACACCACCATAATACAAGACAAACAAATATACTAAGTAAACTACTATACAACTATATTACAATCCCGGTCCAGGATACATTCAACCCCCCTCCATTCCCAGCGTTCCTGGAAATCCCCCAGGGTGCCCATGGACAGGGCGTAGTCCCTCTCTAGACAACCCGGGCGCGAACATAACCCCGGAAAAGGGACAGGCAGCTGGCTCGGGCAGAGCCGTCATCTGCCTGGTGCCGTGACTCTCGGATGGCCAGCTTGGCCAGGTCCAGGAGCAACCCAACCAGGACACCTTCGGCCCTACCCTCTCCCCTACGCACAGGGTGTCCAAAGATGAGGATGGTGGGTGAGAAATGCAGCCAGAAGGCAAGGAGCAGCAGTATTGGAACACGGGCTGCAGCCTCACACACTCCATATTAACGTGAAACACAGACTCTTCCAGCCCGCAGGCGGCTGGCGAGTCTGTGAACCGCGAGAGAAACAGGTTGCACGGGACTCCTCGGTGCAGTACCCTCCACCCCAGGTCCCTGACGTAGAGGGGGTGAATCCCTGCATGGAGGGACCCCCATCGGGGGCCCCCCTCTTGACCGGAAGGCAACACCGACCGCCTACTTGGTGTCCGGTCAGTGGACCAGGGGAAGAAAGTGCAGGGTGTGGAGGAGGAGCCCGTACAGGACACGCCTCCCTGCATCTCGGAGGGAGGTAACGGAACCAACTTGGAGGGTAGAATGGTATTGAACGCCGAGCTGTAGTCTATAAACATCAGCCAGACGTAAGTGTTTTTATTGTCGAAGTGGAGTGGAGAGCCTGTGAGATCGTATCCTCTGTTGACCTGTTGTGACTGTAGGCGAACTGTGGTGGGTCGAGGTTCTTGTCGAGGTGGGAGTTGATATGCTTCATAACCAACCACTCAAAGCACTTCATCACCACGGACGTTAGTGCCACTGGTCGGTAGTCATTGTGGCACGTCACCTTATTCTTCTTGGGCACCGGTATTATTGATGCCCTTTTAATGCAAGTGGGAACCTCAGACCTCAGTAGTGAGAGATTGAAAATGTCTGCAAAAACTCCAACCAGAAAATTAGTAGGTTCATTTTGATTACAATTAGCATCACGTGGTAGTTTATTTAAGGCACATTAGTGTATCAAAAGCAAATTATAAGCTTGCACAGAATAAATACTGCACTATGTATGTAGTACCTTGAGAAGACCTCAAAGACACATGACTGGTTTGAGGACAAGTCGACCGAGAGATGACTCCCGTCATCGAAGCCAAGCACGTCGCCCTAGCCGAAAACAAGCAGTCAGCTAATGAGAAGAACCTGCAGATCCTCGGGGCTGCCAGGAGCAAGGTTCAGCAGACTGCCAGGCGTTGCGTCAATTACTACTGGACACAGCTTAGTGAGGTTATCCAGACGGCTGCCATATCAGGGAACATCAGGGGAATGTACGATGCCATTAAGAAGGCACTAGGACCAGTCCAGAGCAAGACAACCCCTCTCAAATTCTCCACTGGGGAAGTAATCACAGACGAATGCCAGCAGATGGAGAGATGGGTGGAACTACTCTGACCTCTACTCGAGAGAGAACACTGTGTCCCCCCTCAGCCCTTGATGCCATCGAGTGCCTGCCGCCATGGATGAGTTGGATGCAGAGCCGATGGTAGAAGAGCTCAGCAAGGCCATTGACAGCCTGGTCGCAGGCAAGGCCCCAGGTAGCGACGGGATTCCCCCTGACCTGATCAAGTATTGCAAGACTACCTTACTGCTTCCTTTGTATGAAGTCCTTTGCCAGTGCTGGCAAGAAGGAGCTGTACTGCAAGACATGAGGGACGCCACGATCATTACCCTCTACAAGAACAAGGGCGAGAGATGCGACTGCAACATCTACAAACGCATCTCCCTCCTCAACATCGTCGGCAAGGTCTTTGCTCGGGTCATCTTGGTCCGCCTCCAGAAGCTGGCAGAACGCGTCTACCCAGAGTCACAGTGCGGTTTCCGAGCTGGAAGCTCAACAGTGGACATGGTCTTATCCATTCGCCAGCTCCAGGAGAAGTGCAGAGAACAGTGGATGCCCCTGCACGTTGCTTTCATTGACCTCACCAAGGTGTTCGACCTCGTCAACAGAGATGACCTATTTAAGGCTCTGCCAAAGATCGGCTGCCCACCAAAACTGCAGAGCATGATAAAATCCTTCCACATCAGCACAAAGGGGACAGTGCAGTTCAGTGGAAGCTTCTCGGAGCCCTTCAACATCCGCAGTGACGTCAAACAAGGCTGCGTCCTCGCTCCCACACTCTTTGGGATTTTCTTCACTCTGCTCCTGAAACATGCCTTCGGCACTGCAACAGAGGGGATCTACCTGCATACTAGATCAGATGGCAGGCTCTTGAACCTCACCCGCCTCAGAGCAAAGACAAAAGTACATGAAGCTCTCATCAGAGACAATGTTGTTGGCCGATGACGCTGCAGTTGTGTCCCACACCCAGCAGGAACTACAGTCACTGATGGACCGCTTCTATCGGGCATACAATGACTTTGGGCTGGCCATCAGCCTGAAGAAGACGAACGTCCTGGGGCAGGATAGAGAGGCGCCGCCTGTCTTCACCATCAACGACTACGAACTTAATGCCGTCCATCGGTTAACGTACCTCAGCTCCATCACTGACAACCTTTCCTTGGACACAGAGATCAGAGGATCAGGAAAGCAGCTACACATCTCGCTCACTCCACAACTCGAGTTAGGACCAACCCAAAGCTGACAGTGAAGACAAAGATAGCAGTCTACAACGCCTGTGAGACATGGACTACATATGCCAGACAGGAGAGAAGACTCAACATCTTCCACCGTATCCTGTGCATATTCTGGCAAGAGAGAGTGTCCAACGCCGAGACCCTGTCTCGCACTGGCCTTCCCAGTATGTACACTCTACTTAGGCAGCGTAGACTGCGGTGGCTGGGTCATGTCCACCGCATGGAGCATGGCCGTATTCCAAAAGACATCCCCTATGGAGAACTGACATCTGGGACGAGAACCATCGGCCGCCCCCAGCTACGTTACAAGGATGTCTGCAAGAGAGATATGAAGGTGCTCGATATCGATGTGGAGTCCTGGGAGAGCCTTGCAGCTGACCCCAAAAGGTGGAAAGGTACCCTGAACCAACATCTCAAAACGGGGGAAGAGAAACTGTTGAACGCAGCGGCAGACAAGCGGGCACTCAGAGAGGAGTGCAGCAACTTTAACAAACCAAAGACCACACACAAATGTAACCTTTGCGGCAGAGACTGTCACTCCCGCATTGGTCTCTTTAGCCACAAGCGACGCTACTCTATCCAAGGTTTGGAGCAAGCAGCCAACAACTAGGATGCATCACACATGGTCAATCATGACCGAGGGGAGCCTACATGTATGTACAATTCACAATACATTTCTCTGCCGCTCTCCTCACCGGCTTGATGCATTTCACCTGTGTATTAACACAGTCAAGTAACAAACTAAAGGGCCTGTCCCACTTTCACGACCTAATTCAGTACCTTTTTCACTCGTGGACATTTTTCATCAGGCTAGAAAACGCCCCGACCTACTTGATGCCACGAGTACCTACGACTAGCATCACGACCTACCTACGACCTCCTACGATCTCTTACGACCTCGTGACGACCATGCTGCGAGCATGAGTCAAGGGCAAACTCGGCAGAGGTCGTGAATTAGGTCATGAAGGTGGGACAGGCCCTTTAGGCACAGCATGAATCATAATGTTTTCAAACAAACGCTAAATAATTCTATTGGTTCTTCCACAGTCACTGGAATATTCTGTAACCTATTTATTGGTGTTGTAACTTATGTTGTTGTTTACCAGAGACAATTGTTTTCACTTTATTTTGTCCCTTCCCGTACAACCGAACTGTAGCTTGAAACAATTGATGTCAGTTCAGTGGCTGTGATCCTCACTGTCATCGCATCTTCACGTCATTACGGGATAGCTCTGAATTCTGGATATGTGACTTCAGAATGCAAATCTACCCTCGCGACATGGTTCACAAAGCATTACATTAGTCTCTTCCAGCAGCCTGCCTCATTTACGGAATTAATTGGCGATATTGTTTTTATTTTGTAAATTGTTTTCAGAGATAGTTAAAATTAAAATTCTCTGAAACAAATTGAAAAAGAAGAGCCTCGAGAAATTTATTCAACAAACAATCATGAAAATTGTATTGATGGAGTCACAATCTTTGTTTCATGTTCCCTTCACAATTTATCAATATAATACAACCACAACAGAAGATCTATATTACTATCATTGTTAATTCAACAGTCAAAAGATAGATTTGATTTCAACACAGATACAGGGAACCGCAGATGATGGTTTACAGTCTGAAGAAGGGTCCCAACCAGACTTCGTCACCTATCCCTGTTCTCCAGAGGTGCTGCCTGACCTGCTTAGTTACTTCAGCACTCTGTGTCTAGGGTTGATTTAACCTTTCTTCACTCTGTTGTGTAGGAATTACCTGTTGTGTAGGAAGGAACTGCAGATGCTGGTTTAAACCAAAGAGAGACACAAAATGTTTGAATAACTCAGAGCCAAAATGTTCTGTGTAATTCAGAACCAAAACCACTCGAAACGTCACTGATTCCTTCTCTTCAGATGCTGCCCGGCCCACTGTTACTCCAGCATTTTTTGTCTAATTACAGTGCCTATTGCTCCAGTTTTGCTTATGGCAGCCTGATGTACAAAATAGATGCAGTTACACCATTTCCAACATGGGGACGTAAGGAATATTTTTCCTTTCATTGTAGCCTTGCACTTATCAACGGTTCTTGTTTTTTGCTAGGAGGCAGTTTGAAAAATACTACACAGAAGTGTGAATTTTTGATACATTTTCCCATATGGAAGAAAACTCAGATCATTAAACTCTATTTGCACTTTTGTATCAACACAGGCTGTGAACTTATATCCAAATTCAGCCACTCATGTGCACAAGCACACGAATACCACATGTACCTGACCACTGAGATTTGGTTGTTCCAAATTGATAGTTGCCCCCGTTTAGTATAAACTTATTCCAGATCAGTCACTTTTTCCAATTGCATTTCTTGATCTGTAATATTGGATGTTGCTCTCATATCGATATAACTAAAAGTCCCATCTTGACCACTTCCTGACTGCGCTGTATATTGATTTTAGAAAAAATGCTACCATATATCGCTATGATTTTTGGCAATCTAACTCACAGTCCTCCACCGCCGAGGCAGCCCTGAGGATTTTTCCGATCGATGAAAAATAAAAAAGTTATGAGTGTTTAAAATATCTAGAGATCAGCTGATTGGTCCTCTCGCCTGTCAGTCACCGCGATGAAGATAACGCCCCTTCCGGGGTGGGGGTGGGGGCAGGACTATAAAACCCCGGATGCCTGGATGTGAGTCTGTCACTCTGGAAAAACACGAGGGGAGTCCACAACTGTGATTCTAAGTTGTGAATCAACTGAACTGTGAGTCTGCAATGTACTTGCAATAAATGATTTGTTAGCTCTTAATGACAAAGCAATGAGTTGTTTGGCAATTTGGTGGCCTGCACTATGCTTGAAATGCTATAAAATTGAATTTAGTGGCCTGCACTCTGCTTGAAATGGAATTTCAAGGAATTGCCATGAGTGAACTGCCAGCCCACCAGCCCTGAGTGACTGAGCTGCCAGCCCACCAGCCCTGAGTGACAGAGTTGCCAGCCCACCAGGCTTGAGTGACTGAGCTGCCAGCCTACCAGGCCTGAGTGACTGAGCTGCCAGTCCACCAGGCCTAAGTGACTGAGCTGCCAGCCCAAGAATCCATTCGGCCCACTACACCCATACTAGCACTCCAGAAAGCCCCCTCCCCCCCACTGGCCACCAATATTGGAATTGGTGGAGAGCTGGAATATTGTGTTGGGGAACCAGCCCTCCCGTGTGAGCATGGGTCCCACTTAGTCTAGTTCTGGTTAAGATGGAATCCCTGTTGTTATTTTCCTATAATTTTTCTGTAATACTAGATTCTCAGGTCACTGAACTCTCCACATTGTAGTTTAGTTTAGTTTAGAGATACTGGCCCTTCAGCCCACCTAGTCCACACCAACCAACGATCACCTGTACAGTAATTCTATGTCCTAATCACTACTGGCAACTGATTAACCTACAATCCTGCCAACTTTGGAATGTATGAGGAAACCAAAGCACCCAGAGAAGCCGCATACAATCACAGGGAGAATGAACAAACTCCACACAGACAGCTCCCATGTTCAGGATGGAACCCGGGTGCCGGAACCCGGGAACACCACTGCAGCACTATGCCACCTGACCATCCTGAATTCCCAGTGTTTTCTATTTTTCTTTCAGATTTTCAGCATTTTCTCTATTTTGCATTTAAAAGACGGGACAGTTTGGGAGTTAAATATAAATGTTCAGGCTGTGACTGAAATAGGCTGAATATGGGTTTGAGGATGTTGCTGAGGTTATGTGTACATGTTATGGAGGATTGCATTATGTTTCATTAATTCAGTTACATATGCATGGTATTACTAGTCATATTATGTAATTATATTTCTGGCCTTTATTTCAGATTTCAAATACTTTTCTTTGTTCTTTTTATTTTCATCTTTCTCGCTATTTATGATCATTTTCTTTGTTATCTATTTCTTTGGTTTTAGAAATTTCTCATCTCTCTTCCTTATGTTTTGCATGCAGATGAAACGAATTGTAGATGCTGGAGTCTTCAGAAACGCACAAAGTTCCGCTGAGTTCCTGCAGCACTTTGTGCGATTTTTCACATGCTTAACCTTCGACGCATTCCTTTTTTCTCACAGATCCATACCCCATTATCTCTTTCCTGTCATATATTTCAAACCCCACCAACTCTTTTTTTCTGTCAGTCCTCCTGACTCTCTCATGCTCCTGAATGTAGCTGTTTCTCTCCTGTTCAACCTGCTGGCCATTAACATGCTTCAAGTCTACCCTCTTGATCCTCCGCATTTACATTCCTGAATCCTGTCCCTCCTGCAATGGAGATTCAGCAAATTCACAATTACTTGGAGTATAATGGGAATGATTTAGCCTAATCTAACCTGCTTGGGTTGCAAAAACAGTTTCATCCTTCAAATGAGAATTTATAGATTAAAAGTTTGAAGAAATTAACTTTCCAAAAATAATGCTCAAGAGTATGCGTGATCAGGAGGGTTGGAAAATGTTCAATAAAGGTAAAAAGACTATTCAAATTGTTTGCAAACTCTTCTCAGTTATTGCACTGGAGAAATTCAAGAGCACAATCAACAAACACTTCAGTTTGTTCTAAATGAGAAGTAGAGGCTTTTCTTCTGGTATATGTCTGAATAATTTGTCCTTCACTGTTTCCCCTCATAGTCATACCAGGAGAAGATAATTTGATTCAAGTTGCCTGCACAAGGACTTTGAAAGAGCTGTCCAATTAGTCACATGTTTCTGCTCTTTCCCAATGACCTGACAACCTCATTTGTTTGGCCACAGTTTACCTCATCTTGCAACACATTTTTACAACATCCAGATCTCATGTCTATTAAATCTTTTTCAATCTTTATAATTTCAGCTGAACTAGAAACATATGTAACCCAAAAATGGGAAAAAAAGAATCGATCTCCCTTATCCATGTTTATGCTGTTCTGATAGCTGTAACCAATAATGTGTTTATTCATCTACTTGTCCAATTTTGCCTTGAAGCTATCAAATCAATTGTTAAACTGTTACCATTGAGACGATTCATTCATTTTTTTTTATTATTTATAGATTATTTTGGGGATCTGGGCATTACAGGCAAAGCCAGCATTTAGGTTAGTTTAAGTTAGTGTGGAGATACAGTATGGAAACAGGCCCTTAGGCTCACTGAGTCCACGGCGACCTTTGATTATCTATTCACATTAGTTCTATGTTACCCCACTTTCACAAACACTCTCTACACATTTGGCCCAATTTACAGAGGCCAATTAACCTACAGACCTGCACGTTTTTCGGAAGTGGGTGGAAACCAGAGCACCTGGAGGAAACCCACGGTCACAGGAATTACATGCAATCTCCAAGTTCTGTGGAGCAAAAAGTACCTGAGGTCAGAATCAAACCCAAATCTGTGGTCCTGTGAGTCAGCTGCTCTACTAGCTGCATCACTGTGTGGAAGGATTGATATATTTCCAAATTATAATGTTGTGCTACTTGCACAGCCAAGTAACTGCAGTGCATTTTATAGAACATACGGTAGTCACAATGTGCCAGTGGTGCAATTATATATATTTAGGGTGTTTCTTGTGATACCTATCAAATGCTTTGTCCTGGATGATTTTTAGTTTATTGAAATTTGTCATCCAGGGAAGTGGAAAATATTCTGTCATGGAGATGGATATTCATGTCATAGAGTTACACAGCATGGAAAGCATGCTGACTATTCCTAATTAATCCTTGCCTTTCCAAATGCAGATAGATCCTGTCTCTCAGAACCCTCTCCATCACTTATCCATCACTGATGTTAGGCTCAACAGCCTGTAATTGCCTGGCTTGTTCTTGTAGTTCATGTTAAATAACAGCAGATATTAGTCACCTTATGGTCTTCAGGTTCCTCACCTGTGTCTAAGAAACATTAAAAAAAAAGCTTTATAAAAACAAGGAATTGCAGATGCTGATTTATATAATAAATAGACACAAATGTTGGAGTAACTCAGCGAGTCAGATAACATCGTTGGAGAAAAAGAATGGGTGACATTTTAGGTCTGGGCCCCTCTTCAGACTTTGCCAGGGCAAATCTTTGCCATGGCTTCTGCAACTTCTTTCCTTTTCCCATATATATATGATTTATCCACCTTTATTTACTTTAAGTCCACCAACTTCTGTATTGTAGTATTGATATGATATTGCCTGGTACTTTTGTGGTGAGAATATTACATGCACCTATCAGATTGAATGCTATCAAAAATCCTATTAAATGTAGGGCAGCACAATGGCGCAGCTGGTAGAGCTGCTATCCCTTGGCACTGGAGACCTCGGTACGATACTGACCTTGGCATTGTGCGGGTCAGGAAGTTAATTCCTGTTGTAAATTGCCACAGTATCTGGATATGGGATAGAGACTGAGGGGAGTTGATGAGAAAGTGGAGAGAATAAAAATGTAAGATCAGTGTAAAAGTGTGGCATGAAGTTGGTGGTCTGAAAGTCCTCTTCTATGCTATATGACACTAACTCTAAGTCCAACTCTTAGATCTTACATCTACTCGGTATTAACTATTTTCAATTACTGAGCAAGTCCAAATGGAATTAAACATTAAGCATACATCAGCAAACATCCCTATGTCTGACCTTATGATAGAGGAAGATCATTAATGAAGCAGCTAGGTGAATTGACCTATGATACTGCCAGCAGAACTGCTGCTGAGATGTTTTGGGACTAGGATAATTGACCAACATCTACAATCATTTATGCAAGTATGTGACTCCAACTATTGGGGTTTTTCTCATTGACCAGTTTTATTCGAGGCGTACCGTGGCCCTATCCCCGAACTCTACCTCCGCTACATTAACGACTGCATTGGTGCCACCTCCTGCACCCATGCAGAATGCACTGACTTCATCCATTTCACCACTAATTTCCATCCGGCCCTCAAATTCATTTGGACCATTTCCGACATCTCCCTACCGTTTTAAGACCTCACTATCTCCATCGCAGGTAACAGACTACTGACTGACATCTACTACAAACCCACTGACTCCCATGGCTAACTGGACTACACTTCTTCCCTCCCTGCTCCCTGTAAGGACTCCATCCCCTACTCCCAATTCTTCCATCTACGCCACATATGCACCCAGATGAGGTGTTCCAAACCAGGGCATCGGAGAAGTCCTCATTCTTTAGGGAATGGGGGTTCCCTTCTTCGACTATAGATGAGGCTCTCACCAGGGTCTCCTCTATATCCTGTAGCTCCGCTCTCATTCCCCATCCCCCCACTCGTAACAAGGACAGAGTCCCCCTTGTCCTCACCTTCTACCCTACCAGCCGTCACATACAACAGATAATCCTCTGACATTTTCGCCACCTCCAAAGGGATCCCACCCCTGGCCACTTCTTCCCATCGCCTCCACTTTCACTTTCCGCAGAGACCACTCCCTCCGCAACTCCT
Organism: Okamejei kenojei; assembly: GCA_035221665.1. Lineage (NCBI taxonomy): Eukaryota > Metazoa > Chordata > Chondrichthyes > Rajiformes > Rajidae > Okamejei > Okamejei kenojei. Next base: position 44,818,626 of record CM069138.1, on the reverse strand, counting down.
TGGTCAATTTGTCCCTTCCCAACCAAACCACCGCCTCCCCTGGTACTTTCCCTTGCAACCCCAGGAAATGCTACACTTGTCGTTTTACCGCGCCCTTCGACCATCCAAGGACCCAAGCAGTCTTTTCAGGTGCGGCAGAGGTTCACCTGCACCTCCTCCAACCTCATCTATTGCTTACGCTGCTCTAGGTGTCAGCTGCTCTACATCGGTGAGACCAAGCGCAGGCTTGGCGATCGCCTCGCCCAACACCTCTGCACAGTTCGCCTTAACCAATATGATCTCCCGATGGCTCAGCACTACAACTCCCCCTTCCATTCCGAATCCGACCTTTCTGTCCTGGGCTTCCTCCATGGCCAGAGTGAGTCCCACCGCAAATTGGAGGAGCAGCACCTCATATTTCGCTCGAGTAGTTTACATCCCAGCGGTATTAACATTGACCTCCAATTTCAGGTAGTTCTTGATTTCTCCCTCCTTCCCCTCCCCTTCCCAGCTCTCCCACAGCCTGTCTCCGCCTCTTCCTTTCTTGTTCCCCCACATCAGTCTGAAGAAGGGTCTCAACCCGAAACGTTACCTATTCCTTCGCTCCATAGATGCTGCCTCACCCGCTGAGTTTCTCCAGCATTTTTGTCTACCTTCAGTTTTATCAGGGTCTCTGGAAGCCACACTTAGTCAAATGTTACCTTGATATCAAAAACAATCATTCTTACCTCACTTCTGGAATTCAATTTATTGGTCCATGTTGGGACCCAGGTGTGATGAGGCCTCTAGCTTGGCAGAACCCTGACTGGGCACCGTGAGTAAGTGCCTCCTGATATCACTGTCAATTATATCCTGCATCATGTCGCTAATGATTGATTGGGTGATAATTAGCCAGATTGGATCTGTGAATAGGACATACCTGGACAAATTGCCATAGTCATAATTTAAAAAAAAACTCTATATGCCAGAAATCTAAAACGAAAACACAAAATGCTGGAAAACGCTCATCAGATTATGCAGCACCTGTGGGAAGAGAAACCGTCAACATTTCAGGCACATCATCATAAAATAGTATTGGTGTAAAAGAGACAAAAAGAGCTTGTAAAGATGAGGACGAGGGATGTCTTTGATAAGGTATGAACCAGGGACTTGGGTAAAACAAGGTTATCTGATGCATGATCAGTGAGTGAATAGGTGAGAAAATAGACAGAAGAATGCAGATAAAAGAATGTCAGGGTGGTGAAATGTGAAACAAGCTCTACATGTCAGGCTTTGCAAGGCCTTCACTCCCAGTTTTCTGACTTTACTACTGACATGGTGATGGAGTGAATGACTGAGTGGTAAGACAATAGACTAGATGGCAACCAAACAAGTTGGTTTCTAGTGGGTTGGCTAAATCTCTGAAGCATTGACAAAACATATTTTTGGTTAAAGAATGGAGAATACACTTCTACAACAGACCTGCCCACCATCCATCAGATCATGTGTGTGCACCACTAGTTTTTAATTCACTGTTGTTGAAATTATATATTTTAATAAGTCGATGGGCATATTGATTCAATATGATAATTAGTCTAAAGATAAAAACCAAGTGCTGAAATAACGAGTCAGGCAGCATCTCTGAAGAAAAGGGATAGGTGACGTTTTGGGTGAAGAAGGGACCTGACCCAAACGTCACAGCTTTCTGTCTATTTTCAGTATAAACCAGCATCTGCATGATAATTAGTCTAGGTGGAATATAGAATGAATTTGTTTAAGAAATCACTGGAGTATATAATGACGTGATTCAATAAGTTACTCTCGATTGGTTGCTCAAAATCTAATGATTATATGGCAATTTGCATTAACTGTATTTTGCCACAGTGGTACCAATGATCTCTTGGATTTTCACTGTGCATTGGAAAAAATGGCAACAATTAAGAATAATGACAAGACCACAAATTATGAAGTGTTTTGATTGGCTCTCAGAAAATTCAGAGTAGTAGGTGAAGGGGATATGATGTTTATTGACTGATTCACAAAAATGTGAGCTTAACAAAGATGTGACATAAAGGGGAAGTTGGTACACGTGTATTAGTGGGGAAATTTAATTAAATTAATTTGATTTTGGTTAAAGAAATTAAATTTGCGGAAGTGAGTACCACAGCCTTCGATACTATTTCCAAAGTTTCAAATCAGAACTCACCATGTGATTTTGCTCTAAATTTGCTTTTAACATGAAGTGCTTTGGTTTCTGGCTTAAACCTAATCCCACGCAAGTTGTACAAAGACCTTTCTTTTCACAATTGTTCTTTTTTCTTCACTCTGATTATATTTAATTTGCACGTGCACACCAACCACACTGACCCAAAAGAAACCACTTTTTCACAAGAATGTTGTTTCCATAAGAATGAGCACATACTTTTAGCTGAAGTTCAACTTCCTCCTCCACTTCAATAACTCGGTAAATTAATATAGTGGGAAGCTCAGCAGTGATTTTTAAGCGGGTTTGAGTTTCAAGTTCAAGGCTGCAGCAGTGGGGAGGTTGCCACAGTAGTCTGAGCACCCTTGGTTACATAGAGGATCTGGAGCTTCAGCTCCTGGTCTCTGTTCACTGTTCTTCTTGGGACTGAACATAATGGAGATAAATCTGACTAACTACACTGTCCACTATGATTCAATAACATTGTCTCAACTTCGCAGGAAATATGTTAATATGGGTAATTTCGTAGCTACAGCTGCAAAATAGATTTATGATTTTGTTACACAATGCACAGTGCAGCTTCCCACTACCCCCTCCCCCAAATCCCTTTGAGATTTTCCCTGCGTGGTATCTATGTGTGTTCTGTAATCTTGTCTTTTCAAATCAGTTGCGACTGGCACATATGAAAGAATTTATCACTGTTTCTATAGTGAAAGGGAAAACTCTGCTGGGCAAAATTTAATATTCTCTGCAACCTCTACTGACACTTCTTGTTTGCAAGTAACTAACGCTGGATATTTTAGGCCAAGTAAATCCTTCTGTGTGTGATAATTAATCTGATGGTAAAAAATAAATTATATAGTTAGTTTTAAAGAAGGAACTGCAGATGCTGGAGAATCGAGGGTACACAAAAGGCTGGAGAAATTCAGCGAGTGCAGCAGCATCTAAGGAGAGAAGGCGATAGGCGACGTTTTTCGGGTCGAGACCCTTCTTCAGACTGGTCAGGGATCAGGGAAACGAGAGATATAGACGGTGATGTGGAGAGATAAAGAACAATGAATGAAAGATATGCAAAAAAGTATCGATGATAAAGGGAACAAGCCATTGTAAGCTGTTTATAGTGTGAAAATGAGAAGCTAGTGCGACTAGGGTGGGGGAGAGATAGAGAGAGAGGGAATGCCAGGGCCCAAGGGCTGAGGGAGAGGTGGGAAGGGGAGGAGACAGCAAGGGTTAACAGAATTGAGAAAATTCAATGTTTAGGCCACTACCTTTAGTGTATTGCGTTGTACATTTGTCACACATTGTGTCGGCACTAATGAGAGATGTTCATACTGCTCGTTTATGTAGCAAATATTGTGCGCAAACATCTCTATTGAGGCAGCTGGGTTCTGAAGCAAAGATCCACAATAATCGACCTTGTTAATTTGATTATGCATGTTAATTTCTGTACAGATGGTTTAGCCTCCAGAACCCATCTTCTGGGCAAAATAGTAAGAATTCAGATGAAATTGTGTCCTTTTCTGGTGTTGCTTTGCTGCTGTCACATTACAATGCAGCAGGAATTGTTCCTGTTAAGTCACTAATTACTTTCCCCTGACAGACCTGACTCCAGGGTAAGTCCAGATGGTTCCAACACCAAACAACCTGCTTTCTTTTTTAATTGTAGTTTTTGTACACAAGATTTTTCACAAATAAGCTGCATTGTATATTTGAAACAATAAGCAAAGAATGCTGCTCTGGGAAATTGAGAGAGAGGAAGAAAAAGTTTTCTAATTAAATCACGCTCTATATGTTCTCCATTCTTCCCCCAGAACTGGTCTATGACAGGAAGCTGCAGCTAGTGCAATGATGCATGAGTTGGATGCTTTTGTTCTCTGATCATGCACACAACAGAAAGCATCTATGTAACACAATTTTTTCTGCTCTGACAATCAACCCTGTTATTTCTCATTTCTTTCACATCTGTGCCTCAACTGCATAGTTGCATCTTTTCTTTATTCCTCTGCTTCAATACTTTTGATGTTACACAGCAGGAAGTTGAAGGTTATGAGCTTGACGTGCTTTTTTTATATACAGTATCTTTATGGAATACAACTGCAGTTATCAACCTTAGATTTTTGGATGTCACTACAATAGTCTCACGTGAGAAACCATGGCATTGACTTGTTTTTTGAATTAGCATAAAGTGTACAAACAAGCTAGGGGTGTAAGTGACTTGTAAGTTTGGAAAAATAATAACATGTTAAAGTGTCTCAAGAGGGTTCCAGGAACAGAGTTCTGTTTGAGTCACAAAAATCATTGAGAAGACATCTTAATCGCAACAAAGCAACAAGAATGAACTTGCATTTGTATTATGCCTTCCCAAAACACTTAGTAATTGGAATGAAATTCCCAACAGTGTAGTTCCACCAACTGCAACGAGATGATGGGATATTGGGCAGGACTCTGGGTGAACTGATGCTTTTCTTTGATTAGTACCATCAGATCTTCCAATACCTTCTGAAAGGAGAGAAAGATGGTGTCCTCGACACTTCAGCACTGCTTTCATGTCTAACAACACTGACTAATTTTAAGAAGTAAAGAACTGTAGATGCCGGTTTACAAAAGAAGACACACAGTTCTGGAGTTGCTCAGCGGGTTGGGCAGCATCTTTGGAGATCATGAATAGGTGACTTTTCGGGTCATGACCTATATTTAGACTTTCACACTTCTATACCTTTTACCCGATGGGAGAGGGGAGGAGAGGGAGTGGCCAGGGTGCGACTCATCCTTGATTATGCTGCTGGCCTTGCCTAGGCAGCGTGAGCTATAAATGGAGACAATGGAAGGGTGGTTGGTTTGTGTGATGGTCTGGGCTGCGTCCACAATTTGCTGCAATTTCCTGTGGTCTTGGATGGAGCTGTTCCCAAACCAAGCTGTGATGCACCCCAATACAATGCTTTCTACAGCGCATCTGTCGAGGTTTGTGAGAGTTGTTGGGGACATGCCAAACTTCCTAAGCCTTCTAAGTTGGTGTGCTTTCTTGGTCGTTGCTTCAATATGGGTGGTTGAGCAGAAGTTGTTGGTGGACCCCCAGCAGGACCAAAAACAAGACCTGTCAGAGGGCAGATGAGCTCCTAGCGAACCAACGGCCATCCGCACTTCAATAGTTGAGATCACTGCCGTACATAGCATTGCAAGCCGTGCCTATTGATGTTTCAACGATGATGATGGTGATTTTCTTCGGTGCCAGAATAATGGTGCTCTTCTTAAAGCAGGTGGGTACCTCAGAATGGAGTAGGGAGAGATTAAAGATGTCTGCAAATACTTCTGCTAGCTGGTCCATGCGGCTACTAAGGACACGGCCAGGAACTTCATATGGGCCAGTTGCTTTCCATGGGTTCACCCTCAGGAAGCCTGATCTAGCCTCTGCAACAGTAACTCTGGGAAGAGACACACTTGAGTCTGAAGGGCCAGGTGTCGCCACCCTTCGGCCCACCAAGTCTGCGCTGACCAGCGATCACCCCGTACACTAACACTATCTAACACACAATTTTACTGAAGCCAATTAACTTACAAGCATGTACGTCTTTGGAGTTTGGGAAGAAACTTGGGAAGCACCCAGAGTAAACCAGCGTGCTCACGTGTAGAACACACAAACTCCATACCGACAGCACCCATTGTCAGGATAGAACCTGGGTCTCTGGCGTTGTAAGGCAACATTAGTGTTATGCCACCGTGCCATCGAGTTGTGCTGGGCAAGATTGCTCTCAATTGCGCTCAATACAAATACAATCCCTGCTGCTTGCGGCAGCCCTTTTGCTTGTACAGCTGGAAGGCAGAAGGACAAGAACAAGGGTGAAGAAGAAGCCCAAGAAGAGGTCTCAGTGGGTGAAGCCCCTCTTCCAAAGGAGATGCAGATTGGGCCAGTATGAAAACCTGATAAATGTGCTGCATGAAGAAGATTTGGCTGCTTTCAAAAACTTTACTAGAATACCCCCTGAGCTGTCTCAGGAGCTGAAGGCAATGGTAGGCCCTCTCCTGGAAAAAAAGGAGACCTATATGAGGAAGCCACTGGAACCAGGCCTGCGCCTAACCATCACCCTCCACTACCTGGCATCAGGAGACTTGTACAAGAACCTCTCCTACAACTTTCTTGTGGCCCACAACACCATCAACAAGATTGTCCAAAAGACCTGTGAGGCCATCATCAAGGCTTATGAAGATGAAGTCATGGACTGCCCTAGTGCACCAGATGACTGGAAGAGAGTGACGCAGGGCTTTGATAAAAGATGGAACTTGAAGCACACATGTGGGGCAGTGGACTGCAAATTTGTGGCCATCCGGTGTCCACCCAAGGGAGGTTCAATATACTTCAATTACAAGAAATTCCATTCAATCGTATTCCCAGCTGTGGTGGATGCTAACTATAATTCCCTGTTTGTTGATGTGAGCACACCTGGCAGTGTCACAGGTGGCAGGATCTGGAAAGAGACCACCATTGGAAAGCACTAGAAGAAGGAACAGCAGGCTTTCCTGATTCAGAACCTCTGCCAGGATAAGCCAACCCTGACATCCATTACACACTGGTTGCTGATGATGTCTTCCCACTCAGGTCATGGATGATGAAGCCATACCCTCACAGGCAGATGTCAAGGGAGCAGAGGAATTTCAACTACAGGCTGTCCAGGGCTAGGAGGGTCGTGGAAAATGCCTTTGGCATCCTCGCCAGCAGATTTAGATGCTTGCTGACTACGATGGAGCAGGAACCCAAGAATGTGGAGACAATTGTGTATGCAGCATGTGTCCTCCACAACCCGATTTGTACCAGAGGCCTCAGTGGACAATCAGACAGGCAACATCACACCAGGATCATGGAGAACTGGAGTACAGGCTGCACCTATGGTGCCACTGGAGAGATTGCCAGGAAACACCGGCAAAAAGAGTGCCAAGGAGCAGAGAGACCATCTCTGCTCATACTACAACTCAAAACTAGGCAGTGTACCATGGCAGAACGACATGATTTGAAGAGCAGCAAACCACACCACAAACAGAAGTCCACCACTCCAGGAGGAGAGCCCACTGCAGACCACAAGATAAGTCCCTTTTCAGGTACATCCACATCCTGCCGAAACAGTTTAGTTAAAAAAAATCTTTAAAAATATTTGTTCTAAATGCATTACTTTTTTCTGTATTTTCATCAAAACATATAAAAAGATTCTGCCTGAAAATGCAGTGCATTGCTTGTGTTTTAGTGTTAGATTCATCAAAATGAATAAAAATAATACTATTTTGATTGGAGCGCATTGCTTGTTTTATTGTTACATTCATCAAAATGTATAAAGATAATACTCTTAAATCCAGTGCATTGCTTACGCTGAACCTTCCTTCTCCTCGGAGCCATGTTCCACTTTCTGATCCACTGAAAGAAAAATTGCGCAATGACCGCGCACTGGAATGACAGCGCACCACGTGCGCCAGTGAGCCGGTCATTTTCATTGGCTCATTGCAAAAATAAAGGTATGTATACCTTTTTTTTTGCAATGAACTAATGAAAATGACCGGTCAGCAAAGGCGATTAACTAAAACTACCTACGACTACCGGGACTACGTATAACTACATGGCCTCCCCACTACAACGGCACCTACGACTACAGGATTATCGATTATCTCCACGACGACCAATTTTTGGTCGCAGAAAAATTTTCAACATTAAAAAATTTGCGGCGACCATACTGAGGCCACGACAGGTTCCAGAATGCGGGAGCTCCTCGCGACCATGAAGGAGACTTACCAGAGACCACCGGCGAACATGTGGCAACCATGTGGCGAGCGCAGAGTCTCCTGCACTCGCCTAAAAAGTCACCTAAGTGGGACAGGCCCATTAGGGTTGAGTAGTTTGATTCAAGAACCTGATGTTGCAGGAAAGTAGCTGGTGCTGAACCTGGATTTGTGGGACTTCATGCTACTGTACCTTCCCCGCAATATCAGCAGTGGAAGTGGGCATGATTCAGATGGTGGGAATCCTTAATGGTAGATGCCGCCATCTTGAAGCAGCGCCTCATGTTGATGCTTTAGATGGAGGGAAGGGCTCTTCTTGTGATGTTTCAGACCACCACTCACTGGTTTAATGTTTGTTAAAGTATTCAGAGGTATACATTCTAATAAAGTGGAGGTGCTGGCAAGCTTTCTTCATGATTGTGCTGGGCCCAGGGTAGGTCATCTGGGATGTTAACATCCAGGAATTTGAAGCTGTCAACTTTCTTCACCACCGATCCACCAACGTAAACTGGCAAGTGATATCCCAGCTTTATTTTAGACTTTAGATTTTAATGATACAGCGTGGAAATAGGCTCTGTGGCCCACCGACCCCATGCCGACCAGTGTTCGCCACTTACACTAGCACTATCCTACACACTAGGGACAATTTACAATTGTACCAAAGTCAATTAACCTATAAACCTGTATGTCTTGGCAGTGTGGGAGGAATCCAGAGCACCCAGAGAAAACCGAGCGTTCCGGATTTGAGTGGCACAGTGGCACGGTTGGAGAGTTGCTGCCTTACAGAGATCTAGGTTCCATCCTGACTATGCGTGCTTGTCTGTACGGAGTTTGTACATTCTCCCCGTGACCCGCGCAGGTTTTCCCCATGAACTCTGGTTTCCTCCAACACTCCAAAGGCGTATAGGTCGGTAGGCTGATTGGGCAGGTATAATTATAAAATTGCCCCTTGTGTTTGTAGGATAGCATTCGTGTGCAGAAATCGCAGGTTGGCACGGACTTTGTGGGCCAATAGGCCTGTGTCCGCGTTGTATCTCCAAGCTAAAACCCACGGTGTCACAGGGAGAACATACAAACTGTGCAGACAGCACCCAAAGTCAGGATCGAACCCAGGCATCTGACATTGTAAGGCAGCAGCTCTACTGCTGCCCACTGTGTCACCCTTGCACAAGTCTGAACTTCCCCTGTCCAAAGTCCACAATCAATCCCTTGATTTTGTTGACATTAAGCGAGAGGTTGTGGTTGCGGCACCAATCTACCATTCTGTCTCTCTCCTGTATGCTGACTCATCATCACTGTTGATTGGGCAACTACAGTGGTGACTTTGGCGAAATAATAGGTGGCTTTTGATCTATACATAGTGACATAGCCATCGGAGTAAAGAGAGTAGAGCAGGGGGTAAGCACTCAACCTTGAAGCGCATCTGTGTGGGTGGCGAGTGGTCATTAGTGCATCAGTTAGAAACAGGCCTTTTTGTCAGCACCTTGTCCAAGCCTGATTACCATTAACTATGGATGTTGGTTCAAGTGTATCTTACGTATAGGTTTAGGTTTAGGTTTATTATTGTCACGTGTACTCCTGGACAGTGAGAAGCTTTGTTTTGTATCTTATACAATCAGATCAGATAATACTAAACATAAATACAATCGTCAAAATCAAGTACAATAGATAGAGCAATGGAGAAGATACAGAGTGCAGAATATAGTTCGCAGCATTGTAGCGCACCATGTCCATAGACAAAGTCTAATGTTCTCAGTGGTGTAGAGGTGAATCGTACAGTACCCTAACGTATGGAAGGATCATTCAGAAGTTTCATGACAGAGGGAAAGAAGCTGTTCCTTAGTCTGGTTGTGCGTAGTTTCAAGCTAAATGAACATCAAGCAAAACAATCATCTACAATAACTGTAGAAAATGAAGTAATTTCAACTAGTTTACATTTAAATACCTGCGACTTTCTGTATGCACTTAGGTTTTATTTTAAATACCACATGTTTGAACTATATTTGAATATCACATTCATACTTAAACAATCTGTCCTTTTATCACGTTAGCTGTGACCACTTAAACATTGCACGGTGGCGCAGCGGTAGAGGTGCTACCTTACAGCGCTTGCAGCGCCGGAGACTCTGGTTCGATCTCGACTATGGGTGCTGCCTGTACAGAGTTTGTGTGTTCTCCCCGTGACCACATGGGTTTTCTCCGAGATCTTCAGTTTCCTCCCTCGCTCCAAAGACATACAGGCATGTAGATTGGCTTGGTGTATATGTAAAATTGTCCCTAGTGTGTGTAGGATATGTTAATGTGCGGGGTATGCTGATCGGTGCGGATTAGGGGGGCTGAAAGGCATGTTTCCGCGCTGTATCTCTGAAACTAAAACTAAAACTAAAATGAATCGTACTAAGTAGGAAACATTTGGCACTAAACGTTATACCCTTTATCATGTGTATGTACACTCTGGATAGCTCGATTGTAATCATGTATTGTCTTTCCGCTGACTGGTTAGCATGCAGCAAAGGTTTTCACTATACCTCGGTACATGTGACAATAAACTAAACTAAACTAAACTGAGTACCTCATCCTGCTTTGTGGATTTTATACATATACTATTTTGAATTTGCATTAACTACTTCGGAACCCATTTAATCTTTTAAAATCTAATAAATAACCATACATTTTGAAATCACTTTGTTTCAAACTCATTTCCCTCGAGTTGTTTTTTTTTTAAGAATTGGTTTCAATTTTTCTTCTTATGGAAAGCAAACCCAACAGCGATGACCATATCTTTAAGGTTTTTACTGTTTCCTTTTCTTTCAATTCAATTTTAATGGATGTTTTCACACACTGCATTCCACGTGATTGACAAACAGTGAGGTAATGCAATGTGCGGCACTTTGCCAGCCCTGATATATAAGCATCAACAGCAGGAGCCTGAGAACTGCAAAAGGCTCACAAACAAAAGGAGCTTGTCAGTGAAAATGGTGCCTAACCTTTTGAAGGGCCCAAGTTCATACTCGACTGGATAGGCCTAACATTCCTTAACTTTGGAATCAGCAAGTAGACTTTAGACTTAACAGATACAGGATGGAAACAGGCTGTTCGGCCCATCGAGTCCACGCTGACCAGTGATCTCTGTATACAAACACTATCATACACACTATGTACAATTTACAATTTTTACTAAAGCCAATTAACCTACAAACCTGTATGTCATTGATATAAGTGTGGGAGGAAACCGGAGCACCCAGAGGAAACCCTCGAGGACACAGGGGGAACATACAAACTCCATATATACAGACAGGACCCGGAGGCACGATCAAACCTGGGTCTCTGGTGCTGTAAGGCAGAAACTCTACCGTTATGCCACTGTGCCGCCCCTTAAGTAGCTTAAATGTTAAATGATCTTAACCCTCAGGTTGTTTATTAAAATGATGATGACAATTTTCCTGCCGTAGATTTTGAACTCAAGTTTACAGAATGAATTTATCTAACACAAATTATGATAGTTACCTACATGTACATGTAAATGGTAGCGGTTTTGATGGAGAGGAGGGCTGCTTTCGTGATGGACCAGGCTGCGTCCTCTTTACTCTGAATTAATGGCTGGTGATATCACATATGGACCAGGCTGCATCCTCTTTACTCTGAAGTAATGGCAGGTGGTACGACATATTACCACCACATAATCACATATTACCACCAGAGTTCTTAAAGTTGACTGCTAATCTGGCCAAGCAATTTAGAGTCATGAAGTCATAAGGTCATATAGCACAGAAACAGACCCTTCAGCCCACTGAGTACATGCCAACTATTTAGACTAATTCCACACTCATCCCATTTTATTCTCCCCTCGCTCCCATCAATTTGCCCTTTATTCTACCATCTATCCACCTGTACATTCAAAGCAATTTATAGTCGCCAATTAACCTACCAATCTGCACGGGTATTGAGATGTGGAAAGAAACGGGAACACCTAGATGAAATCAACATGGCCACACAGACAGCACCGGAGGTCCGGCTTAAACCTGGGTCGCTGGAGTGGAGGGGAAACACCTTTACTCGCTGTGACATTTAATTCGAGGGTTAGTCTACACCATTTTTCTCCATCTCCTGTACCTTTTCTTCGTTCTCCCGAATGCATTGATTTATTCTGGGACCTGGTTCAGAACTGGCAGCTTTCCAGTACCCAGCCCAAGTGTGTATTCATAATCCTAGACAATGTGTCAGCAGGTTATTTAACTTCAAAGAGCATTAAAACCAACGTAATCCCATCCACACATTTTCATGTTTCCACAGTATCCAAACTGACTGAAGATTATTGTTTTCACTAGTAGTTAGCTCTGAATGGGGTCAAAATGGTGGTATATAACTGCCTCTCATTAATGTATTTATACACAATCTGCTTATTTGTGCAATATAAAATGCCAGTTTGATGTAGTTGATTTCCTTGACATAATTTGATATTGTATCCAAATATTATGTAACAGGGTGCCAGCATGCAAAAATCATTTATTAAATTAGCTCTTCTACGTGTTTCTGGGTTAGGTTAGTTTAGATTAGTTTATCCCATTTTAGTTAGTTTTACAAAGCTAACCTCAGCCGTGACCTTCCAAAGTACAGACATCAGGTTACCTGCCCCAGGGGAGAGAGACCACTTGACCACTGTTACATGTCAATGAAGAACGTATCGCTCTGTTCCCCGGGGGGGTCTGGGTCTCCCTGATCATTGTCTAGTTCACCTTATTCCGACCGACAGGCAGAAACTAAAATCGGTTAAATCTGGTCAGAACATCGAAAAGGTGGCAAGCGAGGGCATTGAGAACCTGCAATCCTGCTTTGACTGCACGGATTGGAATGTGTTCAGGGATGTAACCACAAGCCTCGATGAGTATACAGACACTGTATCATCATATGTCAGCAGGCACGGAAATCGCTATCAAAATATGGGGGGGGGGGGGGGGGGGGGAGACCGGGGGACCACACACACACACACACACACACACACACACACACACACACACACACACACACACACACACACACACACACACACACACGCACGCACGTACGCACGGCTTCGAAGGCTTCAGCCGTGGACCCTGTGGATGGTAATTTCAGTTCAATCCAGAGCTAAATCCAGCTCAACTCTGCCTGTCTCACTGGGTTAACCTACAGCCCTGCCTCGACTGACGGGACACCAGTCCGGAGCCATGGAGAAAGCGCTGCTTCTCTGCGCTGTCTGTAAACCTGGGCCGTCATTCTCATAAGTCCAGGCAGGGCCGTCAGTTAACCTGGCGGGACCGGCAGAGTTGTGCTGGGTTTAGCGCTGCATCTCTGCGCTGGCTGTGGGCCTGGAGACACCGCTCACGTAGGCCACTCTACCTCTACCCCCCCTCTCTCTCCCCCCCTCTGTCCCCCCTCCTCTCTCTCTCCCCTTCCACCCTTTCTCACCCCTCCTCTCTCTCCCCCATTCCCCCCTCTCTCCCCCCCTCTGCCCCCTCCCCCTCCACCCCTCTCCCCTCCCCCTCTTTGTTTGTTGATTTTAGTTCTGCATTCAACACCATTGTGCCAGAGCTACTACAGTCCAAACTTTCCAAGTTGACTGTTCCTGAACCCCTCTGTCGGTGGATCACCAGCTTCCTGACAGACAGGAAGTAGCATGTGAGGCTAGGAAAGCACATCTTGGACCCGCAGACCCTCAGCATAGGAGCACCGCAAGGCTGCGTACTCTCCCCTCTCCACTACTCTCTCTACGCCAATGACTGCACCTCCACTAACACTTCTGTCAAGCTTCTAAAGTTTGTGGATGACACAACCCTGATTGGACTGATCCAGGATGGGGAGGAATCTGCCTACAGACAGGAAGTGGCACAACTGACGTCCTGGTGCCATCGCAACAACCTGGAGCTCAATGCTCTTAAGACAGTGGAATTGATTGTAGACTTTAGGAGAGCTCCCCCTCCCCTCACCCCACTCACCATCAACAACACCACAGTCACATTTGTGGAGTCTTTTAAGTTCCTAGGAACCATCATCTCCAAGGGGGGGGGCACCATCGACTCCAGTCCAAAGGGCAGAATAGAGGATGGACTTCCTGCTTCAGCTGAGGAAGCACAATCTGCCACAGGCAATGATGGTCCAATTCTATACGGCCATCGTAGAGTCTGTCCTCACTTTCTCCATCATGGTCTGCTTTAGCTCAGCCACCAAGCAGGACATCTGGAGGCTGCAGCGAATCGTGCAATCAGCTGAAAAGATTATTGGCTGCAATCTTCCCTCCATTGACGGACTGTACACTGCAAGGGCCAGGAAGTGAGCGGGTAAGATCATTTCTGATCCCTCTCATCCTGGCCACAACTTCTTTGAATCACTTCCCTCTGGAGGGCGACTCCGGACTGTCAAAGCTGCCACAGCCAGACATAAAAACTGCTTTTTTCCATGAGTAGTAGCTCTAATCAATAACCAAACATCTGTAGTCTCCTTTTGCTCTGGTATTTTATTTAATTTGCATGTTTAATCAATAATGTTTTATTATTAATGTTTAACTAGACTAAGTGGGACCCGTTGAGTCCCAGGTTCACATGGGAGGGCTGGTCCCCCAACGCAATATTCCATACCTGCACCAATTCCAATATTGGTGGCCAATGGGGGGGGGGGGGGGGGGGGTTCTGGAGTGATAGCATGGGTGTTGTGGGTCAAGTCAAGTCAAGCACAGTGAGTGCAGAGCCAACAATCCATCTCAATCCATTTCATGTCAAGTCAATCCATTTCAAGTCAAGTCAAGCACTGGGCAGGCGGGGCCAGCCAAGAATACAATTCATTTGTGTTCATTTCAGGTGAGGTCAAAATAAGCAAAGGCAAAGCAAAAGCAAAAGCACAGGGCAGGCGGCGCCAGCCGACAATGCAATCCATTTGCTGTCATTTCAGGTGAGCTCAAGCAAAGCAAACGCAAAGGAACAGCAAAAGCACAGGGTAGGTGGTGCCAGCCAACAATACAATCCATTTACTTTCATTTCAGGTGAGCTCAAGCAAAGCAAAGGCAAAGCAAAAGGCCAGGGCAGGTGGGGCCAGCCATCAATGCAATCCATTTGCTTTCATTTCAGGTGAGCTCAAGCAAAGCAAAGGCAAAGCAAAAGCAAAAGCACAGGGCAGGCCAAACAACTCATTTAATCTAATTTCCATTTCCATTTCAATGTCAAGCAGAGGGCAGGCCAAACAACTCATTTCATTTCATTAAGGGCTAACAAATCATTTATTCCAAGCACATTGAGGGTTAACAAATCATCATTCATTGCAAGCACATTACTGGCTAATAAATCATTTATTGCAAGCACATAAAGGGTTAACCACATAAAGCACATAAAGCACATCACCACATAAAGCACATAAAGGGTAGACTCACAGTTCAGTAGACTCACAGTTTAGTAGACTCACAGCAGAATCACAGTTGTGGCCTCTCCCTCGCGATCTTCCAGAGTGACTGACTCATGGCCAGGCATCTGGGATTTTGTAATCCTGCTCCCACCACGGAAGGGGCGTTGCCTTCATCATGGTGATTGACAGGCGAGAGGACCAATCAGCTGATCTCAAGATTTTGTAAACATTCATAACTTTTTCATCGATCGGAAAAACCTCGGGGCAGCCTCAGCGGAGGAGGACTGTGAAGTAAGATGGCCAAAAATCATAGCGATATATGGTAGCATTTTTTATAAAATCAATATAGAGCGCAGACAGGAAGTGGTCAAGATGAGACTGTATGTCATGTTGTCATTTGTGGGCGGAGCACCAAGGCAAATTCCTTGTAGGTGAATACTTGGCCAATAATCTTATTCATTCATTCATTCATTATTATGGTCACATGTGGAAAACCCTGCATGCATACATCAAGGCTGTGCAAGAGATAAAAACAGAATGTAGTACATACTTGTAAAAGAGAAAAAGGATGTAATATATAGTGCTACAACAACAAAAATTAAATGTAGTATTTAGTATATGGTGTTACAGAGAGAAAAAGAACTAATGTATGTAGTGTTACACTTTGGAAACGCAAGAAACTGCAGATGTTGGAATATTGAGTAAAACACAAATTGCTGGAGGAACTCAGCAGGCCAGGCAGCATCTGTGGAGGGGAATGTGTAGATGATGTCTCAAATCAAGACCCTCAGAATGAATATAGAATCAAACATTGCACTGTGTTGGCTTCTTAAAGGAAAGATATCCACCAAAATATTGATAAGAAATTAGTTTGGGCATATTTCTGGACCAAGAGTGGGTATGCTCTCTGCAAATGCACTAAGCAGCTAATGAAGCCATGTTTGAAAGAGGCCTTAGGTTCAACAAGTGCCCTGTGGAAATTAAACTCGAAAGGTTTCTGTGTATCGAACATCCAAAGGGCACAAGGTGCAAGTTCCAATTGCCGGTAAAGGGAAATACTGACACATACCAACTGGAAGGTTAAAAAATTGCAGATGATAGAAATCTGAAAATTTTTAAATGGAGAATACCAGAAATTGTCAACATCCGGTTGGGTATGTGCAGGGGAAACGGAGGTAATATTCAAATAATAAATGCACCTATTGTCTATTGTCTATTGATCTCTCATCAGAACATATTTTTTTCCTGTTGATCTAGCTGTATTTGTGGGATGAAAAGCAGAGCTAACGTTATGGTTCAGGGCAAGCATCTCTGACCTGAAACATTACTTCTGTTTCTCTTCCCACAGAGGCGGCTTGATCTGCTCAGTAACTCCAGCATTTTCAGGCTTTATTTTAGTTTTCCATTATCTGCATTTAAAAAATTCTCATATCAGGTCAAAATCAAGAGATTTGGAAATATTGAGGCTGAAAAAGGTGAACAAGGATATTCACAAACATAGAAGGCACACCTTTCTTATAATAAATTATGCCATTGTTGAATGTACAGTTTACATGTACGCCTCTTGCATGACTGTAGACTTGTTTTTTTCTATTGTAATTATTTTTCTGCACTGACATCTTGTTTCTTTTTCGGACAGTCATCTTTCTTTTGGAAATTTATGTGGAATTTATGTATAATTTGTTTTTTTTTTAATGTGTTTGTCTGAGTATGTGCTTGTGTTAGAATATAGAACAGGACATTTTTTTTACACAGAGGGTGGTGGGTGACTGGAACACGCTGTTTTCACACTTTGCTCCCTCTCTTGGGGTCTGTGAATTTGGTACTTGCAATTGAGTCTGTTTCTTGGTAAAGATACATAAAACCTCCACTAAATTAGGACCATATCATCTTCAACTCTATGAAAATCACCAAGCTCTGCCAGAGGTTTCACAAATTTGTTACGCTGTTGCATCAGTTTGATTGGCTTGACTTTGCCGATTCCTTTGAAGGCACTTGTTGAGTCACAGCCTGAGAACGCATGCAGTCCAAGTAATGCTGAGCAGTATTCTGAGGAGGGCTGCTTTGCAAAATGGGTGACATCCATTAGCCTTTGCCTGTTGCCTCTCCCTGTGTCAAAGAACACTGTGGTGTCTTGAATGCTGTTTGCATAGTGAAGCAATATGAAAAAGATATCGCTGTCTAGGCTTTTGACTTGTACGTGGTAATATCCTTGCTCTTTGCCATAGTTGCTGTATCGGATGACTCGCGAGTCTGTTTCTTCTTGGTTTGACTTTCAGGATTGAATCTCAGACTGCAGCGTCTCTTTCCCATTCTGAGAAGTAAGAAGTGTGGCCTCTCCTTCCTTAATGAAGATCGCCTTCCTTCCATGTAGCCTCTTTGCCATGTCATGCTCACCCCACACATCTAGAAGAAGTTCAATGAGCTGTTTCTTGTTCTCATCATTGGTCAAGAAATGTTTTTTGGTCTTTCCTCCTTTGATTATTCTCTTCTCCGCACACCTACGCCGTGTCCGTTCACTTGACCACTGAATCTCGTTTGTACATATCGGTACTGAAGACTACATAATTAGATGACAATGCATTGAAGATTTTGATGCCAACCTCTTTGAAGTTTGCAGGAATCTCTTTGAGATAGTGGAATGCAGCATTGCCATCTTCCACTATCAATGTCTTGATACTGGCAGAAGGTTGTGAGTTGTCTACATCTTTCAATAGGTAGTGTAGGCCCTTGGATTTATCAGTCTTTGCAAAGAAGTTGTGTGATGTACTAATGGATTAGGGTACAGGGGTCAGAGAGTACTTCATAATCTCCCGTAGATTGAGTTGACTGTCAGAACTTTGTGCGTTGACCATCAGTTGAAAAGCTATATCTCCTTGTTGCTTGTATTCTATAACCTTTCATTCAAATGTTTTCAGCTTCACTCTTTTCTTTGTTTCTACCATGGTTTTGAGCTTCAGATTCTTGATGGGTTCGGAGAATGCTGTCTTTCTCAAGTCGCTCTCTGATGAACTTCTCTTTCTGTTCTTTCCCTGTGGTAAATACCTTCATGATACTTTCTCAACTTCAGCTTGAACACGTGCACCAGAAGAGAGTACATACAACCCAGTCTTGTCATCTACGTCAAAAGAATTCAGGAAGCTCTTTACAGCATCAATGGCTTTCTTTACACGTGCCTCACTTTTCCTAATCTCAGATGGTTGGTGATCTCTGTATTTGCTTCCGCGATTGGTACCAGAAGTCATCTCTGCGAGGCTGAGAGTTGCAGAGAGAAAGTGTGCCCTTTCTGTTGAAGTTCGAACCCATCTCTGATAAGCACTGTGATTCTCCAAGATGCCAAAGAGCCCAACACCACTACCACCACCTATAACTTTGCCATCGTACCCGTACGTCGTACCCGGACGTGGCACCGACAGACAAGAAGCCGAAGCAAAGAAGTGGAAGCCAAATAACCGAATGGAAACGAGGCCAAAACGGCAAATAACCAAAAGCGTACAAAGCCGAATCGCCAACTAACCGAAAGAGTGGGACGCCTAAATGCAAACTAACCGAAAGGTCGGGACACCTAAAAGTCAACTAACCGATAGGCTGCGTCGCCTAATAGCAAACTTACCGAACGGTCGCTCTGCTGAAACACCACCTACCCAAAAGGCGGCGGCGCCTACAAGCCAACAAACCAAATGCCACTCAACAGAAAAGTCGAATAATGAATATGACATTGCCGGGGGGGGCGGAACTTGTCTGCAATTGGTCCAGACCCCCACGTCCATCACATCACTGTGGAAGGATGAACATTGTCCCACACCTCCGCTCCACCTGACCCACAGCCCGTCACAGTGCGGCCACACGGGGGAGAGGAGGCAGAGGGGGGCCGTGGGAGAGTAGGGGCTGTCCTGAGGGATGCGCACCTTCGGCCACTTACAACTTGGTGCTTGGGTTCAGACTGCCCAGTCACCTATGACTTGTGTTGGAAAATGACCCCCACCCTCCCACCGGTGGAGACGGTGAAGAAGAGATCAAGCATAAGAA
Source organism: Okamejei kenojei (assembly GCA_035221665.1). Taxonomy (NCBI): domain Eukaryota; kingdom Metazoa; phylum Chordata; class Chondrichthyes; order Rajiformes; family Rajidae; genus Okamejei; species Okamejei kenojei. The sequence goes on along the minus strand of CM069138.1, from coordinate 44,799,305 downwards.
ACAGACAGTGCAAGTACAATGGAAAGTTGGTTACACAAAAAGCCCTTGAAAGATGCCCTTTGATTCCTCTGGTATACTAGACAACACTGCATTTTTTCCAGCCATAGACAGGAATTCATCAAGAAGGAGCCTCTCCAAGCACTCGACCATCATCTTGTGGCAGTGCAGATTTCTGTCGTAATTCTTTCCTGTCATAACACCTTTCATAGAACCAGTAGACATGAGTCCCGATTCCATGAGGACATCCTGAAGTCTGGATTGTTCCATTTTCTTTCCAAGCATTTTGAAGTATGCACAATTGACATGAAATGTGCCAATCAACCAAATATGTTTCTTGTACTTTGCAGGATGACTCCACACGAGAGGATATGCCTTCATGCAGACACCCAAGTCGAATGTTGTAATGACATATTATTGTCCAACTTGCTTCTTCAGAAGCTCGTAAACACTCTTGAACAGTACTAAATTCCGTGATGGGATGATTGATCATAGGATAATAATCAATTGTGGCCTTGCGGTCCGAATTATAAAATCTAATGCCTACAGAGGTGAAGGATCTCGTGAACCGCTCCGTTCTACAGCGCAGGGAGAGGAGCCGGTTGTTGTTCCGAGTGCTCTTTTGACTCGCCAGAATTACATGGAGGGGATGCTCGGGGTTTTTCAAGCTGAAACACCACCTACCCAAAAGGTAGCGGCGCCTACAAGCCAACAAACCAAATGCCACTCAACAGAAAAGTCAAATAACGGACATGAAGTTGCCGGGGGGGGGGGGGCGGAGCTGGAAGCTCTTGACCTTTCTCATTACTCACTTTCCGGGAAAGCATCCATGCCAAATCTTTTCTTGTACACTGTTTGAATGTTTCATCTGCATCATCACGCTTCCACTGCTGCACATGAAAATCTGGGTTTGCTTTCCGGCTGACATAGGATGATGGAAGAGGGCCACAAGAAAGAGGGCAAAGTGTGAAAAAACACAATTTTGACATAAGCGGTTGAAAAACATTGTCCAAATGAGTTTTTTTCTTGGGAACATCATTTTTCTGACAGAAGAGATACCAATGAAGAAAATGACACCCAAGAAGTAGGATCATAGGGGTGGTGCACGATAGGCCCCTCTGGCCCAAGGACTATGGGAGTTGGACAAAGCCAGGCAATTGATAGGTGAATCAATTGAAGAAGGGTCCAAACCCGAAACGCGACCTATTCACATTTTCCAGAGAATGGACAACAGAGTAATTGCGAGCGGTGCGAGGGCGCAAGTGAATGCGGAGGTCAAAGTGCTGTATATGAATGCGCGAAGTATAAGGAATAAAATGGACGAGCCTCAGTTAGAAACTGGCAAGTATGATGTTGTTGGAATTATTGAGACATGGCTGCAAGAGGGCCAGGGCTGGGAACTGAATATTCAAGGGTGTACCTCGTATCGAAAAGACAGACAGGTGGGCAGAGGGGGGTGGTGTTGCCCTGTGGGTGAGGAATAAAATTCAGTCCCCTGCAAGGAGTGACATTGAAACAGGAGATGTGGAGTCATTATGGAGAGAACTAAGGAATTGTAAGGGTAAAAATACCCTAATGGGACTAATCTACAGGCCCCCAAACAGTAGCCTGGACATAGGGTGCAAGTTGAATCAGGAGTTAAAATTGGCATGCAGCAAAAGTAATGCTGTGGTTGTTTTGGGAGATTTCAACATGCAGGTAGACTGGGAAAATCAGGTTGGTACTCTTTCTCCACCAACATGGACACAATTAGCCAATGACTTTCATCAATTTCTATAAATTTCTACCTCTCTTTTTTCCGTGTCCCCAACCCAAGTGTACACCCATTTATTCCACTATCCTGTCACAGTCACCCTGTTTGCTTCCCTTCCTTCTTATACTTAAAAACATAGAAACATAGAAACATAGAAAATAGGTGCAGGAGTAGGCCATTCGGCCCTTCGAGCCTGTACTGCCATTCACTATGATCATGGCTGATCATTTAACTCAGTATATTGTACCTGCCTTCTCTCCATATCCCCTGATCCCTTTAGCCACAAGGGCCACATCTAACTCCCTCTTAAATATAGCCAATGAACTGGCCTCAACTACCTTCTATGGCAGAGAATTCCAGAGACTTACCACTCGCTGTGTGAAATATATTTTCCTCATCTCGGTCCTAAAGGAATTCCCCCTTACAATCTTCCTGCATCTAGCATGTCCAACCCCTTAAGAATTTTGTAAGTTTCTAAAAGATCCCCCCTCAATCTTCTAAATTCTAGTGAGTACAAGCCGAGTCTATCCAGTCTTTCCTCATATGAAAGTCCTGACATCCCAGGAATCAGTCTGGTGAACCTGACTACTTACCAGTCTACTTATCTTGCATCTCTGAGTCCCTCAATTCTCTTTTCTCCCCCCTCTTTCCCCTTCCCCCCTCTCTCTTTGCACACATATCCCTCCCTCTGGATTTACATTTCACACCTCCTTTTGTCTTCTTACATGAGACCCATTTGTCTTCTTTTTTATCCTTAGCCTTTGTCACTCTTCCACCCAATCAAACTTACCTCACCTTTCTCTACCTATCACTGAACAGGCTTTGTCCTCCTCCCACTTCTTCTTTCCACCTTTCTCATTCTGAAGAAGGATTCCCTCTCAAAATGTTGCCTGTCCATTCCCTCCACAGATGCTGCTTGCCGCGCTGATTTCCTCCAGCATTTACTTCCACTCACAACCATATCTGCTTACACTCACCACCCTCTGTGTAAAGATCTTGCCCCACACATCTCCTTTAAACTTTGCCCCTCTTGCCTAAATGCAATGCCCTTATGCATTTGGTATTTCTATTCTGGGGAAAAAGTTCCTCATCATTTTACATACTTCTATCAGGTCTCCAATCAAACTCTGGCTTTCCAGAGAAAACAATTAATCACTCTCATACCCACTAATCAAGGCATCATTCTGGTAAACTTACAGTGCACCCTTTCCAAAGCCTCCACATCCCTCCTGCAATGGGGCAACCAGCACTGCACACAATACTTCAAATATGGTTGAATCAAAGTTCTATAAAGCTGCATCATGACTCCTGACTCTTACCCAATGCCTCGACCACACACTTTTGGTCTGAAGAAGGGTCTTAACCCGAAACATCACCTATTCTTTTTCTACAGAGATGCTGCCTGACCCGCTGAGTTACTCCAGCATTTTTGTGTCTATCTTCGGTAAAACCGGCATCTGTAGTTCCTTCTTACACAAATATCCCAAGATCCCTCTGTACATGAATGTTGTTGAGGTTTTGCCATCAATTGTATATTTTCCCCTTACATTCGACCTCCCAAAGTGCAACACCTCATATTTGCTCAGATGGCAAACTCCATCTGCCATTTCTCTGCCCATTTAGACAATAGACCATAGGTGCAGGAGTCTCCAGCCCTTCGAGCCAGCACCGCCATTCAATGTGATCATGGCTGATCATCCCTAATCAGTACCCCATTCCTGCCTTCTCCCCATATTCAATGACTCCGCTATTTTTAAGAGCCCTATCTAGCTCTTTCTTGAAAGCATCCAGAGAACCAGCCTCCACCGCCCTCTGAGGGAGGGAATTCCACAGACTCACCACTCTCTGTGAGAAAAAGTTTCTCGTCTCCATTCTAAATGGCTTACTCCTTATTCTTAAACTATGGCCCCTGGTTCTGGACTCACCCATCAGGAACATGTTTCCTGCCTCTAGCGTGTCCAAACCCTTAACAATCTTATATGTTTCAATGAGATCCCCTCTCATCCTTCTAAACTACTGTTCAAGAGTGTACAAGCCGAGCTGCTCCATTCTCTCAGCATATGACAGTCCTGCCATCCCGAGAATTAACCTTGTAAACCTACGCTGCACTCCCTCAATAGCAAGAATGTCCTTCCTCAAATTAGGGGACCAAAACTGCACACGATACTCCAGGTGTGGCCTCACTTGGGCTCTGTACAACTGCAGAAGGACCTCTTTGCTCCTATATTTGATTCCTCTTGGTATAGAGACCAACATGCCATTTGCTTTCTTCACTGCCTGCTGTACCTGCATGCTTACTTTCATAGACTGATGTACAAAGACCCCCAGATCCCGTTGTACTTCCCCTTTTCCAAACTTGACGGCATTTAGATAGTAATCTGCCTTCCTGTTTTTGCTATCAAAGTGGATAACCTCACATTTATCCACATTAAACTGCATCTGCCATGCATCTGCCCACTCACCCAACCTGTCCAAGTCACCCTGCATTCTCATAGCATCCTCCTCACAGTTCACACTGCCACCCAGCTTTGTGTCATCTGCAAATTTGCTAATGTTACTTTGAATCCCTTCATGCAAATCATTGATGTATATTGTAAATAGCTGCGGTCCCAGCACCGAAACTTGCAGTACCCACTAGTCACTGCCTGCCATTCTGAAAGGGACCCGTTAATCCCTACTCTTTGTTTCCTGTCTGCCAACCACTTCTCTATCCTCCAGTCTTCTGTCCCATCAGTCTATCCAACACCATTTCCTGCCTAATGTGGATTTCCTTCAGTTCCTCCGTCACCCCAGATCCTCTGGCCACTACTATATCAGGAAGATTGTTTGTGTCCTCCTTTGTGAAGACAGATCCAAAGTACCTATTCAACTCATCTGCCATTTCCTTGTTTCCCATAATAAATTGACCTTTTTCGGTCTTCAAGGGTCCAACTTTGTTCTTAACTAATTTTTTCCTCTTCACATACCTAAAGAAGCTTTTACTATCCTGCTTTATATTCTTGGCCAGCTGACCGTACCTCATCTTTTTTCCACGTATTGTCTTTTTGGTTATCTTCTGTTGTTCTTTAAACATTACCCAATCCTCCTGCTTCCCGCTCATCTTTGCTACGTTGTACTTCTTCGCTTTAATTTTTATACTGTTCCTGACGTCAGCCATGGTCGTCCCTTTCTCCCCTTGGAATCTTTCTTCCTCCTAGGAATGAACTGATCTTGCACCTTCTGTATTATTCCTAGAAACACCTGCCATTTTTGTTCCACTGTCATCCCTGCTAGTGTATCTTTCCAATCAACTTTGGCTGGCTCCTCCCTCATGGCCCCATAGTCCCCTTTATTCAACTGCAACACTGACACCTCCGATCTACTCTTCTCCCTCTCCAATTGTAGATTAAACCTGACCATGTTATGGTCACTGCCTCCTAGTGGCGTATTAACCTTGAGGTCCTTTATCAAATCCGGTTCATTACGTAACACTAAATCCAGAATTGCCTTTTCTCTGGTAGGCTCCAATACAAGCTGTTCAAGAATCCATCATGAAGGCTCTCTACAAAGTTCCTTTCTTGAGGTCCAATACCAACCTGATTTTCCCAGTCTACCTGCATGTTGAAATCTCCCATAACAACCACAGCATTACTTTATTTTGGGAGCCTGTAGATTAGTCCCATTAGGGTATTTTTACCCTTACAATTCCTTAGTTCTATCCATACTGACTCCACATCTCCTGTTTCAATGTCACCCCTTGCAAGGGACTGAATTTCATTCCTCATCAACAGGGCAACCCCAACCCCCTCTGCCCATCTGTCTGTCTTTTCGATAGGAGGTATACCCTTGAATATTCAATTCCCAGCCCTGGCCCTCTTGCAGCCATGTATCAGTAATTCCAACAACATCATTCTTGCCAGTTTCTAACTGAGCCTCAAGCTCGTCCACTTTATTCCTAATACTTTGCGCATTCATATACAGCACTTTGACCTCCATATTCACTTGCGCCCTCGCACCGCTCGCAATTGGCCGTGACCTTACTCTGTTGTCCATTCTCAAGCTTTCCTTCCCATTAATTTGAGAATCTTTTGTAATTTTTCCTGTAGCCACTTCCCCTTCAACTCCATCTTTATACTCCCAATTTCTGTAACTGATCTAAATACCGCTGTATATTTTGGTCTGTCCCCATCAAACCAGACATCTACAGATGCACCATAGAAAGCACACCATGCATTGATGTGAAACAACTATAGTATGGTGAATAAGTATACAGGTACAAATATCCTTGTTTAAGATTGGGGCAGCACAGTGGCACAGTGGTAGATTTGCTGCCTTACAGCGCCAGACGCCCGGGTTCAATCCTGATTATGGGTGTTGACTGTTTGGAGTTTGTACTGCCTGTGACTGCAAAGGTTTTCTCCAGGTGCAACAGTTACCTCCCACATCCCAAAGTCATGCAGGTTTGTAGGTTAATTGGCTTCTGTAAATGGATTCTATAAATTGTCCCTAGTGTGTAGGATAGAACTAGTGCAGGGGTTATCATTGGTTGGCGCGGTCTTGGTGAGCTGTAGGGCCTGTTTCCTTGCAGTATCTCTTAAAAACGAGGGGGAAAAAAAGAAATTATCATGTACCGGTATAAATCACAGAGTCATAGAGCTGAACATGACAGAAGTAGGCCCTTCAACCCACCTTGTCTGTGCCAACCAAATTGACATACTGAGCATGCTTCTTTTGCCTGCATTTGGACCATAGCCCTCTAAACCCTTCCTATCCATATATCTGTCCTTTTCTTTCCACTGCACATGTGAGAATCATTCGCCCTCCCACCCGGAATGTATCTTTGATCAGTTTTAGAAGACAGATAATTGCTGTCTTGAACAGATTGGCACCAGCGATGCATTTTCTGCATTGGATGTATAGACAGTCACATCGTTCACTGTGCTTCTTTATTTGAGGCAATACTGGGAGTTCTCAATCAGTCCTGACACTCTCAGCAACTCAGTTAAATAATCTCTGCATGATTTAATTGAAAGTACCCAAATCAACTTGCAATGGAAATTATTTTGGGTAAATTGGCTTTAATTTATTTACAGACTACCGTTCTGGATCTCCATTGTCACCCAAACTCCAAAGCAGAGGTGGAAACTTTCACTTGATACCCTTCACCCACCATTCCATTAACTCCCAGGTTTCACACTGGAAGGAAATCTAGGTGGTTCTAATATGGCGCAACTCAACTAGACCTGTTGAAGAGATCATAGTGTCCACCTCGACCTATGCAAGGACAAAACTAGGTGAGATATCAGGAGGTGTTTCTCTACTTGGAGAACAGTAGGCCTGAGGGAGAGGTTATTGGCTCTGTCACTAAACCATCTCAACTCACATTCAGGATGGCCAGAGATCACCTAACATGAATGATGACACGCAAAGGGCTCGTGGTCTTCTGGAAAATTTGCTAGAGCTCCATCATTTAGTTATTTAAACAGGATTTTCATTTCCTTTGAGGTGGTTTGGGGAGTAGGGATGTGTATCTTATGATGTACAAGGCATTAAAGGGACAAGTGGAGCGACCAGGACAACACTTTTGTCCATCAAGATTGCTTAATGCAATCTGAACTATCTGAGGAGAAAATGGCAGTATTGGAGCAGATGAGCAATTTTACTCTCAAGTAAATAATGCACAGTGCTTCCTACATTTACAAAAGCTTTTGACTCTGTCATTCAACAGGATATAAGGAAAATCTTTCTTAAATACTTTTTAAAAATTGCCTCATTCAAGAATTTCACCAGTTTCCATTTTAAAATTGCTTGCAAATCTACTTGTACCAATCTTTAAGACAGTGCATTCCAAATTTCAATAACTCCCCATGCAAAATAATTCTCATCATTTTACCCAGCCCCTTGCCATGGGTCTTTGATCATTATTTGAAAGTATCCTCCTCTGAATCAGGATGGAATCTGTTTCATTCTGCTAGTTCTATCCAGACCTCTCAAAGGAAAAGAGATAGTTAACAAAAGCTCTGAAGTTAAATCACGCCTCCATTTCTCCCACCTCCATCCCCAGGCTAATTCATTCTGTAGATATTGATATGTTTCTCTATTTAACATACCATATTGGTATGTTTCCAAAAATATAGTTTGGCACTTCATTTGATTAATGCCACCATCATTACAAGAGTAATTGTGTTAATTGGTTCCAGCAGGATCTAGATCTTTAGCATATTCTATTGGAATTCATCCAAAGTTCTAGTAGTAAGTGGAATGACCTAAATAAGTTCAACAAGATAGCATGCATAAATGGATTTGGAACAATTACTCTTATTAGTACCAGGCTATAATGCAAACAAGACGTAACATTCCCCTTTTTTACTGAATATTACAGCAGAGAATATCCATTTGGCTCCATATTTTTCACAAGCTTTACCAGTTACTTAGTTAGATATGAAATGTAATTGTAGGCTAATAAAAATTGTCTTTGCTTCAAGTGAGGAATTGATATTTTAGTTAAGACACTGGTGAGATCTGAATAATTCTGTTTTGGGCACCTCACGTACACAGTGATTTTTTTTTTAGACAAAAATGTGCCAGTATGCATGATTAATAAATACCGGACACATGGCTGGAGAACCAAAATAATGACGTTAACTCTTTATAGGTGCGTATACACCTCACTGGCACATACCGTCACAAAAAAAACAAATGACCTTAAAATAAATATATTGACTCTGGAAAGAGTAAAGCTTCAGTATACCAGAATTATATCAAGTATTAAACATTTAACTATCATAACTAGTTTGTAGATGAGATGGTGTAGAAGCGATTCAGTTTATGTCTTTAAGATTGTGGTGTCCCTGGAGGCTGTGAGTACTGTTTTAATAGAAGTATTCAAAGTAATATTGGTATATTTTTGTTAGGTGAGGAATATCAAGCAAAGTCTAGTCATTAGAAGTGCAAATCATGTCCAATTTAACAAAATGATGCCATGGTCTTGGAAATGAGAAGATTGGCCTCATCGCAATCCTGGAAACCATTGCTATAGTGAAAAGCTTTTGTTACATGCTAACCAGTCAGCAGAAAGTCAATACATTATTACAATCGAGCCATCCACAGAGTGTACAAATACATGATAAAGGGAATAATGTGAATAACGTTTAGTGCAAGATAATGTCCAGTTAAGTCTGATCATAGATAGTCTGGGGGACTCCAATGAGGTAGATAGTAGCTCAGGACTGCTCTCTCGTTGTTGGTAGAATTCAGTTGCCTGATAACAGCTGGGAAAAAACTATCTCTGAATCTGAACATGTGTGTTTTCACACTTTTATACCTCTTACCTAATGGGAGAGGGGAGAAGAAGGAGTGACCAGATTGTGACATTCTTGTTTAAGAAGGAACTGCAGATGCTAGAAAATCGAAGGTAGACAAAACTGCTGGAGAAACTCAGCGGGTGCGGCAGCATCTCTGGAGCAAAGGAAATGGGCAACGTTTCAGGCCGAAACCCTTCTTCAGACTAATGTGGGGTGGGGGGGGGGCGGGAAGAAGGAGGAGTCTGAGGGCTGAGGAGAGCTGAGAAGGGGAGGAGACAATAAGGGCTACCGGAAATTGGAGAAGTTGATGTTCGTGCTGCTGGGGTATAAACTGCCCAAGCAAAATATGAGATGCTGCTCCTCCAATTTCCGGTGGTGCTCACTTTGGCCATGGAGGAGACCCAGTACAGAAAGGTCGGATTTGGACAGAAGGGGGAGTTGAAGTGCTGAGCCACTGGGAAATTAGCTAGGTTATTGCGGACTGAGCGGAGGTGTTCGGTGAAACGATCGCCAAGCCTACGCTTGGTCTCACCGATGTAGATCAGCTGATATCTAGAGCAGTGGATGCAATAGATGAGGTTGGAGGAGGAGCAGGTGAACCTCTGTCGCACTTGGAACGACTGCTTGGGATCTTGAATGGAGTCGAGGGGGAGGTAAAGTGACAAGTGTAGCATTTCTTGCGGCTGCAAGGGAAAGTGCCCGGGGAGGGGGTGGTACGGGTGGGAAGGGAAGAATTGACCAGGGATGACATTCTTGATTGTCATTCTTGACATTCACCGTGTGTCATTCTTGATTGTGCTGGTGTCCTTGCTGATGCAGCATGAGGTGTAAATGGAGTGAATGAAAGGGAGGATCACCAAGCTGTATTGCATCCCGATAAAATGCTTTCTACGGAGCATCTGTAGAAGTTGATGAGAATTGTTGGGTAATGCCAAACTTCCTAAAGGGCCTGTCCCACTTACGTGTCTTTGGCACGCAAATTACGCGACATTGTGGTATGTAGTTGTGCCAAAGTGAGACAGGCCCATAACACTGGCGCAATGCAACGTCTCACCTTCAGTAGCAGCAGAAGCAGGCAAATGATCACCGAACCCGTCCTGGGGCTCACGGCCGCTGTGGTCCGGATCCGCCCCCACTTCTACTCCCAGAGCGGGGCCAAGAAAATTGAAGATAGACACAAAATGCAGGAGTAACTCAGCGGGGACTGGTAGCATCTCTGGAGAAAAGCAATGGGTGACGTTTCGGGTCAAGACCCTTCTTTTCAGACTGAAGAAGAGTCTCGACATGAAACGTCACCCATTGCTTCTCTCCAGAGATGCTGCCGGTCCCACTGAGTTACTCCAGCTTTATGTCCATCTTCAAATGACGTCACGCGCTCCAAACGGCTGTGCGTACGCATGTAATCAAGCCCGACCTTTGCGGGACCATCGCGGCTCAACGCGACCATCAGGTCGCGTAATTTGCGTGCCAAGGACACGTAAGTGGGACAGGCCTTTAAGCCTTTCAAGGGAGTAGAGGTGTTGGTGTGCTTTCATGGCCATTGCTTCATGGGTAGTCCAGGATAAGTTGCTGATGATATTTAACAAGAGGAATTTGAACTTTTCATTTGAAGCAATCTGTGGACGATCAAGGTGTTACATGTAGCCAGAGCAACCTTAGACCACATTCCCTGTCGTTTTGCTTCAATTTTTGAAAGGTTCTTCTGAGCTATTACGCATGTTCCTCACCAGATACAAATAAAAAATAATTTGCTTGTAATTGCTGTTTTGGATAAATAATATTCACACTCAATTAACTATTTTATTGCTCTAGTTTTTTGAAAAGAACTACTTTAACAGTATGAAGAAAGGTGAAGAACTGCAACTATTTAGCACAATTCCCACTGACAGTAAATATAAAATGTAAAACAGCCATTTGAACAATGGAATCTCCTTTGTTCTTATTGCAAAACTTTACTCCGTGTTTTTCACCTCTCCTGCCAGAATATTTATTAAGTCTTTATTGAAATAGAACCGAAAGATGTCCTTGCTCCACTGCAACCCATGTCCTGCCCATTGTTATATAAGGCACAGAGTCTGAGGGGAGACCTGATAGAAGTATAGAAAATTATCAGAGGCATAGGTGGGTAGATGGTCAGAATCATTTTCCCATATTAAAGACTAATATCAAAGAAATATTAAAGACTAGAGAGCATAGCTTTAAGGTGAAGTTTAAAGAAGACTTGACCAAGTTGGACCCGTTGGGTCCCGTCCCCTCAATGCGGCGTCTTACACACACACACTAACCCCCCCCCCAGACACACACTAACCCCCCCTCTTGATATTATATTAATATTATAATTAATATTAATTAATATTTACTTAAGAGAGAGACAGAAGGAACTGCAAACTGCATCTCTGGAAGACGTGGATAAATGACATTTTGGATCAAGACCCTTCTTCATATTTATTTAGTTAGTTAGATCCCACAGATTTGAACACCTCTCTCTGGTTCCCTGCACTATCAAGCACATAGTTTACTGATCAGGAACATTGACCTGAGGAGTAAATCTGACAATTCCAATTTTAAAAATATCCAATGTTGAAATGTTGCAGTAAATTAGTGGCTTTGGCGCAAAGTAACCATGGGGCACTTGGAATCATCAGCGTCAAAGGTGGATGGTGCTGCAAGGTTTGTAGTATAAGAGATCAGTTCCCCATCGGCTTGCTACCATTCACATTCTGGAAACTGGTCTATGGTTCTCTTCAAACTGATTTTCCATTGTTTGTTTTATAATCATTCAAGATTCAAGATTCAAGAGAGTTTATTGTCATGTGCCCCAGATAGTACAATGAAATTCTTACTTTGCTTCAGCACAACAGAATATAGTAGGCATGAATACAGAACAGATCAGTGTGTCAGTATACCATTATATAAATATATACACACATGAATAAATAAGCAGATAAAGTGCAAATAAACAGATAATGGTCTATTTTACTTCGGAGTCACGTGAGTGACTACGTGAAGACCCCACCAGCACGCATGCACGACATATTGTCGACCGCATGCGAAGCGACAGGCAGGGAGGAGGGTAGCTCCTCCACCGGAACGGACGTGCAGGTAAGGAATAACTAACCTGAGGTTGGGTTTTTCTTTCAGGGACTCTGTGGGACAGAGTACCCCACCAAGGGGCTGCCTCGAAAGACTGACTGCGGACCGCAGACTGCGGGCAGTCAGCGGCGGCAAAAGACTTCACTACAAACCCGGAAGTCAGGCGAGCCCGTTGACCCGGCAGGGTCCGGGCTCGGAGACTCGCCGTTCGCGGGTAGCGACGGCAGAGCAGCAGCCCTGACTTAACGCCACTACAGCCCGCAGGAACGTTGGAGACTGACGGCACAACAACCCGGAAGTCGGGCAAGCCCGTTGACACGGCAGAGTCCGGGCTCGATAATTCCGCATGGAGCGGATGGTGCGCACTAGCTCCAACGTGACACACTCCAGCAGGAGTCTGGTCACCGTGGGTCTCCTAGCAGACCTCACGGCAATACCCTTTACAGGGCTGCCAAATGCTCACCCTCTTCGCAGGGGAGCATAAGGAGTCAGGTCTGGGCTGACTCTGAAGAGGAGGTGTTGGCAGAAGAATACAACATGCGAGGGGTGCAAGAAGAAGAGCTGCTCGGGAGCTCCAGGAATCTGTATTTCCCTCAATGTGCCTGCTGTAAATCCTCAAACTACTGGCCTCGGGTATTACCAGCTTTGCCAGGTCAGTAGACGGAAGATATGTCAGAGGAGCAACAGGAAGCTCTGGCACTCTCCTGTATGGTCAATTGAGACTAATTACTTTGGGAAGAATGGATCCGACCTACACTAATCCCCAAGTTCGTGGGGTTGCGTAGAACCAGCAGTGCACAGCCGCCTACTCTGTTTCGGGGAAACCTGCCCAAACAGGTAAAAGACCTTGACAAAGAGACAATAGCCGTCGGCATGATTAAGGTGCCGGCCGCTACCAGGTCCTCACAGGTGGCAGCACCCTTATGCGGCCACCAGCAGGTTGTGTTACCACACTGAAAAAAAAGCTGGTGAAAGCTCGAAGGCCATACAACCTACACAAAGGTCTTTTTCAGGCCATGTTGCAGAACGGCCTTCCTGGAAGATGCGCCAACCCCACACCACAACGCCTCCACATCCCAGGAACCAAGGAAGGAGAAAACCAACACAGCACCACCAGTAACCGTGGAGGTAGGTGGGTCTGGTTGCCTTCAGAACATAGCATGTGTAACTTCTTCACAGGTTGGGGGAAGGTTACACTCGTACAGGGAATAACTTCTGATCTTTTCATATTGCACAGTATTCAGCGATACAAAATTGAATTTGTTGACAAACTCCTCCTTTCCGGTTCAACATGCACCCAGCCAAAAGTTTGTGCTTTCACATAAAAGAGAAAGTAGAAGATCATGTGGAACTGTTAAAACTATATACTAAAGGAGCTATAGAGGAAACCAAACATGAGTCTCTTCAGTTTGTATCAAACATCTTCACCCAAACCAAAAAAGATAATGCATGCCGCATCATTTGATTTGACACAACTGAATACTTTTGTGCAGTACACCCACTTAAAAATGGAAAATTTTTGTTACTGCTAAAACAACTAGTTTCCAAGGGGTGCTTCACTACTCAGAACAATAGACAAAGATCACCGCAGATACCTGACATTTATCTGGATGGGAGCTCTGGCAGTATAAAGCACTGCCTAATGGATTAACATCAGCCCCAGACTGTTTCCAAAAATATTGAAACCAGCTTTGGCGTTTCTTCGGAAACAAAAAACATATTGTCATGGCATATCTAGATGACATCTTATTGTGGGAATATCCTTGGAATTGGCTAAATTTGTTGTCTCAGCCACCAAGTTCCTATTTCAAAAATCGGGGTTATTATCCATCCAGACAAATCCAAGTTAAATGCCTTCCGGTGACTATGGATTTGGGATTCACAGTTGACTGTTCATATGTCTGTCACCTTGCCAAAGGACAAAGCAACAGACTTGATAGAGGCATATAACAGCCTTGTTTGCGTCAGTAAATCACCTATTTGGCAAATAGCCTGGGTAATTGGGAAGCTCGTGGCTACCTTTTTTCCCAGCCACAATTTGGACCCTTACATTACCAAAATCTACAAAGGGCCAAAACTACAGCACTCAAAACACCATGCTGACCATTTTGACAGACTTACCAAAGCAAATTGGAAATTACAATGGTGGATTAGCAATGTTCGACATTGCTCTAAATCCCATCACAGTCACAAACCCTTCGGTTGTGTTACAAACTGACGCCAGCACTTACGGCTGGGGAGCAACCAATACCACCTCCAGATGCAGTGGTAGATGGTATACACATGGTAGATGGAGTTAACCTTACTTCAGGATATCAATCATCTAAAGATGTTGGGAGCATTCACGGACTTCTGGTTTACTTTTCAGACATGCGTCATTTGCATGTTCGCCTCCAAATTGATAATACCACTGTGGTGACATACATTAATCACATGGGTGGAATTAACTCGATATCTTGTGATGAATTAATCAATACAATCTGGCACTGGTGCATAGAAAGAAACATTTGGATATCAGCTACTTACCTTCCGGGTAAGCTCAATACACTGGCGGACACCAGGTCACGCAAATTTAATGACAACACCGAATGGATGTTGGACCGCCAGTTATTTACTGACATTGTAGCTCGGTATGTAATGCCAGATATTGACCTTTTTGCATCAAGACTTAATCACCAGATATCAACGTATGTTGCATGGGAACCAGACCCTGCGGCAGTAGCGATTGTTTTCTATGCATTTCCCCCCCCCCCCCCCCCCCTTCTTCCTCATCAGTCGGGTCTTGCGAAAAATTCAACAAGGTTCCGCATCAGGTATTTTGGGAGTACCCATTGGCCTACTCAGCCATGGTTCCCTGTGGTACTCAACATGGTCTCAGAGCCATGTATTCCAATCTACAAATGCCCGAGTTTTCTGGTACATCCTGTGACAGGGGAGAGTCATCTGTGCCATGACCGAATGAACCTATTGGGTTGCAAGATTGAAAAGACCTCTCCTGGAATTTGGGCTGTTGGACCAAACCATGAATATCATCGCAGCATCATGCAGAGTCCACCAGGAAACTGACACAACCCGAGAGAGAGAGAGAGAGAGAGAGAGAGAGAGAGAGATAGGCACATGCAAACAATGGAAGGATATAGATACTTACAGGCAGAGGAGATGAGTGTAATTTGGCAATATATTCAGTGCAGCCATTATGGCACTATTCTATGTTTCATGTTGACTTTCTGAGATTTTCATAGGTATAAGTCTTGCTTTGCTCCTTGTCCACGAGTGTGTGGGGATCAGGAACAGGCTTTCACCTGAGGACACAAAGTGCTGGAGTAACTCAGCGGATCAGGCAGCATCTCTGGAGAACATGGATAGCTTACATATTCTCCAGAGATGCTGCCTGACCTGCTGAGTTACCTCAGCACTTTTATAAACTAGCATTGCAGTTTCTTTTTTCTCCAGGCTTTTAGCTAATTAGCCAATATATGAATTCAACTTGCTGACACTGATGAGGCTTAACAATACAACCAGTCGGATACTGCTATATAAAAATAAATTTTTACAGGATATCAATGATGAAACACAGCTAAACTTTGCATATAGGAATGTAAACGTAAGTGTCTAGGCTGGGATAAGAAAGTGTCATGCAATTGTACAGCACAGAAACAGGCTCTTCAGCCTAACATGTCCATGCCGACCATTGAATCTTTACTGTATACCTCCCATTTAAATTGAATTGGAGTGCACTATTTATACAGCTCTCATTTATTCCCCTGAACATCAAGAGCAATAAAATAGTTAATTGAGTATTAATTGCATTTCTCCAAAACATAGCAATTACCAGTAAGTTATTTTTAGCTTATCTGCTGAGGAACATGCAAAATGTATTAGCTTTAATAAGCTTTTATTTAAAGCCAGCTTTAACAGTATGAAGAAAGGCTGAAGAACAGAAATTATTTAACAATCATTCCCACAGAGAGCGAAGATACAATGTAAAACGGCTAGAAGAAGCATTATTTATATCAGTGGTAATGCAGTCTGAGGAACCTGTACTGCGTCTTGTTAAACAGCAGATTTGTTAAAAATATTGTCTTGAAATTTAAAGCAAATAGGATTCAACCTATTTGGTACCATGTTCTTATAAGCAAACTGTTGGCCTAATGCAGTATATTACAGCTCCTGATGTCTGGCATCCTCAACAGCAAATAGACATGAGAGTTGAATGTACAATTTTGAGCTTTAATATTCATGGCAACCCTCGGTTCACTGGTTATGACATAATTTCAGGGTTCAACCGAATGTTTATTAAAAATACTATTCATCTCGTGTAGTGTTACATCCAGAGAGAAACAAACATGTGGTTCCCTTCCTGCAACACTTTCTCTGCTACTTCGTGCTGTCTGCTTTGCTTTGCTTGATATCTTTCCATATAAAGACTCCTATTATTGACACAAAAAAAGTGCAAGTTCAGCTTTTATAGGCTCCACGAGTGCCAGTTTTCACCAGAGTTTCTGCACTGTGCTCATTTTGCATCATGTACCATAGACAGAAAGGTAATCACACATGTGCCACTCTAGTACAACAGCGACATGTCGAATAGAAAATGCTAATTTGATGCTTGCACTACGACATTAGAACACAATGGTGCAAGTAATGCCGTGATGTCAAATCACTGGACGAAGCAAGGTTTAGCAGCAGGAAAGCCTTCTGCCCGCACAATAAAAAGGGTCTCATGAGAGAGTTAGATTTAGGTCTTAGGGCTAAGGGAATCAAGGGATATGGGGAAAAGGCCAGCCAGAAAGGGGTACTGATTTTGGATGATCATATTGAATGTCGGTGCTGGCTCAAAGGGCCGAATGGTCTAGTTACTGTAAATTATGCCTGGTGTAGCTGGCGGAAGAAGCAACGTGGAGTTGATGAACCTATGTAAGAGAGAATAACCTATGGGCAAATAAATGGGAAAATTCAATTAATGTGATTGCTTTGAGAGACAGCATACACTTGATTGATCAAATGGATTGATCGATGTTGTTAGAAGATACTTGACTGCATTCACGTTGCTTTCCTGACGCCACATTTGATATCAGAGATGTTTAGCATCCCTTTCATCCCTTGCATGTGCAGCTAACCAGAGAGTTGCTATGCTCCGGGGACAGTATTTTAAGAGAGAACACTATTCACATTTTTGAGCCGGATTGTGGAAGGAATTAGATTGCAGTTTCAGTGACTGCTTTTCCAATTCCCTTTTGCATTGGAGTACTACTAGAAACATTTCCTTTGTCATGGGTTATCCAAGTGTCTGCCTGAACATAATATCAGGATAAAGGTGATCATCACTAATGCATGTCTGAAGAAGGGTCTTGGCCTGAAACATCACCTATCCATATTCTCCCGAGATGCTGCCTGATCCGCTGAGTTACTCCAGCACTTTGTGCCCGTTTATGTATTAACCAGCATCTGCAATTCCTTGTTTCTACACTTCCTATAAATATCATATGGCAATACCACACAAACCTTAACTAAACGCCCTGATGCACTGCCTTGGAACCTCTATTCTGCCTGTTTTTTACTGTCCGAGATCCTATGCACAGTTCCACGAGAGGCTGCATCATGAATCGTGATCAGAAACACCTGTAGATGCTGAAAATCTGAAACAAAAACATAAAATGGCGGAAATACCAAGTCAAAAGGATATTCAGCCAGAAACGTTCACTCTCTTATTATCTTTCCAGGGATGTTGCCTGACCTATTGAGAGTTTTCGGTGTGTTCTATTTTTGCACAATGACTTATAGTTGGCTGCTGACTTTAAGTGAGGAAGCTGCACAATATTGAATAATTATCTTTAGTCATAGAAAACCTGCATTTGGATAATACATTCTTTAAATGAAAGTTAGCAATTTGCACTGGCAAGCAAACAGATAAAAGTAAGTGTGATAATGGGGTAGCAGTGGTACAGCTGGACGAGTCTAAAGAAGGGTCTCTACCCGAAACGTCACCTATTCCTTTTCTCCAGACATGCTGCCTGACCCGCTGAGTTACTGCAGCATTTTGTGTCTATGTACAGCTAGACAAACTGCAGGTTCACAGCAGTTCAATCTAACTTCAAGTGCTATCTTCGTGGAGTTTGCATGTGCTGTCTGTGTGGAGTTTGCACATTCTCCCTGTTACCATGTTGGTTTCCTCTGGGTCAGTAGGTTAATTGGTTCCTGGTATCAGTGAATGATAGAATCTGGGGGTGTTAATGTGAATGTGGGGAGAATAAAAATGAAAGGAAGTTTACTGTAGGATGAGCGTTAATAGGTGTTGATGGTTGATGTGGACCCGGTGGGCTGAAGAGACTGTTTGCTCGCTATATAAAGTAAAGTAAAGTAAAGTATCCTTTATTGTCATTCAGATCTTTCGGTCTGAACGAAATTTTGTTACCTTGCAGTCATAACATATAATAAAAAACAAAACACACAATAAACACATATTTAACATCCACCACAGTGAGTTCACCAGGCACCTCCTCACTGTGGTGGAAGGCAAAAGTCTTAAAGTCTTTGTCTTCTTCCCTCCTTGATCTCCCTCTGCGCTGAGGCGATCCAGGCCTCCGATGTTATCGTCCACTAGGCCCACGGCCAAGCCTCTTGAGCCGGGCTACCGCCACCGCCATCGCCGGAACGCTGGAACACCGCCACAGCTCTGAAGCAGGGTCCGCCGCTGGAACGCTGGAGCCCCGCAGCTCTGAAGCCGGGTCGCCGCTAGAATGCCGCTGGAGTACCACAGCTCTGAAGCTGGGTCGCCGCTGGAACGCCACAGCTCTGAAGCCGGGCCGCCGCTGGAGCACCGCAGCTCTGAAGCCGGGCCGCCGTTGGAGCACTGCAGCTCTGAATCCGGGTCGCCGCTGGAGCACCGCAGCTCTGAAGCCGGGCCGCCGCTGGAAGCTGGAACGCAGCCTTAGCTCCGAGGCCGCCAGCTCCGCCATTAGGCCTCAGCACAGACGGAGACGGTGACGGGGGACACGACAAGAAAAGTCGCATCCCCCGAAGGGAGAGACTAAAACCCTGTTTCTCCCCCCCTCCCTCTCCCCCCCTCCCCCCCCACCTTTTCCTTTCTACATCTATAATATCCAGGTCTAACGTCCATTAGAGTCTTTGTACTTATCCAATTCAATTTTCACACATGTTCAATGCACCATTTTGGAATCATCACTAATTCGACAAAATTATGGATCAGTGGTTAAGTTACCAGCCCACAAATCCAGAATTAGTAATTGTGGGATGTGAATTCAAATCTCATCATGGCGGCTCTGGAATTTAAATTCTTTAAAAGAATGGAATTTAATAAATTAAGAAATCCCTGCAAATTATTGGATAGTTGTAAAAATCACTGATGTCCTTCGGGAAAAGAAATTTGACATTTTACTTCGGAGTCACGTGAGTGACTACGTGAAGAAGGCCGTCAGCCCGCATGTGCGTCATTAAGTCTGACGCATTGCGCACCGGCTGACTGGTCTTAAACCTGGAAGGTAAGTTTAAACTTATTTCTAGGAATGTTTTTTGTTTTGCAGGAAGCCCCTCACAGAGTTTGCCTGCTGGATTCAGGGCGAAATTTGACGGGCCACGTGAAACCGGTTATGGACCGTGGGTAAATCCCGGTCCGGACCGCGGAAGCGCAGGTAGCCGGCGGCCGTCGGGTTCGCTCCCAAGTCGCTGACAAGGAGGTCAGTGACACCCAGGAGGGGAGTGCGAGTGGGGGCTTTCTCCCAGTATGGGCTCCCAGACCGCAATGGTCCCCCCAGAGAAAGGAGTTAGACTGGCAGTTAGCCGGTCTTGCTTCCCCAGTCACTCACCATGGGGTCAGCAACCCCCAGACCGCTAAGGTCTCCCCAAATAAGAGGAAAACTGGCAGTAAGCTGGTCTTGAGACCCAGTCACTCATTATGGGGTCAGCAGCTCACAGACCGCTATGGTTTCCCCAGGAAAGGGGTTAAACCACGAGGAAGCCGGTCAGGCCTTGGGACTCGGTCGAGTCGGGCCAGGAGGTTTCCCCCTCCTTGTCGTATAGGTAGTGTCTGCGAACGCCTAAAACCCACCTGGAGCACCTGATGGAGAGGTTGCTCCAGAGAGATATGCTCCAGAAGAGAGCTATCTGAGCCCGGGTATTATGGAGAACCCGCTGGCAGTGGCACCTGTCTCAGGGCTGCACATTGTCTCCCTCTCTGAGGAGGGGAGCATCAGGGGTCAGTTTCACTCTGGTCCAGAGTCATATCCTGATATAGGTCTGAGGGGCCGTGTCAGCGCAGGTATCCTCAGGGGCCTGCGGCAGCACCTGTCTCAGGGCTGTCTACGAGTCTCCCTCTCAGTGGAGGGGAGTACGAGGATATACTCGCAAGGGAAGAGGCAGAAAACCCGGAAGGGGCCAGATTTCCCTCACTACAAGTGCCGGCAGTGAACAGAGCTATCAAATTAAACCATCGTATCAGCGATGACACCCCCACGCCTCATTGGCAGTAAGCAGTTCACTGAAGTTGATGGCCGCTTGAAAGCTGGGCACAGGTCTTTAAGGCCAATGGCCAAGCTAGGGCCGGATTTAGATGAAGAGAGGCCTTAAGCTATTTCAATTGTGAGCCCCCCCCCATCCCAATCCCACACCCCCACGACTAGAGGACCATGACTACCCGACAGTGACAGTGTGACACTTTTAGATCCTACTGTATGTTGTCATTAAACAGTTGGTTTTAAAATACATATTGGATTCACCGTGGAGCGGGCGATGCTTTACCTGGATCGCCGTTTGAAGCTCTGGAGTGTTGGGCCTGTTGCTTCAACATCATGGAGCTGTGGTTTGCGGAGCTCCCAGCCTCGGGCCGCGCTGATTTCAACATCGTTGAGCCCTGGGATCCCTTTGCCGAGGGCCGCCAGCGTAAATTTCCGCCCAGCTCAGCCTATGGACTTCGGGAGCCGCGGTCTCCGGTAGGAAGTGGCCGATTTGGAAGTCTAATCCGCTGAGAATGTTCTCCCATTCCGACGTCGGATGGTGACCCCCAAATTTCATTGTACCAATGGTCATGAGGGGGGGTCCAAGAAGAGGGGATCCATTGGAGATGGGAAAAGGGATCATCAATGGGGGTGAGGACTCCTTCCCATGGAAGAACGGTGTGAGGCGGAGGCGACAGAAGAAGAGCTCCAAATCGCGGCGGGCGCAGAACTCATTGAGGTGGGGATGGAGGGGGACAAAGGTGATGCCAGGGCCGGCCATAAGCCGATTGGACCGATTGCTCCCAATTGGGCCCCACGAGCAAGGGGGCCCCGTGCCAGAGTAATCTACTCTCGGCTCGGGTAGATATACCCCAGGTGGAGGGGGAAGAAAGGGGTGGAGAGAGAGGAGAGGGGTAGAGGGGGAAGAAAGGGGTAGACAGGGAGGGTGGTGTGAGGGGGAATGGAGAAGGGGGAGAGGGGGAGAGGGGGAGAGGGGGAGAGGGGGAGAGGGGGAGAGGGGGAGGTGAGTCTTTCCCTCACAGTCCCGGGGCAGCACTCCCGCCCATCCAGTCGCCGTGCTTCATGCGCACAGCCCCAGCTCCACCCCTCTCTCTCCCCGGGGAGACGCAATGAACGATACACGGAGTGCCGGGCCAGGGGTTGGAGCAACGTTTACAAACCTCGGCCTCAGCTCACACCCGTCCTCCCGGACCCCGGCATCCGCTCCTGTCTCCGGCCCTCTCCCTCCCTTTTCTCCTTCCTTTCTTCCCTCCCTCCTTCCCCTTCTCTCATTCGCTCCATCCCTTCTTTCTCTGCCTCCCTCCTTTCTCTACTCCCTTCCCTCCCTTCTGTCCTTCCTCCCTTCCCTCCCTCCCTTCTCTCCCTCCCTCCCTCCCTTCTCTGCCTCCCTCCCACACACACATCACGCACAGACAACTAACACACAGGTAGGATGGGGTAGAAGCCCAAAGGATAGAATGGGGTTGAAGAACTGGGGGTCACATGGTTTGAGGGGAATGGGGAAGACCCAGTGGAACAACCACTGAGATTACCAGTGTTGGCTGACTAGCACTAGGACCCAGCGCAGTCAAACCCGGGGGAGTGGAAGTCTGCAGCATGGAAGCTTCAGGCCAGGCTGCAGGTAAAGCGACAGGAACAGCTGCGGGCTGCTGGACGGCGGTGGAGTGGCCAGGGTCAGCGGGCAAAGAGTAGGAGGTCCCGGTGGGCGGATGATCGGTAGGCCGTCGAGGTTCAAAGTGTCCGGTGAGGCAGCAAGGTGAGTAGGCCCCCCTAGATCTCGAGGCCCTAAGCTTAAGTTTGTCTAGCTGATACGTAAATCGGGCCTTGGGACAAGCCGGTCTCAGGAATATGGAATTCACATACACTACCATTCCTACTCTCCAATCAAGGATGGGAATAGAACCCACATCAGGGGCCTTTGGGCTTACCATAAGACCACCAGTAACCATGGAGGTAGGTGGGTCTGGTTCTTCCGAAACATTGGGTAGGTGGACCATTTACAAGTTGGTAATATTTACACTGGTTTTGTACAAATGAAAATGATAACATGTGATGGGTTATTATTACACAGTATACAAGGGTACCAAGCATGGCTTGGAATTGGGGCCAGAGTTGTCTTTTCGAGGCAGGCTCAGGATTACGGCTAGGATTGCCTTCCGTGACAAGCTCGGTAATATGGCCAGAGTTGCCTTTCGAGGCAGGCTCAGAATTACAGCTGGAGCAGTTTTAAGGCTGGCCAGTAGTATGGCCAGAGTTGCATTCAAGGCAGGCAAGGAATTATGGCAGGCGTGGCCTGTTCATTGTGAAAGATGGAAGATGCTGGTTCATAATTCATTTAACTCCCATGTGCAAGATAGCTTTTCAGTGTGTGGAATTTCTCTACTGGCTAACTACTGATTTCCTTAGAATCTTTATGGCATGCATCGATCTCAAAGACGCATACTATTTAGGTCCCATTCACAGGAGATCACCGGAGACATTTGAAATTGATCTGGAGGATATTTCTAACGCTGTGTTTTTTGCTTAAATTAACTGTTTCAGCCATCCAGTCAAATTTAAGTTGATACCAACTAGAAGTTAATGTTTATCGGATTTACTTTTAACTATTAATTTATCTGTGACTCTGCCCAGGGGCAAAAGATTGGAATCAATAGAAGCCTGTAACAACCTTGTTATCAAGCAGTCTTCTATACATCAAGTGTAATTGGCAATATAGCAGCTGTGTTTCAGCTGTGCAATTGGGCCTTACATTATCAGAACTTTGTCATTGTTAACAGACCTATGCCATTACCAGCTGAAGCTACCAAAGTCACAATGGTGGTCGAACTATATTCAGCATTGCTCCAGTAGTTTTGGTCAAATAATCTTCAGTGACTGAATCAGCCGAGAAGCGCCTTGCTGAGAACAAGCATTTATCAGAATTATTACACAAAATAACTGAGAAATGCATTGACTTGGAGGGACGTCAAAGGCGTAAGAATCTGCGTATTGTCGGGTTGAGTGAAGGACGAGAAGGAAATCAAGAACCTCGAAAATTTGCTGCAAAACTCTTAAAAGATATTCTGAACTTGGACCAAGAACCTCTGCTGGGCCGAGCACACAGGCCATTGAGATGTACCCCTAGGAGGGATGCTCCCCCAAGACAGATGATTGTGAAGGTGGCTTACGATCATGTTTTTGAAGATATGATGAAGATAATAATACGTAAGAAAAATCTGACATATGAGGGAAACAACATCAGTATTTTTAGAGATTACCCTGCGGAAGTGGCCAAGAGAAGATCTTTATTTACAGAAACAAGAGGTATCCTGAGGAACATAAAGAATCTAAGATATGGCCTAATGTACCCGGCAACATTAAGGATAACTTATGATAACAAGGAGCACCGCTTCACCAAACATACAGAAGCTCTTGAATTCACTCGAGATATTCAGAAGAAACTGGAAGAGGAAGAAGTAGAGGAAGAAGCAGATGAAGATGAAGGACACTGAATATTATTGATCACTTACTTGATGATACTGATTATTGATCACTTATTTGATGATACTGTCCACCCAGAGAAAAGGAGAAGGATTCACATTGAAGGAGGATTTGCAGGAAAGGAGGAGGAACAATGGACATGGACTCTATCTTGGGGTCAAGGAGGGATGGATGGATTATTAATAAATATAGTTTTGTATTAACTACCCCTCAAAAATGTATGTTAGCTCTCCTAACATAATGCTACGACACTAATTATATTTGATATTAGTAGTATTATTAATTACTAAGTACATAAATGTAATACCCCACCCCAATATATATAGCCCTTAAGACAAAATCGGAGCTGGAATTATTAACATCTTTTTCTTTCACGGAAGTCCGTAGATTAGTAGCCACGCTAGTGTGGCTTACACCAATACTAACTGCACTAACTATAGTTATAGTCACTTTTTTTTCCCCTTTACACTTTATTAACATCACTTACTTTACTTACATTTTTTATTATTATTTTTATATTATGTATCTTATTTCATATTATATACTATATGGATTTAAGTATGATTGGTATTATATAGTTAGTTCAAGGAGACGTGTGTATAAGATAATGTCACAGATATTAAATTTCATCGATCTGATGTTTGGGTATAGGATTGGGTTGGATGAGCTGAGACATCTACTCCATTATAAACCACCTTAATAATAAAATGTATGACATAAGCACTAGGATTGGGGTGATGGAATCACCTTCTGCAGTTGGAATGTCAAGGGAATTAACGAACCAATTAAAAGAGGTAAGGTTTTAGCTCAATTAAATAGATTGAAATCTGATATTATTTTTCTCCAAGAGACACATCTTAAAAAAGACGCGCAGTATAGATTAACAGCAAAATGGATTTCCAAAGTATATCACTCTTCATTTACACATAAGTCTAGAGGGGTAGCAATAATTATTCGTAAAGGTATACCTTTTAAACAAAGCTCAATAATAGATGTTGAGGGTAGATATATAATAATTACAGATGAATTATATTCTAAAAAAGTAATCCTTATGAATATATATGGTCCTAATTTTGATAATCCATTATTCTTCAAGAAAATATTTAACAATATCCCTATATCCACTCAACATAATCTAATAATTGGAGGTGATTTTAATTGTACCTTAGATAATTATTTAGGTAGATCATCAATGAAAAGGAAAACCACTTCTAAGTCAAGTACATTTATAAATTATTTTATTAACACAGCAAACGTTAAGGATATCTGGAGAACAGATAAGCCATCTGGTCGAGAATATTCATTCTTTTCCCCTGTATTTGGAACCTACTCAAGGATAGACTATTTTCTAATAGATTCAAAACTAATCCCATTTACATATGACTCAAAATATCATAATATTATTATCTCGGATCATGCTCCATTAACATTTAAGATAAAATTAAAAGACATAACTATTAAAATCCCTAACTGGAGACTCAACCCCCAAATATTAAAGGATAGGGCTTGTTATGATTACTTGGTAAAACAGATTAAATTATTTTTTTAAACTAATGATAAATCTGGAATTTCACCATCACTGCTCTGGGATACATTTAAAGCATTTATGCGTGGTGCGATAATATCAGCACACGCATACTTTAATAAGGAAAATCGAAAGACTCAACAAAAGTTGGAAAATGAAATAAAACAATTAGATATTGAAAATGCAATATCCCCTTCTAAGGGGCTAAGTAATAAAATTGCATAATTAAAATATAAGCTAAATAAAATATACTCAAATCAGATTATTAAACTTTTTCAACAGACTAAACAAGTACACTTTGTATTTGGGGATAAACCACAAAAATTACTGGCATGTCAGCTTAGAAAATTAGATGAGGAGAAAATTATATATAAAATTAGATCTGATCAAGGAGAAATATTGACTTTACCAAAAGATATCAATGATACATTTTTACAATATTATCAAAATCTTTACTCATCTAAATTAGCAGGACAATCAGATGGAATGGAAACATTCCTACAAGAATGTCATATTAACAGTTTAGATCAGGAAGGTAGAGACTTGTTAAATGCTGATATATCAGTAAAAGATATTGAAGAATCAATTGGATCATTAAATAACGGAAAAGCCGCAGGCCCTGATGGCTTAAGTGTTGAATTTTATAAGAAGTTTCATGATCTGATCTCTCCACGTTTACATACAATATATAAATATGCTTATGAACAAGGAAAGTTACCAGAATCATTAAATGAGTCTACAATCACACTTATCCCTAAAGCTGATAAAGATTTGGAAGACCCTGGATCATACAGAGCAATAGCTCTTTTAAATACTGATCAAAAAATACTAACTAAAATTTTATCTTGGAGGCTAAGTTTGGTGATTAATAAATTAATACATCATGACCAAATAGGATGAATAGCATTTTGGAATGTTTGGTCATGATTAATACATCATGACCAAACATTACAAAACGCTATTCATCCTATAATCTGAGACGTCTATTCAATGTCATGTACTCAAAAAGAGTGAATGATATTGAACTAGCTATCATATCCTTAGATGCTGAAAAAGCATTTGATCAGGTTGAATGGCCATATTTATTTAAAATAATGCAGAAATTTCAACTGGGGGATAGATTTTCCAAATGGGTAAAAATCATATACTGGAATCCAACTGCAAGAATATTAACAAATCAAATACTATCAGCAAAATTTAATCTCTTTAGGGGTTGTAGACAAGGATGCCTGTTATCACCATTACTATTTGCTCTGGTAATAGAACCATTAGCTGAAATGATTAGATCAGAACCAGAAATATATGGATATAATACCAAAACTACAACGAATAAAATATCTCTATACGCAGATGACATCTTAATTTATATTACAAAACCGGAGATTAGTATTCCCAAATTATTTAATGTTATAACTAAGTTTAGTACATTTTCTGGGTATAGAACTAATTGGAATAAAAGTGAAATTATGCCTATAACTGGAATAAAATTAAATATATTAGAACAATTCCCACTTAAAATAGTCACGGACAAACTCAAATATCTAGGAATTAATGTACCTAAATTGTATAACTGTCTATTTAAATATAATTACCCTCAATTATTAAATAAACTAAAAAAATATATTTTATATTGGAAAACACTACCTATATCAATGATCGGTAGAATAAATGCTATAAAAATGATTTTTTTACCACAATTGTTATATTTATTTCAAGCCATCCCTTTATATCTCCCTAAAATGTTTTTTTTTTAAAATAGATATTTTGGTTAATAGTTTTATTTGGGATTATAAAAACCATCGAATAAGTTAAAAACATCTATGTAAATCTAAAATAAATGGTGGACTAGCACTACCAAATTTCTTATATTATTTCTGGGCAGTTCAGAATAAGAATATTAATTTTTGGTTGGTAAATTTAGATCATGAACCAAGCTGGCTAAAGATGGAAAAGGATGACTGTTTGCCTTTTGATGTAGGTTCGATTCATTTTGCACCAAGGGAAATACAAAAAAAAATGTATGGGGCCAACCCTATAATTCATAGCAATAGACGTATGGATAATTTGTCACTTTGTTTGCCAATTATGAATAATTCCTTGTTTAGGCCCTCTGTATTGGACAAGGGGTTTAAACACTGGAATGATTTAGGAATTAAAAGGATAGAACACCTTTACAAGAAAGGAAAATTTCTTTAATTTCAACAGTTACAGGATATCTATGGATTGCAGTCAAATAACATATTTAGGTATTTACAAATTAGAAACTATATTAAGTCAAATACGCAAGACTATAAAAATAGAAAACCAGGATTATTAGATGAATTGTTTAATAAACACCCAAATACAGAAAAATTAATAGAGTATATATATAATACTATTTTGGATATGGAAATCCCAACTTCGGAAATATATCGACAAACATGGGAAAATGAAATAGGTTTATCTATAACGAAGGAAACTTGGGAAGAAAGCCTACAATGTATACATCGCTGCTCATTAAATGCTAGACATATATTGATACAATTTAAGGTATTACACAGATTACATTATTCAAAAACAAAATTAAATAGAATTTATTCTAACATTTCTCCTATTTGTGATCAATGTCATAACTTGGAAGCTAATTTAACGCATAGTTTTGTAACATGTATAAAAGTTAATTATTATTGGACAGAAATCTTTGGAGTTATCTCTGAAGTTCTTAAAATTAAACTGGACCCAGATCCAAAATTAATAATATTAGGAGTTTCGGATTCAAATCTAATATTAACAGTAAACTAAAGAAATTTCTTGGATTACTGTTTGATAATAGGGAAAAAATTAATATTGAAATTTTGGAAGGGAACATTATCCCCCACAATTAAAATGTGTACAGTGGAAATGTTGGAGAGGTTGCATTTGGAAAGAATCAGATTTGTCCTAATGGACAAATACGAACTCTTTGAACAGATATGGTCTCCATATACAGAATATTTGAAGGGGTAGCTGTTCTTGGCATCACAACTCAATGGGTACCCGGCAGGATCAGATGAAAGTACCTTTCTGTTTTTCTTTTTGATTTGTATACATGTCTCTATTGATATCGCTATTTGAAATTGTGTTATTCACTATTAAGATGTATACTATAATCTCTCTTTTTTTTAATATATATATAATACTTTGTTTTAATTAAATACATATAACAAGAATATATACATTTTTTTCCCTCTCTCTTCTCTTTCTATATAATCAAAATTATTATTTAATCACTATTCTTATTGATTAAAATCTATTCTTTTCTTTTTCTACTTTCTAAAAAAGTAGAAGTTTATAAGAATTACTTGTAACATTCGTATACTTATTGAAATAAGTTGGTTGTGTATTTGTAAAGTTGTTATACTGTTGTTATGATGGATTACTTCTAATAAAAATATTATTACACAAATAATCTTCAGTTATATTACTAACAGATGCTAGTGCTCAAAGATGGAAAATTACGAATGCCATCTCTAGTAACAAAGGCAGATGGGATTTGCATGAATCAACAATTCTTCAGTTATTG
This sequence comes from Okamejei kenojei, assembly GCA_035221665.1. Taxonomy (NCBI): domain Eukaryota; kingdom Metazoa; phylum Chordata; class Chondrichthyes; order Rajiformes; family Rajidae; genus Okamejei; species Okamejei kenojei. The sequence goes on along the minus strand of CM069138.1, from coordinate 44,770,159 downwards.
GTATCTATAACTACCTATAGACACTAGGTGCATACTATGGGTTAAAGGGTTATTGTGCAAATATGCAAAACCTGCATGCTCAGTTCCAAGTTGATACACTGTGGTGGTGGCATATGTTAGTCACATGGATGCAATAAAGTCAAAGTATCCTGTCATAATTTACCCAAACTTTTTTGGTGCTGGTGTATCATCATGCAAAATCAGTGACAACACAGTATAGATGTTGAATCACAAAGTATTTCAGGATCTATGGCTCGATGGCACCCAATGTTGGTATGATTGCATGCAGGCTCATTCTCGCTACACGGGGGAGGAATGTTCTTTCATGTGGTTTCTCCATTTTGCCTCATCAGTCGGGTCTTGCAATAATTCAGCAAGATCCCGCATTCAGGGTTCTCATACTATCTGACTGGCCTACGCAGCCATGGTTTCCCGCAAATGTTGGGAATAATAATAGAACCTTATATGGGGTTCTAAACATAAAACTTTGCTGGTTCAACCTGGGATTCGGGGAACCAGCCTCGACATGATTAATCAATTAATTGCTCGGGCTGTTAGACTGATCCACGTATGTGCTCATTGCAGAGTGCAGGGATAGCACCAAAAAAGCAGTACTTTGCCTCTTCAGGAGATGGGATGCGTTTTCTGTTTAAATGTTATGTTACATATAATACGGCATGGACACTGACGTCTTAGAGTTCATTTTCTATGGGTCTTTCACAATAAATTAAGTCATAGTCCCATTAACTGCGCCCAACATGCTTCTCATCATAATTGCTGCCGCAAGTGGGACCCGCTCTCTCAGGTTTCACCCTCTGGTGTCCAGTTATTAAGGACATCATTAACACAAGTTCTCCCAGACCCAAATGCACCAAGTATGGGATATTGACATTGTGTTAACATTTATTCACCATGGGGCTCCAGCTATATCTCTATCTTTGGTTCGACTCTCAGAGGTAGGTTATTCCCTGGCGCTGCCCTCAGCGCACGGGTCCAGTCATTACAAAAATTGCGAATGGACAGGATCGTTACACCTGCTATATAATAATTCATGTTTACGTACCCCATGCACCTTCGGTTACCTGTGGTCACACATTTACAACATTACGTCAAGGTCATCTAGAGCCTTAGAGGCGCTGATACTAGCTATGTTTGTTATTTACAAAAAAACTCATAAGAAGGTATCAGTTCAGACCATCTCCAGGTGGTTAATACGGAGTTTTGGCTTATACAGGAGTGGATACTAATTTCTAATCTCACTCCACCAGGGCTGCTACAACACCAGCAGCAAGGGTTATGTGCAGTCCTCTGGACCACATCCTGACAACTGCAGGATGGGCTAATGAACGAGGTATCCAACATTTTATTTTAATCCATTGCCAGACCAGGGGTATTTGCCAACTTTATTTTAGATTCTATTTTATAGTTTCCCCTCGGATGAAAGAGGTTACTATTATTATTGTTTGTTCATTTATCAGCATCAGCATGTTTTTAAATCTATGTCATGTATGTATGCATTATGAATATTACCCTTATTTGTGGTCAACTGATGCAGTCGTGCTTGTGTGGACTCGTTTTTTTTCCTAGGCATGAAATCACAGAGCTTCAAAATCTTCACGTAGTCACTGACGTGACTCCGAAGTAAAATAGTAAGATTAAACAAGAACTTACCAGTTTGAAGTTTGATCGTTATTTTATTAGGAGTTACGATGAGCGATTACGTGCCCTCCGCTCCCAACCCTCGTATCATAAAGATCATCTGGTAGTTCTAGTCATCGCTAAATCTTACTATGTTAGTTCAACAACTGTTATCTGTGATTTCACACCGCTGCTTTGAAGATTGACGCGCATGTAGGCTGACGGCCTTCTTCACGTAATCGCTCATCTGTCAATTTAGATAATGGATAAAATCATTCTAACTGCACTGTCAAATTAGATAATGGATAAAATCAGAGTGAACACCTGGCATCAGCCTAGGCACAACATTTTGCACAGCCAAGATCCTGATCCCCAGTTGACCTTGCAAAGGCCTCCTAATTATTAACTGGGGCTAAATGCAGAGAGCTGCCGCAGAGGGGATCGACCCTACTTTGCTGAGGATCGCAGAGGACCAGCCAAGAGTATTACAAGGCAGATCATAACTGAGGTGCCAATCTTGTGAATCTACAATACAAGACTATATGCAGGATAAACAGCACAAACACTGTGTAATAAGTAGATATAAGCAGTATACTACCAATGGATTAGATCAAAGCTTTTGGTCTTGCCATTTCTGGTTGCGAGTGGTAGTGGACAATTAAATAGAGAGGACAATGCTAGGGCATGGGTCTGCACAGAATGGAGGGATATGGATCATGAGCAGGCAAATGGGATCAGTTTAGCTTGGCATCATGTTCGGCACTGACATTGTGGGCTAAAGAGCTTGATTCTATGCTGCACTGATACGGTTCTATGATAGCTGAACCTAGCATATGACGAAGGGTCAACCCAAAACATTACCCATTCCTTCTATCCAGAGATGCTGCCTGACCCGTTGAGTTACTCCAGCTTTTTGTGCCTATCTTAAGTAAAAGACAAACATGAAGCATCTGCACCCAATTTCTGGCAGAAGTGTGGGGTGGATGATCCATCTTGGCTTCCTCTTGAAATTCCCACATCAAAGAAGCCTTTTTTCAACCAAATCAATTCACGTGAATTCCTCGTGCTATTCTGGATCTATTTTTAGAGGGAGAAGCTGGGAAATTTCAATGTGAAAGCACCTTTGTGATATTGAATATAATTTCGTTAGACTTGCAATGATTATGAAAAAAGACAAAGATAAAACAGTTGCAAAGGTCGATTTTACCATGCTGAGCAGTGATTTTGCAAAAGTGGAATTTAACCAGCTGCTTGATGGTAAATCGGTATCAGAACAAAGAGAGGTATTCAAGGAAATTGTAGGGGATCATGTAAACATGCTCATAGCTTCAAGGCAAAGATTAGAGAAGATGTGCAGGGCACGTTTGTGTGCAGAAAGTAGTGTGTGCCTGCAACTCACCTGGGGTGATGATGGTGGTAGATAGGATAGTGGTATTTAAGAGGCTTTTAGATTGTCACATGGATATCCAGGGAATGGAAGGATATGGACCACATGAAGGCAGATGCGATTAGTTTAGCTTGTCATCATGCTCAGCACTGACATTATGGGCCGGACGGCCTGTTCCTTTTCTGTACTGTTCTATGTTGTATGATCACAGGATGGCCCGATGGCACAGCGGTAGAGTTGCTGCCAGAGACACGGGTTCAACTACAGGTGCTGCTTGTACGTTCTCCTCATGACTGCGTGGGTTTTCCCCGGACGCTCCAGTTTCCTAGCGTATAGGATAGTGCTAGTGTACAAGGATCGCTGGTCAACGCAGACTCAGTGGACCGAAGGGCCTGTTTCCGCACTGTATCTCTAAAAGGTTTTTAAAAATCCGGTCCTGGCATGTTGGATTAGGTTTAGTATATCCCTGTTGACCAGCATGAACAAGAGGAGCCAAATTAACTTCATTTTTGTTGTACATTTTTTGTAATTATATGTTGAGAGCAGAGCAAAGGCTATGGGAGCGGACAAAATCCCAGCTGCAATACTGAAGACTTGCACTCCAGAGCCAGTCACGCCTCTCGCAAGGCAGTTCCAGCACAATTCACATCTCCCCGACAATGTGGAAAATTGCCCAAGAATGTCCTGTCTGCAGTTCAGGACATTCCTGCTACTACAAAGAGCTACTATAAATGTATAAAAGATATAAAAAGTGCAAGAGTAGCTAAGACAAATGTTGGTCTGCAGGAAGATGAGATTGAGAATTAATAGTGGGCAATAAGAGAATCGGTGAGACTTTGGACAAATGCTTTCTATCTGTCTTCACTGTCTTTCAATAGCAAGACAAAGTTGATCCAAGTTATTAGCTTGCAATCGGTACACTCTAAATCATCAGCAGTGATATAGTAAGGTCTTTCGACAGTGTAGCATGCAGCACATACTCAACAAAAACCTGTTCACCAATTTGGGTTTAACCAGCCAATCAGTGCCAGACCTCATCATGGCTTCAGTAGAAACATTGGGCAAATAGCTGAATTCTTCACTGACTACATCTCCTACAGATGTAAAAAATACATAAAAAGTGCAATGGTAGCTAAGGTAAATGTTGGTCTCCAAGAAGATGAGACTGAGTATTAATAATGGACAATAAGTGTATGGCTGAGACTTTGGTCTGAATGACAATAAAGGAATCTAATCTAATCTAATCTAATTTTGTTTATAGAGGACTAGGTTTACATGTTCTGTTGTGCTGCTGCAGGTAAGAATATCATTGTTCTGTTTGGGACATATGAGAATAAAACATTCTTGACTCTCTTGACGACTTGTCCCCAGTCCAATTTCCTGAAGGAGAGTATTTTCACAGGAAATAGACACTATTGAATGAATAAGGAATTTGCCTTGGTGCTCCGCTCACAAGCAACAGCACGACATAAAGTAAACAATTAAGAATAAAACATAAAACATTAAAACATTAAGAATAAAAAATTATAGTTTAAACATGAATGAAATGAAATACCAGAGCAAAATGAAGTTACGGACTTTTGGTTATTGAGTAGAGCTACTGCTCGTGGAAAAAAAGCTTTTTCTATGTCTGGCTCTGGCAGCTTTGACAGTCCGGAGTCGCCTTCCAGAGGGAAGTGCTTCAAAGGGTTTGTGGCCAGGGTGAGAGGGGTCAGAGATGATCTTACCCGCTCATTTCCTGGCCCTTGCAGTGTACAGTTCGTCAATGGGGGGAAGGTTGCAGCCAACAACCTTCTCAGCTGATCGAAAGATTTGCTGCAGCCTCCGGATGTCATGCTTGGTGGCTGAGCCAAACCAGACCATGATGATGAAGAAGGTGAGGACAGACTTTACGATGGCAGTATAGAATTGGACCATCATTGCCGGTGGCAGATTGTGTTTCCTCAGCTGCCGCAGGAAGTACATCCTCTGTTGGGCCTTTTTGACTGTGGACGATGGCCCCCCATTTAAGGTCCTTGGGGATGATGGTTCCAAGGAACTTAAAAGACTCCACAGATGTGACTGTGGTGTTGTTGTTAGTGAGTGGGGGAGGGGAGCCCTCCTAAAGTCTACTATCAATACCACTGTCTTAAGAGCATTGAGCTCCAGGTTGTGACAAAGGCACCTGGACGCCAGCTGTGTCACTTCCTGTCTGTAGGCAGATTCCTCCCCATCCTGGATCAGTCCAATCAGGGTTGTGACGTCTGCAAACTTGAGAAGCTTGACAGAGGAGTCTGTGGAGTGCAGTCTTTGGTGTAGAGAGAGTAAAGGAGAGGGGAGAGCTCGTAGCCTTGCGGTGCACCTATGTTGAGGGTCTTCGGGTCCAAGATGTGCATTCCCAGCCTCACATGCTGCTTCCTGTCTGTTAGGAAGTTGGTGATTCACTGACTGAGGGGTTCAAGCACAGATAACTGAAAGAGTTTGGAGTGTGGTAGCTCTAGCACAATGGTGTTAAATGCAGAGCTAAAACAAAATTCTTGCATATGTCCCCTGGCGGTCTAGGTGCTGGAGGATGAAGTGCAGGCCTAGATTGACTGCATCATTCACTGATCTATTGACCCAGTATGCAAACTGCAGAGGATCCAGCAGGGGTTTGTGATATTTTTCAGATTGGCCAGCACAAGTCTTTCAAGGGTCTTCATGGCAACACAGGTCAGTGTGACAGGCCTGTAGTCATTAAGAACAGTAATCCTTGTCTTTTTGAGTATAGGGACAATAGTGGAAATTTGAAACAGGCAGGAAGTGTACAGGTTTGCAGGGACTGGTTAAAAATGTCTGTGTAGACCGGTGCCAGTTGTTCGGCACAGAGCTAGAGGGTAGAGGAGGGAAACATTGTCTGGTCCTGGAGATTTCCAGCTTTTCTGTCTTCTGAATTCAGTTTTTATATGCAGTCTGTACATTAAAAAATGATGTTCCAAGCTCCAGTTTTCAGGCTGGAATTTTCACACACAAGCATTCTGCACAGCATTCTTTTCTTGGGCAGAATATATCTTGAGGTTCACCCCTATAAAACTCTGTCATATTGCACTTCAAGATATACACAACTGTTGACTACAGAAAATATTCTGTTAGAAGGAATTATTGTCAGTCCAAATTCTGGGAAGGTTGTATCTCCAATCTTCCAATCGCCCACTCTCCCCTTACGTGTATCCGTCTATCACTTGCCAGGCTTTGTCCCACCCCCTCCTCCCTTTTCGAGGCTTCTTCCCCCCTTCTCCATCAGTCTGAAGAAGATCCTGACCCAAGACGTTGTCTGCCCATTCCCTCCAAAGATGCTCCAGAGTTCTCCCAGCACTTTGTGCTTTGCTTAAAGTTCCAGAATCTGCATTTTTTGTGTCTCTACATTTTGGCAATGATTGACTGAAGCCCGTAAAGATGGACTTAAAAGCAGGAGAGTTGAATTTTAGTTAGCCAAAAGCAGATAAATTTAGGTGTGTTTTTTGAGGGAGTTCACAGTCTGCTGGAGAGTCCGTTTCAAATGCCCAACTGTAATTCCCTGTAGTACATTAGGCCATGTGTGTGTAATTCCCTCTGGATAGATACTTCAGTAATCTGAATATATTAGGGACCCAATATTTTTTGATTTATTCATTTCTCAGGCTTTGGGTATGGTATTCATCTCCAATTTCCCTTATGTGGGCCAGAATAGGAAAAAGATGGCAAATTCCAGGTGATCTTTCTTGGTGAGCTCCGACAGGAACACCGAGTTACTTTCCCTCCGTGTGTAAAACAGGTTCTCTCATTTCACTCCCACCATCAGACAATAGCTATAGGAGTCTGAAAACTGTGATCACCAGGTTCAAGAACAGCTTCTTCCCAACAACCATTGGGCTGTAGCACACTGCACAACACTAACCGCAGCTATGAACTTCTACGGACGGTATTTGCACTAAGGATTTTTTTCTGCACTAGTATTGTGTTTATTAATTTATTGAATTATTATATATTTATATATAATACTATTATGTATTATCTGTGTCTATTGAGTTATCTGCAAGTAAGAATTTAATTGTTCCGTTGTCAGTACATCTGACAATTAAAAACTCTCAACTCTTAGTTTGTTTGTGGGATTAGCTAATAAAATCAACACTATCTCCAAATAACACAGTCAGCTTGAATGGCTGTTCAGATTTGCAATTCTGGATTCCCACCTATACAATGTGTTATTAACTACTTGCATGTAATCATTAAGACACTCTCAGGTCAGCCTGGATTCAGCAAAAATTTACCTCTTTTATATTAATGGACAGTCCGTTTTCTAATGCAAAGGTACCTACAGAAGAAATTAGGAGGGCACAAAATAACACCGGAGGACAAAATTAATGAAAATCCCAGGGTCTTTCTTCAAAGTGTACCAAGAGCATCTATACCCATCTATACATAACTAAAACTCTGATCTTGTGCTCTTCCGGTTTGCGAGGTTTTTGTATTTGCGCAAAATGGTACGCAATAGCGCTACGATATTTTGCCAGGTTACTCACCATGCTTCTGTGCTGCGAGTGCATCAGATTTCGTTCCGATCGGTGGTATATTGTAAAAGTTATCGAGGTTTAAAAATCTTAAAGACCACACCTGCGCAGATTCCTTCAGTCAGTGACAAGCAGATTGGTCTCTTCTCCTGTCAGTCAATGCCACAGTCGGGGAGGCGACATCCCTTCCGGCCCCACCGGCGGCGGCCTGTCCCTCCTCGCTCACAAACTGGATTCAGTGGAGGCCCTGGTCCCTCTCTCCCTCATCACTCACCCCTCTCCCCGCCCGCCCCCTGTGGCAATGGCGGTCCCGTCTGTCCCCCTGGGTCCGTCTCCTCCGCCGCCGCAGTAACTCACCCTCATGGCCTTTTTGAAGATCTTCTCCACCAGCTCATCGAAACTCGTGGTGCCCACCGTGATGAACACCGACTCCTTCCCCCCCCCCCCCCCCCCCCCCCCCCCCATGGCCCGGCGGCGGCAGCGAGCAGGCAGGCAGGTAGGCGGGTGGTCGGACAGGACGGTGACGGGACGGGCGTCGTTTGAGCCGGAGTGGGCAGAGGGAGGGAGGGAGAGTCGGATTGCAGGGTTGCTGACCAGTTTGTGTGGAATTTGAGTAACTCACACACACACACACACACACACACAATGCAAACTGGTCCAATTGTCAAGTCAACGTGATCTAAACGACAGCTAACAATGAATGACCTGTGGAGGAAGAAACTGCTGATGCTGCTTTTTATGGATGGAGGGAGGGAGGGAGGGAGGGAGGGATTGGGGGAGGGGAGGAGGGGAGGGGAAAGATCCTGGGGAGGTGAGAAGGGAGAGTGGGAGGATTGAGGGAGAGGAAGTGGTAGGGAGGGAGAGGGGGAAAGAGGGGGAGGTGAGGAGCGTGGGGGAGGAGGGGAGTGGGGGTGGTGAGGAGTGGGGGATAGAGGGATAGGATGGGGTGGGAAGAGGAGAGATGGAGGGAGGGAGGTGAGGGAGGGATGGGGAGGGGAGGAAAGAGGAGAAAGAAGAGGGAGGGTGAAGAGGAGGGGGAGTGCTGGGGGATGAGGAGAAATGAGCCATGCCTGCGCATTTGGGGGCTATGCGTGTGGTGTAATATTGCGTTGGGGGGACCATTGCATTGGGGGAACGGTGAGTGGTGGAATATTTCATTGAGGAACAGGTTGCGCTGGGGGACCAGGCCTCCTGCGTGACAGGGACCCAAAGGGTCCCACTTAGTAGTATCTCTCTAATCCTTTCCTATCCATGTACTTGTCCAAATGTCTTTTAAATGTTGTTATTGTACCTGCCTCAACAATCTCCTCTGGCAACTTGTTCCATATACCCATTGCGCATTATGAGACAACCTAATAAAACTCTAGTAATGACCACACCCAGAGAAAATCTTAAATGATCCTTACCGATTTGTTCTTTTAGCCATTATTTCAAGACAATTGACAACTTCATTGTGCTGATTACAGGGATGTTTACCATGGGAAATAGAAATGTCTTTAATGAAAACATGTGACCACCTATATCTAATTTGGAAGAACTAACTTCTTAGATGATGAAATAAACATTTTATGGCCTACTTTAGTGTAAATACAAAGATGTTGCAACATTTTGAATTATAACCATATAACCATATAACAATTACAGCACGGAAACAGGCCCTCTCGGTCCTTGCTGACCATTTGTTTTCCCCTAGTTCCATCTACCTGCACTCAGACCATACCCCTCCATTCCCTTCACGTCCATATACCTATCCACTTTACTTTTAAATGTTAAAATCGATCCTGCCTCCACCACTTCTGCTGGAAGCTCATTCCACACAGCCACCAACCTCTGAGTAAAGAAGTCCCCCCTCACGTTACCCCTAAACTTCTGTCCCTTAATTCTCATCTCATGTCAATTGAGCAAAGATAAGTTTTTATGTGTGTGAAATCAACATCAAGACCTCTGAAATGACTGTGAGAGCATAGATAGTGCAGTTCATCCATGTCAATTTAAATAAATAATTTGCTGTATTTTTATTATTCTTAAAGCTGCATTCTACTGCCACTGTCAACACCAATAATCCCCATGTTCTTCTCCCACCATCACCATCGCTCGTTGACTCACCCTGTCATCCATCTGGATTAGAGACGTTATTCCTTTTCTGAGTCAGAGACCTCCCACCAATGGTCCAGGTGCACCGGAGGCTCTTGATGGAGCCCAGACTGTCGGAACAGCAGGTTATCATTGACACCCAGGTCAAGTCAGTTAGTTCCCGGTGGCTTGTTGAGGGACCCAATTTGCCAGTGGGTAGAAGGTTCAGCTATCTTCCAAATAGAAACAAAGCAGTCATAGTCATACAACGCAAAAATAGGACCTTCAGCCCAACTTGTCCACGTCAATTAAGATGCCCATCTATCTGAGGATGACTTGCCTCTGCTCCAGTTTTTGGTTGAAGTGTATTATGAGGGAACTGCATGAATGAGGCAGATGGTGCTCAACAAGGCAGGCAGTGGATTATCTGAGATCTTATGCATTCCTGCTGATTGTGCATGACCTCCATTAGTTTCTATCAGAGACTGGAGGATCATGCAGTTTTGATGCTCCATCACCATTTTATGCAGTCATGGGTCAGGGATTCCCATGAATAATTCAGATATTTCATTTTTCACGAAGTCTTTGAGAACATCTTTGAATTGTTTCCTCTGTCCTCCTGCAGATCTCTTGCCTTGAGTGAGCTCAGAGTACAGTGCTTGTTTCAGAAGTCTTGTTTCAGCATGCAGAGGATGTGACCACCACTGGAACTGGTTTTGATTATGATCAGATTCACAACTCTCTTTCTGTTGTGTTCAGTGTGAATACCAACAATGGTCTATCTGCCTGCCCAATGGACTTGGAGGGTTTTGAGTTGTTGGCAATGCAAACAAGTACTGATTACTATCACTAATATCTCCAATATCAAAAAACTACAGATTGCTATTACTAATATCTAGATTTCAAAAATGTACATTGATATTACTAATATCTCTGATATTAAAAAGTACTGATTGCTGTTACTAATTTTACTAATATCAAATAACTTTATTGTTTTAATTATCTCCTGTTATTAGTAATAGCCATCATTACTTTTTTCCTTTGAAAACCATGAGCTTTTCTTTGAAAACCATTTGTGGATACCTGGTGCTTTAGCAATAGTGAAGGGAAAGGAAGTTTAGATGCAGACATAAAGAACTGCAAATGCTGGTTTACAAAAAAAAGACACATCGTGCTGGAGTAACTCAGTGGGTCAGTCAACATCTCTGGGGAACATGGATAAGCGATGTTTCAAGTCAGGACCCTTCTTCAGACTTATGGAGTAAGGGGGAGAAAGCTGGAATTGAGGTGGGGGCAGGACAAATCCTGGCAAGTGATAGCCAGGTAAGAGTGTTTTTTGATTGGCAGATGCTTGACAAAGGCCAGCAATTAATAGATATACTGTCTGCTAATGTTCAGGGAATTTGGAAGAAAGAATTATGTGATAGCTGTTTTTAACACAACCACATAATGTTTCCAGGATTCTCCAAGCAATCATATTTAGCCTGGAAAGATGATCGCCAGAAGTCTCAAGAGGCCAGCCTTAGCTAGAATCTCCCTCAACCATCTCTCTCTGGCAGTCCAGAAACTCTTCATTGCAATAATTGCGAACAATTGATTGAAAGTTTTGCCCTCATTTAGTGCACTCTGGACTTACATTTGTAATGCGACCATATCTTACGTTTTGGCTCTTATCCACAATGCAGATTTTCACATTTGTGTCCAACTTTCACGTTTCATACAATAAATGGAAACAGAAATAACAAACCCAGATTTTCAAAAAAATGCAATCTGAATAAAATATTATCTCCAGTTTAAATATTTTTTATCAAAAAACAAAGTGCTGGAAGAATTCAGCAGGTCAGGCAGCATCTGTGGAGGGAAATACAGAGGCGAAGTTTCAGGTCGGGATCCGAGTCTAACGAGCCAAAGCCCGAAATGTCGTCTGTCCATTTCCCTCCACAAATGCTGCCTGATCTGCTGTGTTCCTCCAACATTTTATTTTTTGCTCAAGATTCCAGCATCTGCAGTCTCTTGTGTCTCTCTTAAAATAATCTTTATGCCAAGAGTAATTTCTGTGCCTGTTAAAAACTTTGTTGCATAGCAGAAGCAAAATAAGATGTTCATGCTGAGCTTGGAGCATGAGTTAACACAATAACATTTTATTTTCTTGAAATTAAATCCAAACAAAATGTTTACTCCAAAATTATTTGAAATTATGCTCTTTAATCTGTCATATACTTTATCATTCTAAATGTTTCTGGTTGCATATAGCTTTATGTAACACAATAACAAATGGAAACAGAAAATAACCATCATTAAAATGGACGTGTTGAGGGTAGTCATTTTCTTTGAATTCTGTGAGAACTTTAATACCAGTGATATCCATATCCTTAGCTTGCATTGCTTAATTGGCAAGGGCAGCACAGTGGCGCAGCTGTAGAGTTGCTGCCTCACAGCGCCAGAGACACAGATTTGATCCTGACTATGGGTGCTGTCTGTACTGGTTGGCGTGGACTAGGTGAGCTGAAGGGCCCGTTTCCATGGTGTATCTCTAAGATCCAAAGTCAAAGTAAAGTATTATCCCTGATTTCTTTCCAGTTCCTATTTAGAATTGATTCTTGTAGAAATGAAAATGTGCTGGTTTTTACTGAACCATATCTTCCCACCAACTACCTTATCCAACATGTGCAAACAGGTAAAACTGCAACCCTGCTTCTACTGCCATGTGACCTTTATGCTAAAGGTGAGACTGTCAGAGTCCTCAATGCCATCACCAAGACAACATGTCAAAACATAAGGACCCAAGCCAACTGGGCCATTAACCAGTATGAATTCTCAAAGAAATAAATGTTCTTCAAAAAGATTCCCCTTGTCTCATGGGCAGTAGCTGAGAAAAGCCCTTGTGTCTGCGAAGCAGATTAACAAAATAGCTTAATCTTTACCTTACTTTTGTTTCATAATACTCCATCATAAGACAGAGTAGCCCTAATACATATAGTAGAACAAATGTTTACACCACAAAGGGAGGCAAAGGAGGTCCATTGCGTCTCATGTGGCTGTCATTTTCTGTTACAGCATTCCAGAATCAATCCATTTTCTCCCAGAGGGCATATCTCAACCTCTGATTCAACAATTGTCTCAATGTTCTCCTCACAAAAATGTGTTGGCTACTACCTGAACCACTTCTAAAGAAGGGCCTCGGCCCAAAATGTCACCTGTCCATTCCATCCACAGATGCTGCCTGATCCACTGAGTTCCTCCAGCACTTTGTGTTTTGCTAAAAGTTCCAGATCTACAGTTCCTTGTGTCTCCTCTGCCAATGTGCCTGAGCATTCCCCTGCATAAAATCAATCTCCTCTACTTCTCTTCACTTTCACTGTCAATCTTATATTGATAAGTCTCTGACACAGATTTCCCAAACAAATGAAACGAGTTGCACAATCTACATTACTTTCAACATTTCCAAGGTTGGATCCTTTCTCTGGCTTACTTAACAGGCACATATCTGAAGTACACCCCTTGTGTTTGGTTGATTCTATATGCTTTGCCAGTGAGACTATGACGAACAACATCAATGCGTTGTTGGGTATCACCCATGGCACACGTAAGATGCCAGGGCAATGAATCTCAGGCTTCAGTATAAGCAAAAGAAATCACAATATTTATGAATAAACAAATATAAACATACAATGACCATGATAAAAACTCACCAACAAGCTGAAACTAGATAAAACTACAGAATTCCATGCAACAACATTTTCTCAAATTCAAGTTGTCGAGTTGGTGTCAAGTTGGGAAAAGGGGAAGTACAATGGGATCTGGGGGTCCTTGTTCATCAGTCAATGAAAGTAAGCATGCAGGTACAGCAGGCAGTGAAAAAAGCGAATGACATGTTGGCCGTCATAACAAGAGGAGTTGAGTATAGGAGCAAAGAGGTCCTCCTGAATTTGTACAGGGACCTAGTGTGACTACACCTGGAGTATTGTGTGCAGTTTTGGTCTCCAAATTTGAGGAAGGACATTCTTGCTATGAGGGAGTGCTGCGTAGGTTCACAAGGTTAATTCCCAGGATGGCGGGACTGTCACATGCTGAGACAATGGAGCGGCTGGGCTTGTTAGAAGGATGAGAGGTATCTTATTGAAACAAATAAGATTATTAAGGGTTTGGACACGCTAGAGGCAGGGGGAGGGGGGATCCAAAGGCAGGATACATGTTCCCGATGTTGGGGGAGTCCAGAACCAGGGGCCACAGTTTAAGAATAAGGGGAAAGCCATTGAGAACAGAGATGACGAAACACTTTTTGTTTTATAATAAATATTTTTATTGAAGGAAAGATACAATACAGCTGACGTAATGCATTACATTTCCCTCCATTTTGATTTTATACATATAACAACAAAGTTACCCTCACCCACCCTCCCTGAACTCCCATTGGCAGCTGATGTGTTCACAATACAACATAGACAACATAGTCAGGTGTAGAGGGGGGGAATAAATGGTTGCAGTGAATGGGACCCAGAACTGAAGCTGATGTGAACTTATAGTGACAGTGAAATTGATTCAAAATTTTGAGGGTGGATAGCACGACAGGATTGGATGTAAATCAAGAGGGTTTCAATGTCAGGGAGGAATACACGAAAGCTGGGAGAGACGAGGAGTAACAAGACTGTGACTCTAGTAGACACCAGTCTGTATCTGGTCGGTGGAGCCGGAACAATATCTTTTGGATAGTGGATGAACCCTAACTATTATCTTTCGTTTTTATCTATCTACTATTACTATCTATCTACTTATCTATCTATCTATCTAATTCTCTCTATCTTTATCTCTCTATCTCTCTATCTCTCTATCTATCTATCTATCTATCTATCTATCTATCTATCTATCTATCTATCTTTAAAAACTTGTGTGTGTGTGTGTGTGTGGTGTGTGTGTGGGGACCGACGGGGGTGTGTGTCACCATTCCATTTTTTTTAGATGAGATTTTCGCCCTTTGACTCCCTGGTCCGCCAAAACCAGACCCTCAAACACCGCCATTTTTTCCATTTTGCTAGACATTACACTTTTACATTCACAAATGCACTCCTCATTACATTTAGACATTTTTACGTACACAATTTTTAATAAAATCCTTCCCCCCCCCAATTTTTCAAAATCTTAAAAAAATCATACTCTCACCCATAGAATGTTGGTGAACGTTCCGTCGTGTGATGTCACAATGCCCAATGCTCACAGATGTCCCATTGGAATGGATCTCATTTACATTTGTCCTTGCACCAGCCCCACTCCCCCTCCCCCGCCTGATGTTCCAGCACGTTCCATTGTGTGATGTCAACATAATGCCATCCCTCACAGATGTCCAATCGGAATGGATCTCATTTACATCTGCCTTTTGCCCCCAGCCCCGCCCCACCCCCGCTGCCCCCGCAGTCCCCCACCCCCTCTGTGTCGAAAGCATGTGATCCCACGTTGTGTGTGGGAATAGAGAAAGAGGCTAGGGGTGATAGGGAGGGAGTGGGAGGGGAATCAGTATCGGATAGCCCCTACCCTGTCCCCCTTCTCTCTACCAACCCACTCTTTCCCTTTCCCCCCACCCCTACTCCCCCTACCACTACCAAATCACTTTGAACCCCTATCTATCTCCCACCTCCTACCCACACTCTCTTCACTCCTCCCACCCCTCTTTCTCCCCTGCACTCCCCCCCTCCCTCCACCCCTCCCCCACTTTACCCTCTCAACCCTCTTCCCCACCCCATTCTCACCCCACACCTCCTCCTCTTCCCTCTCTAAAAATCCCCCTTCATCCCTCTTCTCCTCGTTGGTCCAATCCCACCCCCCATCCAGCACTCATCATCCCCAACCCACTTCCCTCTCTCCCCCACCCCCATTCCAATCTTTCCGACTTTTTCACACCGCCCTTTTTTTTTTCCTCTACCCCTCTCTCCCACTTCCACCACTCCCCCCTAACCCCCTTCCCCCTCCCTGAGGAAAAAGAGGTATCCCACTTCCACCACCCCCCCAACCCCTCTCTCCCTCCCTCCCCATCTTCTCTTCCCTCCACTCATCGACACACACTGTCCCTCCCCACTTCTCTCCCTTTCCTCCCCTAATCTCCCCCACGCCTTTTAAAATAAAATACCTAAGAATTCTCCCTCTACCACCCGCCTCCCTCTCCCTCCCCCTCCCTCTCTCCCACTAAATCCACATCCCTAAATAACACTCCCCCTGACCCCACTCATTCGACACTACTGTGGACGCTCCTCTAAGACCACAGAAGCATCCCACCCTAAACAAAAAAACATAGACCATCTCACCCCAAACACCCCTAAACCCAAATCCCTCACCAGAGAGTCCCTAAAAGAGATTTCCAAACTGAAGAAACCCAAAAGACACAGAAGAACTTAAAACCTCTCTGCTCAGAAAAAAAATCTCCAAGAAAGGAAAAACTCACCTCCAGAAAGACAGAACACTTAAAAATAATCTTCCCCCTCCCCCTCCCTAAACTAATCAACTTCTCCCTCCAGGAGAGAAAGTGCATTCTTTTCCTCTTCTATACTTTACAAACCTCGGAAATGCCTACCGATAGCGATGACCATCTGAGCCTCACGCTTCCCCCTCTCTCCTTTCCGTATGCCCTTCCCACTTCCACTCCCTAAGCAGCCCCTCATCCGTCCCCCACGACGACGAAACGGAAACTAGAAGACCGAGCCTTCCTGCTCCCCCCATCCTCCCTCTCTCCCCTTCTAAAACCCACCCCCTCTCGCCCCCTCCCCCACCCCCACCCCTCTCTAAAAAATAAAAACACCCCCTCCCCTAACCCTCTCACCCCCTCCCTCCCCTCCCCCCTTCCCCTCTCTTCCCCCTCCATCTCCCTCTCTCCTCACCCCTCCCTCCCTCCCCTCCCACCCCTACCCCCACACCCCCACCCCTCTTGAGAAACCACTAAAAAGGAAACCCCCATCTCGAGGGAAGCCAAGAAAAAGCCACCCCTTCCCCTTTCCCCTCTCCTTGCACCACTTCCCTGCTACCTCCGCTCATCCCCACTCTTTCCCTCTCTCCCCCTACCCACCCCTTTCCCTCCTCTCTCCCTCCTCTTTCTCTATCCCTTCCACTCTCTCCCTCTCCTCTCTCTCCCACTCCACTCTCTCTCGCCCCCCCTCTCCTCCCCCTCTCCTCTCCCCGCCACCTCTGCCCTTTCCTCCCCTCTTCTACACCACCCCTCTCCTCACCTCCCCCTCTTCCCTCTCCCTCCCTTCCCCCACCCCCCTCTCTATTCCCCCTCACCACCCTCCTCCTCACCCTTCCCTCTCTCCCCACCCTTCCCTCTCTCCCCCCCCCCCTTCCTTCTCTCCCCCCTGACCCTTCCCTCTCTCCCCTCCGCCCCTTCCCCCTACCCCTGTCCCTCTTCCACCACTCCCCCACCCCCTTCCACACTCCCCCACCCCCTCCCCTCCCACTCTCCCACTTCCACCACTCCCTACCCCTTCCCTCTCCCTCCCCACTCTTCACTTCTCTCTCCCTTCCCCCACCCCTCTCCCATCCCACCTTTTCCCTCCCCCACCCCCTCTCTCCCCTCCCTCCCTATCTCCCCCCACCCCTACTCTCTCTCCCTCTTCCACCACTCCCCCCCCTCCCCCCTCTCTCTCTTCCACTTCCACCACTCTCCCCTACACCTCTCACCCTCCTCCCCACGTCCACTTCTCTCTCCCCATCCTCCACCTCTCCCCACCCTCTCCCTTCTTCCCCCCTCCCTCTTTTCCTAAATTTACTCCCCACTCTCCCCTCTCCTCCCCCCTACCCCTACCGCTCCCTCACACTCCCCCTCCCTCCCCTCTCTCCGATCTCCCCCGTCCCTTCCCTTCCCTCTTCCCCTCCCCCCTACCACTCTCCGCCCTCCCCTCCACTCTTCCCTATCTCTCCCTCCTTACCGCTTCTCCCTATTTCCCTCTCCCCCTCCCTCACACACTCTCTCGCCCTTCCTCTCACCTCCCCATCCCCCCCTCTCCCCTTCCCCAACCCCTCTCCCCCCCTCCTTCCTCATTTCTTGGCAATCCTCCCTCCTACCCTCTCACCCCCGCCCTTAACCCCTCCTCAACACCCTCCCCCAGCCCCCTCTCCTCTCTCCCTCCCCCCCCATCCTCTCCCCCCTCTCTCTCCTCCCCTCCCCCCATCCCCTCTCCCCCCCCTTCTCACCCCCTTCCTCTCCTTCTTTTTTTTGCTCTCTCTCTCTCACCCTCCCCTCTTCTCCCCCCACTCTGAACCCTCTCCCCTCCCCCAGACCCCCTCTCCCTCTCTCGCTCTCCCCGCACTATAATCTTTCCTCCCCCCTCCACCCCATCCTCTGTCTCTCTCCCCCCTGACCACCCCTTCCCCTACGCTATCCTACCCTCCCCTACCCATCATCCCCTCTCTCTCCCTTCCCCTTCTGGCTCCCCCTCGCCTGCCCAATCTCTCCCATCTCCTGTTGGGGCTATGGACGTTGGTTTAGGGCTCATCTCCCTCTGGAGGTAAAAAAGAGCCCTCTCACACTGTCTCTGCCCTTCTGCCTCTGCCCCCTCTCTCAAGGGGGGTAGTTTAGGTGCGGGAGGTGGTAGTTAGTGTGTGTGACAGCACCCCCCCCCCATCTAGTTGTGGGCTATGAACAGACCGTGGTTAGGCGATTATGGGGTAAACAAGCCCGTGTGCGGGGTGGTAGTTAGTGTGTGTGGAGCGCCCCTGCCCGCCCCCCCCCCCCCCCCCCCCGCAACAGCGACATTTCCAATTTTTAATAAAATTTTGGACAGTTTATGTACACATTTTTATATAAAATCCCCTCCCCCCCACTCCCTAAAGTGCATCGAGCTCTAACGGTTCTTAACAATCCCCCCAATCCTCTCTCTCATTTGGGCAGCCTGCACTCGCTTGTGCCACTCGCAGTGGATTCGACCGCCGCTCACTCAAACCCCCTATTTTCCCCCCCCCCCCCCCTTCAAACTGCTTGCCGATCGATAAGGCGACAAGTGGGCAGTGGAGGGTAAATGCTCGTCGATCGGGAGAAGAAATAAGGTCGGGAGAAGAAATAAGGTGAAATATAGGCGCAGCTCGCGAAGCCCCGCCCGCCTGCGCTCCCCTCCCATCCCCTGCGCGCTCCAGAGAGTCAGAAGCCGACAGCTCCACTACCACGCCGGCCCACCTGCTCAATCCAACCCCCCACACCCACNCCCCCAATTCTCAAAATGCTCTGCAGATCAGGAGAAGAAATGAGTCAGAAGCCCACAAATCCACTCCCACACCCGCCCTCCCCAAGTGGGGAGGGAGGGAGAGGAGGGAATGGAGGGGGGGGGAGGGGGAAGAATGGAGCGAAGGGAGGGGGAGGGGATGAGGTGGAGGGAAGCGGGTAGGGGAGGGGTGGAGGAGAGGAGGGAGGGCAGGAGGGAGATGGGGTAGGGGAGAGAGGTGGAATAGTGTGGAGGGATGGGGAGAGGGGTATGGGGGAGTGAGGGGGAAGATTGGTAAGGAGGAAGAGATGGTAGAGGAGAGAGAGGGGAGGGAGGGTGAGAGGGGTAGGGGGAGAGAGGGGGAAGAGTGGGGAGGGAGGGGAGAGGGGGAGGGAAGGGGTGGGGGCAGTCCATCTATTCCCCACTCCCTATCACCCCACTCCTCTCCTCTATTCCCACACTCTCCCTCCTCACCCACCCTCACCCCCCTCACTCTCCCTCCCTCACCCACCCTCCCTCTCCTCCTCCCCTCCACCCCTCTCCCTCTGTCTCTTGCGCTTCTGTCTGCCCCTTTCTCTTTGTCTCTCCCCATTCTCTCTCCACTCTCACTCTCTAGCCTACCCCCCTCTAGACGCATCTGCGAGTTGGGGGCTATGCGTCAGTGGATAGGGCGGTTATGGGGTATGCCATTTTGCTTTTTTTTTCCTTTGATTTTTGCCTTTGATTCATTACTCCGCGAAAACCAGACGCAAAAACGCCGATATATTTACCATTTCGCTAACGATTTTACTTTTACATTCGCAAATCCACTCCTTGGTCAATTATTTCCCAAGATTTTGAGTAAAATTGATCACAAAACTCAAATTTAAAAATCTAAATGGGACTCACCAACTGCTGATGTCACAATGCCCACATGCCGACCAATCCAAGCCGCTTCTCTCTCTCGCTTCATTTGGCAGCCCGGCTCTCCTCCCCTCCCCCCCTCCCACCTCCCCCCCTCCAAGTACGCTCGCGCGCCGCGCGCTCAGAGCTGCAAACCAAACTCCTTTAAAAAAATCTTACGAGCAGGCAAGCGAGCTTTGAAATAAACCTTGTGCGCGCCCCCCACCCTCCTCTCTATCCCCTCCCTCTCCTCTCCTCTCCCCCCTATCCCCCTCCTCCCCACATTCAGTTCCTTTCCCCCTAATCCCTCCCCTCCTCTCTCGCCCTACTCTCTCCCTCTCCCTCTCTCATCACTCCTCTCTCTCCCTCTCTCTCTTCTCCTCTCCTCCCTCTCTCTCCCTCTCTCTCCCCTCTCTCTCATCCCTTACCTCTCTCCCCCCTCTCTCTCTTTCATCTTCCCCTCTCTCCCTCTCTCTCCCCCTCCTCTTCTCTCCCTCTCTCTCTCTCTTCCTCCCACTCTCTCCCTCTCCCTCTCTCTCTCTCCCTCCCCCTCTCTCTCTTTCTGCCCCCTCTCTCCCCTCCCTCCTCCCTCCACTCTCTCCCTCTCTCTCTCCCTCCCCCCTCTCTCTCCCCCCTCTCTCTCCCGCCCTCTCTCTTTCCCTCAACCCCTCTGTCTCTCTCTCTCCCCCGCTACCTCTCTCCCCTCTCTCTCTTCTCTCTCTCCCCTCTCTCTCCCCCCTCTCTCCCCCTTCCTCTCCCCTATCCCATGTGCCCTCCCCTAAACCCCCTTTCCCCCCTCCCTGCACATCCTCCCCTCCACCCCCTCCCCTACCCCATTCCCTCCACCCCTCCCCCCTTCCCCCCTCCCTCCATTCCCCCACCTCTCCCCCTCCCTTCCCCCCACCTCCCCTTCCCTTCCCCCCACCTCTCCCCCTCCCTTCTCACCCCATCTCCCCTTCCCTTCCTGCCCCTCTCAGCCCTCCTCTCACCCTCTCTATCCTCCCCTCTCTCTCCTCCCATCCTCTCTCCCCCTCCTCCCACACCCTACCCCCCTCCCTCACCCTCCCTCTCCTCCTCCTCTCCTCCTCCTCTCCTCCACCCCCTGTCTCTTGCCCTTCTGTCTCTGCCTCTTACTCTCTGCCCTCACTCTCTACCTCTCTAGACGCGCCTGTGAGTTGGGGGCTATGCGTCAGTGGATAGGGCGGTTATGGGGTAAAAGGATCTAATTAATAATATTAATATAATATCAAGGGGATAGTTAGTGTGGGGGTGGTTAGTGTGTGTGATGCCATATGCCGCCTTTCACCCCCCCCCGCCCCCCCCCCCCGCAAACGCGCGTTGGGCGAACAGACCCAACGGATCTGCACTTGGTCTAGTAATGAATAATGTTAGGAAGGCCCAGTCCACCTGCTTCACGACCTCTTTGGAGAGTGCACTTATTAACCCTTGGAACCTTGTTACCCCATATAAAGGAGGATATAGATTGGTTAACTGAGTTTAAAAATGACTTGGATAGGAAGACCAGCAAGCACTGGAACATAAAGAAATCTGGGAAGTACAGTCATCTTAACCGACTGCACTCTCCCAGTCATAGTAAGGGGTAGACTACGCCATCTCTCAAAGTCAGTCTTCATTTGGCTAACTTGAGGCGTATAATTAGCTTCAAACAGAGATGTGATAGAGCGGGTAATGTGTATTCCTAGATATGCAAAACCATCTTGGGATAAGGGAAAAGGCAAGGATTCCTGTCTGATCTGTAGGGCTAGGTTGATGGGAAAGCATTCGCTTTTTGGAGGTTTTGTTTATAGCCAGAGAAAGTTCCAAACTGATCTAACAAGGACACAATTGCAGGGCCGCTAGCTGTAGGGTCGCTCACATAAAGAAGTATAGTGTATAGAGACGCACGATGTTCCATGCTTCCTCTCCTAATACCCTGGAATAATGTGGTTGACCTAAGTGCAATAGAAAGAGGCTCAATTGCAATCGCAAAAAGAAGCGGAAACAATGGGTAGCCTTGGCTAGTGCCACTGGAAAATGAAAATGGAAAATAATCAGATCGCAAATAATTTGTTTGGAAAATGAAAAGCTTGGATTTTTTTGCCAAATCCAAATCTCTCCAAGACTCTGAACAAATATGGCCAACCACTCGATAATGCCTTCTTTGTTTGTCGACAGATATTAGAAAAGGAATGACGATTTTTAATGAAACCTGTTTGATCTTCTGAGATTATTTTGGGAAGTTGGCATTCTAAACGGCAAGCCAGCGCCTTAGCCAAAATTTTTACATCTGCATTCAAAGGTGAGATGGGGTAGTATGATCCACATTGAGTCGGATGAGAAGTGAAATAGATGCATGTGAAAGGGTGGGGGGGAGGGGGGGTAAGGAACCATTTTCCAAAGATTCTTGAAACATTTCTAGAAGAACTGGTGTGAGCTTATCCTTGAATTTCGTATAAAATTCTAATGGGTAGCCGTCAGGGCCCACGGTCTTACCACTCTGCATCGCCATCATGGCATTATTAATCTCTTCCTGCCCGAGAGCCTGATCTAGATATTCTACTTCTTCTGGTTCTAGAGTGGGTATTTCCAAATCATCTAAAAAACGTTCCATATTCATTGTATCTGAGGGGAATTCTGAAGTGTAAAGAGAAGATAAAAGGCTGTGAAAGTATTATTAATTTCTTTCGGATTGCAATTTTGTTGCATAAACAGTGAGAAGGTCTTTGCCATACCAGAAGATATACCATTAGAATTAGACCTATCAAGCAGTGGATCAATAGCACAGTTTAGGTCTCCAGAAAAGATTAGCTGGTGTGTGTTCAGATCAGATATTAATGACAAAACCTTATTTGCAAAGTGGCCATCAACCAAATTATGGGCATAAACATTCACTAAGACGTCAGGTTTTTGAAAAAGAGACCCAGAAACTATAATAGGAACACAAAAAGGAAATTATTCCACTTATTAGAAATATACCTAACCACACTCCTGCATAAATCACAAACATCCACTTATTACGACAGTAAATTATACTCTAATAAATCTTCCTCGTGACGCAATTGGTCAGTGGAATGACTCCTCTCCCAACACAGCGATTAAAAAAGTGCAGACCCTGATCGAACCACCATGACTCAGATTCTCACAATACTACGATCTAAACAATTACAAATATTTAATTCAAACACACTTTTACTTCAATTATCTAACACCCAAAAACCCTTAAGCACTCACACACGCAGCAATACAAAAGGCGGTCCATGAACTTAACACACTCTAATTCTTAACTTTCTAAACCTTAATACACTCTAAATCTATTTACATACACAAAATATTTACACAATTCGGATCCGATAACAATATAAAAAGCTAGATTTTTACAATTTACAAAAATAATTTAAAGCGCTAGCACACAATTTACAAACACTCGATCTCAACGCCGCGTCACGCTGTTATCAATCAGTGAACGTCTGTCTCTCCCTCCGATACCGAAGATTTTCCCCTTCCTAGGTTACTCTTTGCTGAGGGGTACTGCTCCTTAAATGAGTAGTGGCTAATACATTGTTTTTGAAAGAAAGTTCGAGAAGTAAGCAAACAAGAAATAACATTGAAATATGTGCCATGAGATTGAAACAGTTTCTCCAAGGCTCAACAGTTCAACCAATTATTGATTGGATGACCGTCTCACAACATTACTATTTACAATGCTTTTGCAGCGATCCAATCGAAAAATTATGCATTTAAGGTTTGTTTGCAAAACTGCTATACATTTTATCAATTTAAGAGAAACAGGAAGAACACCTGAACCCCTCACCATTCTGCATACCAGTCTGAGCCTAGACTGGCTGGCGTCAATCAAAACCTGTAAAGTTCAGGGTTAAGCAATTCTGAGTGCAGGGAACCTCCATGATATGGTGTCTTTAATTTGGCCAATATTCACAATATCAGGAAGATTGTTTGTGTCCTCCTTAGTGAAGATGGATTCAAAGTACCTGTTCAACTCATCTGCCATTTCCTGTTGTGAGTCCATGGAATTCTCTGCCTCAGAGAATTCCATGGTGGAGGCCGGTTCTCTGGAAACTTTCAAGAGAGAGCTAGATAGGGGTCTTAAAGATAATGGAGTCAGGGGGTATGGGGACAAGGCAGGAAGGGGATACTGATTGTGGATGATCAGCCATGATCACATTGAATGGCAGTGCTGGCTCCAAGGGCCGAATGGCCTACTCCTACATCTATTATCTATTGTCTATTGTCTATTGTCTAAAGATTACATTATGCTGGCCTGAACTGGCAAAGAGCAATAAAATAATTATGTTGATTGAATAATGGGTGAGTGTCACAATGTCATACAAATAGGCCAGACAAAATGATAAAGTGTGCAGCAACAGTATTGTAGATTGGATTGGATTTGGTTAGCAGTAAAATGTGCTTCTTCTTGCGTATGCCGTGCACAGCCTGAAGTTGTCGGACAACTTGTTCTATTTGATCTTATTTTATTGTGCACTTGTTGATTGCATTTGCCGAAACAGGGCGGACCACGTGAAGGTTGCAATCTCCCACCCCAAGTAAAATGTGCTGAAATGTTGTGAAAAGGCAACAGTCATAGGCTGCAAAGTTGGGCTGTATTATACAGATGTCAATTCGCTTTTCATTTCATGTGCAAATGCAGGCAACTTTTTTTGTTCAGTGCGGCATGTCACGTATCACTCCTACATGCCAAAGTTATGTAGACTGAACAAATACTGATGTCAGTTGTTACTTGATGCCTCCATGCAAAATGAACTTTAGCAATACATCTATTGCCACCTGTTAAGCACTTTAGAAGAATCTAAGCAACAGGAAAAGTCCCCCCAGTCCATCTGTCCTACTTAAAGAGATCTTCAAAAGATTTCTCAGCACATTTTGGAAGATAAGTTGTAATTTTTTATATTTGTACATTTTACATATTTGTTTTTTTTTATTTCATAATTCCTGAGGGCATGGTTTATGGAATGCTTACAAGTGCTAACATACTCAACTTAATGATAAGGAATGTGAGGGATAAAACAAAATAAACTGGTCTTAGAAATGTTAACAGTGTAAACTACCCTTTTGTCAGAAAAGTCCATCTGATTCACAAATGTCCTTCAGGGGAAGAAATGTACTTCTTCTGACCTACATGTGACCTCAGACCCTACTCCATTTGGTTGACGCTAAGATTGCCAAATAAGCCATTTAGTTAGGAGAGAACACAAAGTGCTGGAGTAGCTCAGCGGGACAGGCAGCATCTCTGGAGGACATGGATAGGTGATGTTTCGGGTTGGGACCTTCCACGCAGTTATACCATAACTGCTACATTCAAACAGACAAAGAATTTAAACTGGGTAGATAATTTCTCATCAAATTAAGCACCAAATCTGGGCACAATAAAGTCACATCCACACAAACAGTTGTGGGCTAGTATCTAAATTAGAAAAGCTGCTCTAGACTGGTCATGCAAAAACATGTCATGGTCGTTCGACCTTTCCATTGCTCTGACTGCAGATCCAGCCTCCGATCTAAGCCTCCACAGGGTGCAGTGTATCAGTCTGAGATAGTGGTTGCATTGTCAGATTAAGTTACATTGTGCCTTCTTCATTGGTTTCTTGGTGTCTTTAACTAACCATTGGAGACTCTCTTCTCAGAGATAAAATCTTCAACTTTTGAAAGGATTGTTTGATAAGTGAGAATGTACATTCAGAGGGTTCAAAGTGTCATCTTTACAGGTCTCCCCACGACTGATACACATACGTTCTGTGGTGAGTCATAAGGCATGGAAAGAGACCTATCGGACCAACTCATCCATGCTTATGAAGATGCTCCATTTAAGCTAGTCCCACCTGCCGGCACAACATTTACACACAGAGGGTGGTGGGTATATGGAACGAGCCGTTAGCGGAGATAGTTGAGGCAGGTACAATACAACATTTAAAAGATACTTGTACTGGTGCATGAGTAGAGCGATTTCGGGCTAAACATGAGTAACTTAGATGGGACATCTTAGTCAGTATGGGCGAGTTAGCCGAAGGGCCTGTTTCTGTGCTGTATGACTCTATGACTCCATGGCTGCAACTGTAGCAAACTTTAACAATTGCAGTAAATTGGTCTCCATGGATATGGTGTAAGGGAAGTGTACAACACCCTGACATTAGTTGGGCTGCCATATTTAAGAGGGAGTTAGATGTGGCCCTTGTGGCTAAAGGGATCAGGGGGTATGGAGAGAAGGCAGGTACAGGATACTGAGTTGGATGATCAGCCATGATCATATTGAATGGTGGTGCAGGCTCGAAGGGCCGAATGGCCTAATCCTGCACCTATTTTCTATGTTTCTATTAAAAGTACATTGGAATCATAATAAAGAGGCCTTATGGTTTTGTGCCATAAATCAAGCAAGAATCGGTTGATTTTAATCTCAGGCAGAATTCCTCAACTCACTTCAGCTTCTGCCCCATGATCGAGAGATACTTATATTTCCTAAAACATAATAGGCTGCTCTTCAGTTGTGCTTATTGAGTATATAGAACCTCTAATGTGAACGAATGGAAAATCAATTAATATCCTGTCAAAATGCACTTTATGCCACAACCTATCAGTTGGTATTGCTTGAATTTAGTGTATCCTTTGGGACTTGAACAGAGATGCAGACATAGTACCGTCTAATGAGCTGACATCTATCCAAAGAAAAAAGTCAAAATATTGATCATTCATATAGGTAATAAAATTTACACAGTTTATCATATTGTCTTCTCTTAGAATATGCATGATAATGTTCACATGATAATGTGCCTTGTGTGACAGCATAAGATTTGAAGTGCTGCCAGTGGAAGTTGCCCAGGAAACAACCAAACATCTCGGAGCCTCCTTGCATTTCAACAGATCATACTGTCACATACAGTTACTTGTCCAGGACCTCCCAACCGTAGCCAACTCCACAGTGTTGCTGGGTAATGTGACCCCACATAGTTCAACATTGGTTGAGTATGTGGAGTTTTCTTTTGGGTGGGGTGGGTGGGTGGATTGGAGGGATACATTGAATGAAATACCAAAAGCTTTTAAAACTGCTGTTTTCTTTGCGTTCTTTTGTTTTGAACTCTAGTTAATACAGGAGATGGAATAGACTACAGCCAACAGAAAAGAGAAAACATTGGAGACCTGATTCAAGAGACTCTGGAGATCTTTGAGCTGTACGGAGGAGAAGATGCCTTCATTAACATCAAGTACATGATTCCGACTTATGAGTCATGCATTTATAATTGAACCAAATAAACTGGTTGATGTACTGTAGACTGCATTAATTTATGTAACTGGGAGTTCTGTAAGAGCAAATGCATCAATTACACCATAAAATTAACCATAATTGTGTTCTTGCTTTCTTGATTGTTCCTGTACACATGCCTCTGTATTGCATGGTGAATTTAAACTGCCATTGGATCAAACCTCAATCTTTCTGAACAATAAAACAATTTTCTTACATAGCTGAATGATTGCTGCTCTGTTTAGCTCATATTCAAAGTAATTTCATAATCTATAATGTGAACTGACTTTAGATGAGTGCAGAAATTTACGAGGATGTTGCCGGGAGTCGAGGACCAAAGTTAAATAGAGAGGTTAGGCAGGAGGCTGCAGGGTGCTCTTATACAGGTGTATACAATCAGAAGGGAGAACAGATAGGGTAAATGTACAGAGTTGTTTTCCTAGTGTAGGGGAATCAAGAACTGGAAGTCATAGGTTTAAGGCAAGTGGAGAAAGATTTAATAGGAAACTGAGAGGCAGCTTTTTCACCTAGAAGGCAAATAGAACAAGCTTCCAGAGGAAGTAGTTGTAGCAGATAAAATAACAACATGTAAAAAACATGTAGACAAGTACATGGATAGGAAAGATTGCGAGTGATTATGGGCCAAGCACAGCAAACGGGATTAGCTTAGATGGGGAATCTTGGTTCGCATGGATGAGTTGTGCCAAATGGTCTGTTTCCATGCTGTATGATTCTATAATTCAGTTTAAAATTTGTTTCTGTTGTTCTATATGAAGGAATGGTGATTTTGACAGGTTCATTAAGGATTCTGACCATCATTAATATATTGAGACACAATGGAGATGATGCCATTCAAAAAGAAAATAAATACTCTTCTCCCCTTCTTAAGGCAACAGTAACATTTATGTATTCCTTGTAGATTTGTGATAATTGCACCATTTTGTGAATCAAGAAATTGAATGTGTTGCTTAAATTTGATCTGCTCCCCCTTGAAACCTGCATCATTCCTCCTCCTTTCATTTACTGTGCTGCGCAACATTCCTTCATCCTGACCTTTGCCAATGATGTTGATAGATTACACTTTGGATAATGTCTGAACTCCTTTGCCTTGGGCCATCCTGCAGTCTCCTGCACTATTTCAACGAGGCTCAATGTAAGCTCGAGTAACAACACCTTTTGTTTCGTCTGCACATTTTGCAATCGGCTAGACTTAATATTGTACTCTCCAACTTCAAATAACTTGTTCTTACTTTCAGTTTGTATTAGGGTTGGTTACTGGTGCATACATTTCCTCTCGAAGATAGCCACAAAAAGGGACAGGCAGCATCTCTGGAGAGAAGGAATGGGTGATGTTTCGGGTCGAGCCCCTTCTTTGGTTTAAACCAGCATTTGCAGTTCCTTCTGATACATTTCCTCTCACTCTTTTGTTTACTTTGTACTGGTTTAGTTTGTTCTGGTTTTACCCAGAGTTGGGGAATCAAGAACTAGAGGATATAAGTTTAAGGTAAAAAGGGACAGATTTAATAAGAACCCGAGGCAACACAGAGGGTGGTCGGTATATGGAACGAGCCACGTGGAGGTATCTAAAATAACATTTAAAAGACAGGTACATGGATTGGAAAAGTTTGGAGGGATATGAGCAAATGTGGGCAGGTGGGACTCGTGTAGACGGGGCGTTTTAGTCGGCAAGGGGAAGTGGGCTGTAGGGCCTGTTTCGGTGCTGTCTGACTATGCATTTTCTGACCTGGGCGGTATGTTTCTGCAGTCCAGACTTCACAACATTAGAAAAATGTTACATAAACAAAGGACCTTATTTGTCCATTCATTGGCTGTCCATCAATTCACCCTATTGCAGACATTCCCTTTGGAGGTACGAGAGGCAGTAGATGTTTGAATCTGTAGCAAAAGACAGAGAGCTGTCAGGTGAGATGAAAGGTCTTTACCCAATGCATCGACTGTCCATTTTTCAGCACAGATGCTGCCGGACCCACTGAGTTACTCCAGCACTTTGTGTTTTGCAACTGATTTATGGAGCAATGATCCGAAGATGATCCACCTGTTTCAGAGGAAATACAACACTGGGGAAAGCAATGGTAACACTTTAACGTTGATGTTCTACTCTTAACTTTAGCTTAGTTTATTGTCACATATACCAAGGGACAGTGAAAAGCTTTTCTGTTGCGTGCCAGCCAGTCAGCGGAAAGACTATACATGATTACAATCAAGCCGTCCACACTGTACAGATACAGGATAAAGGGAATAATGTTTAGAGCAAAAGTCCAGTAAAGTTCAATTAAAGATAATCCGAGAGTCTCCAATGAGGCATGCAATTAGGATGGCTGTTCCATGGAGTGAGAAGGCAGTGTCTTTCAGATAAGACAATGAGCAACAGTCTCTACTACCTCAGTTTCCATCAAAGATCCAGTTACGTTATTCAAATAAATTCATTTTTTTTATCTCTCAATGTAGAACATAAAGTGCTAGAGTAACTCAGTGGGTCAGCCAGCATCTCTGGAGGACATGCATAGGTGATGTTACAGGAGAGGACCCTTGTTCAGACTGCAACAGAGTCCTGATGAAGGGGCCTGACACGGCATGTCACCTATCCATGTTCTCCAGAGATGCTGCCCGAAATGTTGAGTAACTCCACCATTTGCATTTGATTCCAGCATCTATATTTTCTTCATGTCTCAATTTTATCTTTCAACGATTATCTGATACAGAGGATCCAATCATTAATTTCAGTACAGTTAGTGGAGGGCTGTTCTACATCGATAGGCAGCTGTGTTCAGTACATTTCAGCAGTATTTATCCTATGAAAGTACTTAAAGTCATAGTGCCATACAGAACAGTACAGGCCCTTCGACCCAACTTGCCCAAGCCGATCAAGAGGCCTATGTAGACTCATCCCATTTGCCTGTGCTTGACCTCATCAGCTAAAGTGCTATGGGACATCATGAGGTCATGAAAATAGCTTTTTTTCACAAACTATAGAGCCTTTACGGTTGGAGCACTGAGTGCTGGAGTAACTCAGCAAGTCAGGTAGCATCTCTGGAGAACATGAATAGATAATGTTTTGGATTGAAGACATGACCTCCAAGCTGCGGAGTGTCCGTCCGTTCCGGACGTTGGAGTTTCGAGCATCCTGACGAGAGGGTCTGTACATCAGGTGACTGCAGAGGGTTCATGGCCCTGACCACGGATGAACAAAGGATGAGGACTGACAAAGTTATTGCCTTCCACCACAGTGAAGAAGTTGATTCCACTGTGGTGGATGTTCATGTTATATTCTGTTGTGTATTGTGCTCTTTTGTTTGTATGGCTGCACGGTAAGTCAAATTCCACTGCACCGTAATTGGTGCATGTGGCAATAAATGTGAACTCGAAATTGAACTTGAACTTGAAATGGTTTTATGGTTGGAGACTAGCTCTTGATGTTCCAATTTGTTGCACTAGCTGAAAATTAATCTTGAGATATTGCACACAGAAAAAGCTCACACAAAATGATATTATTTGATACGCATTATCTAATGGATGCTAAACTGTGAGAATACATTAAGACTGGAATGTAGTCATATTCAGTATTCAGTATTCAGTATTTACTTTAATGTCATTTTAACTGAGTACTTACATACACAGAAGAAACAAAAAATGGTTTCTCAATCAGTTCCCATCAGTGCAGTTAATAAAAACAGAATAAATACATATAACTTTAAAAAATTAAAATGAACATATTTAAAATTAGGCCTAAAATTTGAACTAAAAACAGACATTCGGACCGAACAGTAGCATGCTTTGCCAGGTGCCTAGCTGTCAAAGTATGGGTGAGGTTAGATGATTTGGTGTGTGATGTATGGGGAGGGGACACAGTCCGTTAACCAGTGTTATTGCCTGTGGGAAGAAGCTGTGTAGCATCCTGCTGGTTTTGCAGCTGATGCTCCTGTACCTCTTCCTAGATGGAAGAATGGGAAAGATGTTATGTGATGGGTGATGTGGGTCCTTAATAATGGAGATGGCTTTATGGATGCTACGCTTCTGGTAGATCTCCAACAGGAAAGGGAGTGGAGCACTGATGATCCTACTGGCTGTCTTCACTATCCTGTTAAGTTGTTTTTCTTCATAAGCCTTGCAGCTCCCAAACCAGGAAGTGATGTCGTAGGTCAATGTACTCTCAATGGTGCCCCTGTAGAATCGTTAGGTGAAGAGTAGGGAGACCTGCTTTTCTTAGTCTCCGGAGAGGGTGGAGCCGCTGCTGTGCTCTTTTGATGACTGCTGTGGTGTTGGTCGTAGAGGTCAGGTTGTCCGCCAGGTGAAGTCCCAAGAATTTCACACTGCTGACCCTCTCCACAGCAGCACCATCAATTTGCAGCGGTGTGTGATGGTGTTTTCCAGCCCTCCTGAAATCGATCATCATCTCCTTTGTTTTTTCCACGTTGAGGATGAGTTTATGAGATCTGCACCACTCTGTAAGCAGCTCCACCTCCATCCTGTATGCCGACTCATTGTTGTCACTGATGAGACCCACCACTGATGTATCATCAGCGAACTTGTTGATTATTGCTGAGTCGTGAGTAAGCAGACTGAACAGCAGGGAGCTTAGGACACAGCCTTGGGGTGAGCCAGTGCTCACTGCGATGGTTCTTGATGTCCGACTGCCCACCCTGACTGTCTGCTGCCGTTGCGTCATAAAAATTAAGGACACAGTTGCAAATGCCAGTGTCCACCTTCAACAGCTTCAGCTTCTCCACCAGCTGCTGTGGGATGATTGTGTTAAAAGCCGAGCTGAAGTCTATGAAGAGGATCCTGGCATAGGTGTTCTTCCGGTCAAGATGTGATAGTGCGAGGTTAACTGCGTCCTCTGTGGACCGGTTGGCTCTGTAAGCGAACTGCAGTGGGCCCAGGATGGCAGGGAGACAGTTTTTGATGTGCTGCATGACCAGCCGCTCAAAACACTTCATTAATATGGGTGTGAGAGCCACTGGACAAAAGTCATTGAGACAGGCTGGGTTGGGCTTCTTCGGGACGGGAGCGATGATGGCATTTTTGAGGCAGTTGGGCACTACTGCCTGGCTGAGTGAGATGTTAGAAATGTCAGCAAAGACATCTTTTAGTTGTTCTGCGCAGTCCCTTAAAACGCGTCCAGGGATGTTGTCCGGCCCTACAGCTTTGCGTGGATTGACGCTGGCCAAGGCCTTTTTAACTCCGGCTGTGGACAGCCTGAGTGACTGGTCGCTGGGTGATGGCAGGAGTGCTTGTATCTGGGTGGTATTTTTATGCCTCAAAACGTGCGTAGAACTCATTTAGTTCGTCTGGTATAGAGGGGTCATTTGGGCCTATCCGCAGTCGGGGAGCTTGTAGTCAGTGATGGGATGGAATCCCTGCCACAAGCGATGTGTGTCTTTGTTGTCTGCGAAGTGGCTGTTTAGTTTTTGTACATACCGCCTCTTCGCTTCCCTGATCCCCGGGACAGGTTACTCCGTGCCAATTTGTATGCTGCATTGTCCCCAGATTTGAATGCAGCATTCCAGACTCTCAATAAAGAACAAACTTCCCCAGTTAGCCAAGGTTTCTGATTGGCACGCCTCTTGACGGTTTCGACCACAGTCACATCATCAATACATTTAGTAATGTATCCGATGACGGACTCTGTATATTCTTGGAGGTCAGTGCCGCTGTCACATGTTGCTGCCTCTCTGAAGATGGCCCACTGTGTGGTTTCAAAGCAGTCTTGCAACGCTGCGGTAGCTCCCTGTGGCCATATTCTGACTTCTCTGACCATTGGCCTGTCCTGTTTCACCCTAGGTTTGTATGCAGGTGTGAGCATAACCGTCAGGTGGTCAGAATTGCCGATATGGGGGAGGGGGGCTGCTCTGTATGAATCTTTGATGTTTGTGTACACCAGGTTTAGTGTGTTCTTTTTTTATCTGGTTGCAATATTCACATGCTGGTAGAATTTAGGTAGAACAGATGCAAGATTTGCCAGGTTGAAATCCCCAACTACCATGAAGAAAGCATCGGGATGTTCCCTCTGCTGCTCACTGATGTTGTTGTAGAGCTCTGTCATAGCATCCTTCACGTCCGCGCTCGGTGGTACATAGACGGCCGTTATGAGGACTGCCGTCAGCTCCCTCGGTAAGTAGAAGGGTCGGCATTTCACAGTCATTAGCTCTACATGGGGTGAGCAGTAAGTGGAGACCACCATGGCATCCCGACACCACGATCTGTTAACATACACAGCCAGGCCACCTTCCCTTGACTTACCGGCTAGCGAAGCTACTCTGTCAGCTCTGTGTAGCATTAGCCCCTCCAGCTGGATTGCCGCGTCCGTGATGTTCTGGTTCAGCCAGGTCTCCGTAAGGACGTAGACACAGCATTTCCTCACGCTCCATTGAGAGGCTCTCCACACTCTGATGTAGTCCATCTTGTTGTCGAGGGAGCGGACATTTGCCAGCATGAGTGTAGGCACTGCTGGTTTGTATGGATAAGCAATTAGCCTAGTGTAGACTCCTCCGTGCTTCCCCCGCTTCCGCATCCTGCTACACCGCTTACGATGATTCCTCACCATATTTGATTGAGATTATAATGCTTTTCCAATATGGATTAAATGTTGTGTCAACTTATGTTTGAATAGGATTGGAAAGAAACGTTTTTGATAATTATAATATTTGTTTCAATACAGCGGATACAGAGAATATACTATGAACAGCAACAAGTGAGGTATACAATCAATGGGCTTGTGTAAGTATATGAATCACAGAACACAGTTTAAGACTTTACTAGGACCAAGGGACTAATATAATGACAACCTGACATTTACTGCTTTGTGTATCACTGGATAAAGTTTATCTCACCAAATTCAGGTAAATAGGGAGGAGGAAAAGATTTGTGTCACAATGCCTGATGGACGAAATGTGTCAGAGTTGTGGAAATAGATGGTGGGATCGAACTATGATAGATTTAGTTTAGTTTAATTTAGAGATACTGCATGGAACCAGCCCCTTCAGCCCACTGAGTCCACACTGACTATCGATCACCCATTCACACTAGTTCTATGTTATCCCAATGTCTCAACCACTCCCTACACTGTGACCTCCAGGTTCAGGAACATCTTCTTCCCAACAACCATTGACTCACCATAAACACCAACTAAACTACGAACTACAAGCTCTCCTACAGTATTTGCACAAGGGACTTTGGGCGTTTGTTTTACACTAATATATATTTTTTAATTAATCCAACTTTTTTTATTACGTTATCCTTGAATGCTGTGTTTACACACCTTTATGCTGCTACAACCATATAACCATATAACCATATAACCATATAACAATTACAGCACGGAAACAGGCCCTCTCGGCCCTTCCAGTCCGTGCCGACCATTTGTTTTCCCCATGTCCCATCTACCTGCACTCAGACCATACCCCTCCATTCCCTTCACGTCCATATACCTATCCACTTTAGTCTTAAATGTTAAAATCGATCCTGCCTCCACCACTTCTGCTGGAAGCTCATTCCACACAGCCACCACCCTCTGAGTAAAGAAGTCCCCCCTCACGTTACCCCGAAACCTCTGTCCCTTAATTCTCATGTCATGCCCTCTTGTTTGAATCTTCCCTACCCTCAATGGGAAAAACGTATCCACGTCAACTCTGTCTATCCCTTTCATCATTTTAAAGACCTCAATCAAGTCCCCTCTTAACCTTCTGCGCTCCAAAGAATAAAGACCTAACTTGTTCAACCTTTCTCTGTAACATAGTTGCTGGAACCCTGGCAACATTCTTGTAAATCTCCTCTGTACTCTCTCTATTTTGTTGACATCCTTCCTATAACTAGGCGACCAAAATTGTACACCATTCTCCAGAATTGGTCTTACCAATGACTTGTACAATTTTAACATTACTTCCCTACTCCTATATTCAATGCGCTGATTTATAAAGGCCAGCACACCAAAGGCTTTCTTTACCACCCTATCTACATGCGATTCCACCTTCAGGGAACTATGTACAGTTATTCCTAGATCCCTCTGTTCCACAGCATTCCTCAATTCCCTACCATTTACCATGTACGTCCTATTTTGATTTGTCCTGCCAAGATGTAGCACTTCACACTTATCAGCATTAAACTCCATCTGCCATCTTTCAGCCCACTTTTCCAAATGGCCCAAATCTCTCTGTAGACTTTGAAAATCTACTTCATTATCCACAAAACCACCTATCTTTGTATCATCTGCATACTTACTTATCCAATTTTCCACCCCATCATCCAGATCATTGATGTACATGACAAACAACAGTGGACCCAACACAGATCCCTGAGGCACCCCACTGGTCACTGGCTTCCAACCTGACAAACAGCCATCCACCATTACTCTCTGACATCTCCCATTCAGCCACTGTTGAATCCATCTTGCTACTCCGCCATTAACACCCAAAGATTGAACCTTCTTAACCAACCTTCCATGGGGAACCTTGTCAAAGGCCTTACTGAAATCCATATAGACAAATCCACTGCTTTACCTTCATCAATTTCCCTAGTTACCGCTTCAAAAAATTCAAGAAGGTTTGTCAAACATGACCTTCCAGGCACAAATCCATGTTGACTGTTCCTGATCAGACCCTGTTTATCCAGATGCTTATATATATTATCTCTAAGTATCCTTTCCATTAATTTGCCCACCACTGACGTCAAACTAATAGGTCTTATAATTGCTAGGTTTATTCTTTGAACCCTTTTTAAACAATGGAACAACATGCGCAGTACGCCAATCCTCCGGCACTATTCCCGTTTCTAATGACATTTGAAATATTTCTGTCATAGCTCCTGCTATTTCTACACTAACTTCCCTCAATGTCCTAGGGAATATCCTGTCTGGACCTGGAGACTTATCCACTTTTATATTTTTCAAAAGTGTCAGTACTTCCTCCTCTTTGAATCTCATAGTTTCCATAGCTACTCTACTTTTTCCCCTTAACTCACAGAGTTCAATATCCTTCTCCTTGGTGAATACCGAAGAAAAGAAATTGTTCAATATCTCCCCCATCTCTTTTGGCTCTGCAGATAGCTGTCCATTCTGGTTCTCTAATGGTCCAATTTTATCCCTCGTTGTCCTTTTGCTATTAATATAGCTGCAGAAACCCTTTGGGCTTACTTTCACCTTTCTTGCCAAAGCAACCTCATATCTTCTTTTAGCCTTCCTAATATCTTTCTTAAGATTCTTTTTACATTCTTTATACTCCTCTAGCACCTCATTTACTCCATGCCTCCTATAATTATTGTAGATATCTCTCTTTTTTTGAATTTTTACTATTTCCTTTCAACAGGGACATAAAGATTCTGTACTCTTACAATTTCCCACTTAAATGTCCTCCATTTCTCTTCTACATCCTTCCCATGAAACAAAGTGTCCCAATTCACTCCTTTAAAATCCTTACGCATTCCCTCATAGTTAGCCTTTCTCCAATCAAAAATCTCCACCCTAGGTCCAGTTCTGACTCTCTCCATAATTATATTGAAACTAATGGTATTGTGATCACTGGTCCCGAAGTGCTCACCAATGCATACCTCCGTCACCTGACCTGTCTCATTTCCTAACAGGAGGTCCAGCACTGCCCCTTCTCTGGTCGATACCTCTATGTACTGTTGCAAAAAACTATCCTGCACACATTTTACAAAATCCAAACCATCCAGCCCATTACAGAATGTGTTTCCCAGTCTATTTTTGGAAAATTGAAATCTCCCACAATCACTACCTTGTGCTTACTACTAATATCTGCTATCTCCTTACATATTTGCTCTTCCGATTCTCACTCCCCATTTGGCGGTCTATAATACACCCCTAAAAGTGTTGCAACACCGTTCCCACTTCTCAGTTCCACCCAAAATAGCCTCCCTAGACGAGCCCTCTAATCTATCCTGCCAAAGCACTGCTGTAATATCTTCTCTGACAAGCAATGCAACACCTCCCCCTCTGGTCCCTCCAATTCTATCACACCTGAAGCAACGAAATCCTGGAATATTTAGTTTCCAATCACAGCCCTCCTGCAACCATGTTTCACTGATTGCCACAACATCATATTTCCAGGTGTCAATCCAGGCTCTAAGTTCGTCCACCTTACTTACAATGCTCCTAGCATTAAAATATACACATTTTAGAAACCCACCATCCCTTATTCTCTGTCTATTATCTTTTTCATCTTTCTCGCCTACATGTTGGATCCGAGTGCTTCCCTTCTCTGCCTCTTGCCCCACACCCTGACCCCAAGCCCCCTCTACCCGATTCCCTCCCCCCAGCCTTTCTAGTTTAAAGTCTCCCCAATAGCCTTTTCAAATCTCCCTGCCAGGATATTGGTCCCCCTCGGGCTCAAGTGCAACCTGTCCTTTGTGTACAGATCATGCCTTCCCCAAAAGAGGTCCCAGTGATCAAGAAACTTGAATCCCTGCCCACTGCACCAGTCCCTCAGCCAATTACAAGTAAGAATTTAATTTTTCCGTTCTCATTATCATTGCGTGACAATTAAACACTCTTGACTCTTGACTTGTCTGGCAATTTTGTGTATCAAATATTATGTGCCACTTATTAGCTACTGCTAAATGTATCTGGGTCTTGCTGCATGCAATAATGGGTAGCTTTATTGGCTGAAGACTGAATGGAATTGAACATCAAAAAACATCCTTATTTCTGACAATGCCACGATATATTTTCTATTGAGTCATAGAGACAAACGGCATGGAAACAGGTCCTTCAGCACACTGAGTCCACACTAAGAGCTAATCCCACATTAATCCCATATTGTAGTCTACCCACATTTTCATAAACTAATTTTCATGTTATTTTTCACCCACACACCAGAGACAGTTTACAGAAGCTATAGATGCAAACCGCACATCTTTGGGTTGTGAGAGCAAACTGAACATCCAGAGGGAAACCATCTGGTCAAATATGTGCAAACCTCTATACAGACAGGACCTGAGTTCAGGATTAAACCGGGTCTCTGGACAAGATGGCGGCGCCTCGCGGCAGCGGCCTCTGCAGTTTGTCTGTCTTTTTTTTCTTTTTGTCCTGTTAGGTGCATGTTTTGGTTTTAATTTTATATTATTTTTAGCTGTGCATATGTGGGGGGGGGGGGGGCGGGGCGGGGGGAAAATTTTTAATCTCTTCCCTGTATGGGGACCCAACCTTTTCCTTGTCGCGTCTCCGTTGTCGTTGGGGGCTAACATCGTGGAGCCGGCGGCCTCCAACCGGAATCGATCTGGGGCTCCAGTCGCAGAGCCTGCGGACGCATCATCGCGGAGCTGGCTGACTTCGGAGAGCGGAGCGCTGTGGTGGCGCGCGGCTGCGACCCGACTTCTGAGCTTCGGAGGCTTCAGCTGCAGGCCCTGTGGAAGGTAACATCAGGAGCTCGCGGGTCCCTGGTGGGAGACCGCTTTTCGGAGCTCCCGCAATGGCAAACTTCGCCCGCCCGAATCGGGGAGTTTAAATCGACCCAGAGTGGGACCATATATCGCCCGGTGCGGCTTAAACGGCCGCGGGACTTACCATCGCCCGTCAGGGGCTCTAACATCAAGAGCCTCGATCAGCTTGATGCAGCAGTTTGACTGCTTGACTGAAGGAGAAGAATAAAGAACAGATAACAGGGAAGAGATAAGACCTTTGCCTTCCATCACAGTGAGGAGATGTTTGGAGATTCACTGTGATGGTTGTTTTGTGTGGAATTGTGTTAATTGTGGGTTGTTTTTTTTTGTTGTTATGACTGCAGGAACATCATTGTGTTTGAACCTATGTTTGAATATAATGAAATGACAATAAACGGCATTCTGATTCTACTGATTCTAAGCAGCAACTCTACCAGAAGTGCCATTGTGCCCAAGTGTACATCCATTCGAACATGACAATGCAATGTCATGTCCAGTCGATCAATGTCAATGCCCAGTCGATCAATGATGGAGATGGTTGAGGGGTTCAAATTCCTGGTTCAAAATATCACCAGCAATTTGACATGGTCCAAACACATTGATGCTATGATCAAGAAAGCATACCATCTCCTCTAATTTTTTAGAAGGCAAAGTAAATTTGGCATGTCTGCAGACTTTTCTGGCTTTATCTTGCACTAAACGCCATTCGCATTATTCTCTTTATCATGTATCTTTACACTGTGAATGGCTTGATTATAATCATGTATTGACTTTCCGCTGACTGGTTAGCATGCAACAAATGCTTTTCACTGTACCTCGGTACACATGACAATAAATAAATCTCTCACTAATTTCTACAGATGGACTATAGAGAGCTTCTTAATAGGATGGTATGGAAATGGCTTTGCCCAAGACCTCAAGAAATTGTAGAGAGTTGTGGACACAGCTTAGTCCATCATGCAATCCAACCTCCCCAACCCCAATCCCATTCTACTCCACCAACACTTAAAAAAAGGGAAAGTAGCCAACATGAAGCAACCTGAAGAAGAGTCCCAACCTGAAACGTCACCCATCCTTTTTCTCCAGAGATGCTACTTGACCTGCTGAGTTACTCCAACAATTTGTGTCGATCTTCAGTATATACCAGCATCTGCAGTTCCTTTCTACGCATGATCAAGGACCCCTCGCCTTGGTCATTCTCTTTTCTATCCTCTCTCATCAGGCAGAACGTACAAAGGCATTAAAGCACATATAACCAGAATCAAGAAAAGCTTCTTCCCTGCTGTTATCAGACTCAGATGTCTCATATGCTAACAATGAATTACAGATCTTCTGATCTACCTTGTTTCAGACCTTGCACTTTTTTATCTGCACTTTCTCTGTAGCTGTAATGTTATATTCTGAACGCTAATTTATTTTCTACTCTGCACTTCCTGATGTACTCATGTATAGTATCATTTGCCTGGATAGCATGCAAAACAGTTTTTCACTGTATCTCAGTGCATGTGACAACAATAAATAAATATCAATGCCAACCGCAATAAGTGGAACCGTTTAATGAGCTAAACAGTTGAATGTTTCCATTATCTGTGAGTAATTTCTAAACAGCTTTTCATCTTCAAAGATTTACATGAATGTCTAGAAAAGATCTTTAAAGTTTTATTCTTAAATTTACATTGGTTAGTTGTGTGTGTTAGAAAACTTGTGCGAAGAGTTGATAAACTATAATCATTGTAATTCTGTTTTATGTTTTGTTCAATAATCTTGATAAACTATCAAGCAGCCCAGATTTTCCTTGATATTCATTGTACTTTAATGAGACAGAATATAATGTTGAATGTAGGCATATATATTGAGATGAATAAGAGTACTGATGGTTGGAGGAACTTCTATCCTGCACTTTCTCAGTTTCCCTTGAACCCCCTAACCTCTTCTTCTTCTTCTTCTTCTTCTTGCATATGGTGTGCAGGGCCTAAAGTTATAGGACAACTTGTTCTATTCGATCTTATTTGATTGTGCATGCCAGGTTTATTGCATTTGTTGAAACAGGGCGGACCACGTAAAGGTTGCAATCTCCCACCACCCCCCCCCCCCCCCAACCTCTAAAGATCGATCAGTCTCAGCCTTAAATATAGTCAACAATTATGGCTCCACCGCCTTCCTGCATTTTGACTGAACACCTCCTGCCTTTCAGGAATAAGGAATCTCTTGTGAGAGTTTGCCACAGTTTCAGTGTGCTTCAAGTCTTGGGTTGTGGTGGGCAGGTGAGATGATTGGGGGAAAAAACAAAGAAACATTTGTAGAATATTTCAATGTGCAACGTCATCGATATGAAAACCAGCCCAGAGAACCTGCTGTGATTTGGTAAATTGCCAGCTACCTTCCCACACCACCATCACTGCTAACAATCACATCTCCAACCCTTTCAATCATCCAACAAACCCAGCCTACACTGTTTCTAAGTATGTAAATAATAATTGAGATTTTGATGCCAAAAAAATGTTTAATGGCATTGCCGTGGGTAACTTGAGTACAGATATGCAAGGAATGGAGGGATATGGATTATATGTAGGTAGATAAGAGTTGGTCTTGGCATCATGTTCAGCAGAGATATTGTGAACTGAGGGCCTGGTGTTGTGCTGTACTGCTCTATGTTCCATATTCTATGTACATTTCCTCGCAGTAGACCACCTGCAATTAACAAGCCTTGACCATCTCACACAACCAGCACCACCTCTAGCTCCATTATCCAGTCTCCTCGATCTCCACTCAAATCAGACATTCCCTTTGATCTCTCCAACCAACCCCTCCCCCCCCCCCCTCCCCCCCCCCCCCCCCCACCCCCCCCCATCTCCACATTTGTAGCCTTGAACTTCTGAGATAAGGTGAAATATTTACTGTGTATCTTTCCCCGTGGATGTTGTCCTACCTGTTGGCCAACACTTTCCATTTATAATTCACACTATAAACTTTGCTGAAGATCGAGATTCAGTGGTAGCACCTGGCCATTGAGTCAAAAAGTTGTTGTTTTGAGTATAATTCAAGCTGATAAATCCAGAGAAATCCTACACAAGTGCTTAGGTAAGATGTTAATCTGAAGTTCTATCTGCCTTTTGGAAGTTCAAGTTCAAGTTCAAGTTCAAATGAGTTTATTGTCGTGTCCCTGATAGGACAATGAAATTCTTGCTTTGCTTCAGCACAACAGAACATAGTAGGCATTGACTACAAAACAGATCAGTGTGTCCATATACCATTATATAAATATATACACACATGAATAAATAAACTGATAAAGTGCAAATAACAGATAATGTGTTATTAATGTTAAGAGTTTTGTCTGAGCCAGGTTTAATAGCCTGATGGCTGTGGGGAAGTAGGTATTCCTGAACCTGGTCGTTGCAGTCTTCATGCTCCTGTACCTTCTACCTGAGGGTAGCAGGGAGATGAGTGTGTGGCCAGGATGGTGTGGGTCTTTGATGATATGGCCAGGCTTTTTGAGGCAGTGACTGCGATAAATCCCCTCGATGGAAGGAAGGTCAGAGCCGATGATGGACTGGGCAGTGTTTACTACTTTTTGTAGTCTTTTCCTCTCCAGGGCGCTCATGTTGCCGAACTAAGCCACGATGCAACCGGTCAGCTTGCTCTCTTCAGTGCACCTGTAGACGTTAGAGAGAGTCCTCCTTGACAAACCAACTCTCCGTAATCTTGTCAGGAAGTAGAGGCACTGATGTGCTTTCTTGATAATTGCATCAGTGTTCTCAGATCAGGAAAGATCTTCTGAGATGTGCACACCCAGGAATTTGAAGCTCTTGACCCTTTCAACCATTGACCCGTTGCTATAAACGGGACTGTGGGTCCCCATCCAACTCCTTCCATAGTCCACAATCAGTTCCTTGGTTTTGCTGGTGTTGAGGGCCAGGTTATTGTGCTGGCACCATATGGACAGTTGCTCAATCTCTTCTATACTCTGATTCATCCCCATCAGTGATACGTCCCACAACAGTGGTGTCGTCAGCGAACTTGATGATGGAGTTCGCACTATGACCGGCTACGCAGTCATGAGTATAGAGTGAGTACAGCAGGGGTCTGAGCACGCAGCCTTGAGGTGCTCCCGTGCTGATCGTTATAGAGTCTGACACATTTCCACCAATACGAACAGTGTGGTTATTTGCACTGTGAATGAGGAAATCGAAGATCCAATTGCAGAGGGATACGCAAAGACCCAGTTCTGCAAGTTTGGTAACCAGCTTGGAGGGCTTCGAGACAAATATAATTAAAATGGATTATTACATTCTTAAACTCATTGGTGTTTGCTGGACAATGCTGTATTCACACAGAGAGTGGTGGATCTGTGGAATTCTCTGCCACAGAAGGTAGTTGAGGCCAGTTTGTTGGCCATATTTAAGAGGGAGTTGGATGTGGCCCTTGTGGCTGAAGGGATCAGGGGGTATGGAGAGAAGGCAGGTACAGGATACTGAGTTGGATGATCAGCCATGATCATATTGAATGGCGGTGCAGGCTCAAAGGGCCGAATGGCCTGCTCCTGCACCTAATTTCTATGTTTCTATGTTTCAAATTTACTGATGTATTTTCCCCTTTGTAGAGTTATACAGCAGGGAAACAGGCCCTTCAGCCCAATTTGCCCATGCGGAGCAACATGCCCCATCTACACTATTTCCAAATTGATCACATAGCACGTGAAACACCCAGCATGGAGTGTTATTGTTTCAGGTTCATGACCTTTCATCAACAGACGATTTGACATGTCCGGATTTTGGGAAAGGAATCCTATCATTGCATATTGGTTCTACATTTTAACCATCACATTGAACCTTTGCCGATGGGTTTCTGTGAGTTCATTCAATTCTACACCTCAAAAACCTTTTTCCTCTACATCACATTTCAATGATTTACATTGCATTTTTCCCACTATACTCAGCACGCACTCCTCCACTGCTGACATTTTCCTAGTTTTCCAATGTCGTTACAGGAAATTGTGTCAAAACAAGATAAAGAAGAACAACTGAGAGACCAACCACTAGTAGGACATTGGCTGTCGACCTGAGGATTTGGAAATGCTGCTTACAAAAAAACGCGCAACTGTTGGAGTTACTCAGTGGTCTGCAGCATCTCTGGACAACATAGATAAGCAATATTTCTGGTCTGGACACTTCAGGTCACTGGCTGTCAAGGTGAACATTCTGCTGGGGTGGTGCCGGGACCATTGGAGCAGCAGAGATTGATGGCAACATGTACAAGGCTAAATTTCTTCAATCTTTCCAGTGCAATAGCATGTAACAATGAATCATCATTGAAGACAATGAGGCTAAAGTGTTTTGCTTCATCTTAATTTTAATTAATTGTTCAAATGTGTCAATGTTCAAAACAAATTTCAAAGCTCCAGAGAGTTTACAAGTTTACCTAAACAATATCATTATGCAAAACTTTGTAAAGAGAAACTTTAAGCTTAAATGTTCTGTCCATCATTGCAATTGGATCATTTTAGCTGGCAGCTCCTGCGGTGAGAATTTGTTGAATCCAACTTTGGTAAAAAGTGAGGAACTTTTTATGTTGAGAAAATATCTGCTAATCGTTCCAGTTTGTTATATTAAGACACATCAACGGGTTCTGTCCTACCCTACAATTTTGAAAATGTAACTTCATGGAGAACAGAATGTGAAAATTTTACACACATTGGTATCTCTAAAAAAACGATCACATTTCACACAAACACATTTATTATCAGATTTAGACTATCTGGTTGGATAATTTAAGTATACTTCTTTGTAGATACAGCTAATTTTATCGACCAAAACTCAATTAAAATAGAGATCTAAGTTTATTAATTAAAACTTTAGAGATCTAAGTTTATTAATTAAAACTTTTTAAAACCATAGGTTTAGCAAAGTTAGTATGATTTTGGTAAATTTACAGCCTCTCTGGAATTAGAGACTAATTCTCACTAGATTCTCCAGAATAATATTAAAGTCATATCGTGTATTGAATAAAGTGTCAGAGTGCTGAAGTTACTCGGCGAATCAGGCAACATCTCTGGAGAGCATGGATAGGTGACGTGACGGTCGGGATATCTTCAGATAGTTTGGAGGCCCACTGAACATTCTCAATGCATTTTGTAAAAATCTGTCTAACCTCCAAATAAATATTTAGACATTGGGGATTTCTCCATCCACAGTGTGTTTTATTACGAGTTAAGAATTGGAAATCCCACCCAGCTGGAGAGAACTGTTGCAGATCTTAAGTGTAGGAAGAAACTGCAGATGCTGGTTTAAACCGAAGATGGACACAAAAAGCTGG
Source organism: Okamejei kenojei (assembly GCA_035221665.1). NCBI lineage: Eukaryota > Metazoa > Chordata > Chondrichthyes > Rajiformes > Rajidae > Okamejei > Okamejei kenojei. Next base: position 44,725,495 of record CM069138.1, on the reverse strand, counting down.
AGTAACTCAGCGGGACAGGCAGCATCTCTGGAGAAAAGGAATAGGTGACAGATCTCATCCAGGTCTCGAGAGCATTTCAGCTTGTAAACTTGGCAAATGGTAGCTGTCCTAATCGGTAGCTATCGCGTAAGCACAAATAATTAGCCCTCAACTTTTGTTAATCAAATCATTTGAGTGTTCTTATTGCAAAATTATGAACAAGTACTCTCTTATTACGTATTTTATATATAGTAGTTTGGGCATGTGCTGAGTACCAAATATACCTACAATGTATTTTACACGTTTTTGATATGATGCCATGTAAGATTCAGCTCAAATGGATTACCTAAAGGTTGTTTCGTGTCGACGAGTTGACTGGTTACGTATTTGAATAATATATTATTGCGGGGCTGGTATTCCTATTTATCATGTCTGATGTGTGAAAATTCAATATTGTTAACTTAAATCATCTTTATTATGTCGAGCAGCCACAACTCAGCGGTTCGCCAGCCTCCTGTAGACATTGCAGAATCCATATTTCCATTCCAAGATGTTTGTGGATGTACAATAGCTGGAGCTCATCTTTTGGTAAAGATGAATGCAACAATAATTAGTCACACTGGAAGACTGCGAAAATAATTATATCATCTCATTATATCTTTGCAGGAGACAACGTGCAGGTAGGTCTTCCGTCTGCTCAACTGAAGCGGTTGAAATTTCAGAGATAGAATAATGGTTTTAATGCAGATTAGTAAACTGTAAAACCAGATCACATGGCAATTGAAACTGGCACGGCGTTGCTAAATGCTGACTTGCAAACTGATATGTCGATTCGTGTCGGGAGAAATAGAGACGTGGAAGTAAGGAGTGAAATGATTTGTTAGGCAGTAATTCTGTGTAAGCAAAGTATCGAAAAACTGACCCGAGTCTGCTGACAAAACCAACGTGGACAAATCTATGAAAAGATAAATATTTCCAGAAGGTTTGTAAAAACTACAATGTATATATTTTCCACGCGATTTGCAACACCGCCCTGTACATTTCTACATTCCCAATTCCATCCACCCAGTCGCCGCCTGATGTGGAGATTTGTTTAATTGGATTTGCTTTATTCTTAATTTAAGGTTTTTAGGAAAATGAAAGATGGTACCGGACATGAACTCCCTGCCGCTTTCACGCTCGGACAACAAATTCCGGAAGCATCCAATTGATAAGTAATTGAAAAATTAATTGTTAGGAATTAATTGTTAGGGATTTTGAGGATTTTTCACTTAAATCAAAAATCCACCACAATCTCATTGATCACACCACACCACTCTGGTTCGGATATGCTTCGAAAGGTGCCTGCCAAAGCAAACCGTGAAAAGTTGACTCGCTTTGTTATTTGAAACGTTTGAGGCGTTGTATATCAATAGAAACAGCTATATATATATATATATATATATATAGATAATATTTAATCAAAGTTTAGTGTTGGATCAACAATCGTGGCAATGAATTGCTATGTTGTGATGAAGCATTTGGGATGCGATGTATTTTCAATAAAACTTTTTTATTTTCAAATCCCCGGGAACAATATATATTTCTTGAAACGTCGCAATTGCACGTTGGAGGATTTTGGCAAAAATTAGCTGAGCTGTAAAAAAATGTTTTATTTGAACAAATGCAAATGCGTATGTATTCAAATTACAGCTAACAATGTTGTCTTTATCCGACAGAAAATGTGGGAAGATAGGTCGTTTGGTAAGTATGCCCTTGTTGATTTGATCTGCTGCGGCCACCAACCACTCAGTTGTGGTCCATGGGTCTTTTTTTCCTGATCGCCTGGTGGGAGAAAGCACAACTTTTCTCCTTCAAGCGCTAAATAGATAACATTTTATCGTCCTGACGCCGAAGTAAACATGCACCCTTCTTTCCTTCAGCACGGCGTCAACTCATCAACCAAACGAATTATTTGCACAAAGAACTTCAAGACAGTTGTGGCTATATCAATGTTACAAAGGTAGAGTTGGAATTGTAACGATAGACGGTCGCTTTACAACATATTTATTCCATCTGTTTGGAAATATTTGCATCCCGTTAGATTATGTATTTTGAATCGAAGCAGGGAAGGACGCGCGCTGCCCAATAAAACAGTCAAGCTTGGAACAGGTTAAAACCACACATTTGTAAACTCTTGCGAATGGGAGCTTTTTTTGACAAGTAACACAACTAAAGGAAGGATCTTGAATAGTTAAACTTTATTTGACAATTTCGCACTATAAAACAGAAAATATTAGATTAGATGCAAAACTATTTGTATATAATCTAAACGTACTTTGCAGCAAAATTATGATTTACATTAAATATTTGCAAGAACAGAAGGTGTGATCGAAACCATATTGGAGATGAGAACATGTTGCATTTCTTATCCATCGAGCCTAGAATTAATTATGTCGCCTGACAATATACTGTTACTTTCCATGGGAACAGTTGATGAAGTGTAGATTTTAAACAAACGAAGCTGAAGAGTTCCTTCTTTACCCGGTTTCTGTTTCCGCGTGTGCAGGCATGCATTCATTAACGCAATCCCTCACATCTCAGCACCAACTCAAAGGAAGGAGAGAGAGACTCATGAATATTTAGGTTCCATCGCCACCTTCCATCTAAAGAAACAGGTATTTAGCAGCAAACACAGATAGTTTATATTTATATGAATAAGCCGATTGTGCGAGGTACAATTGCAAATGGAAAGTGAATACAAACCCACATCTCTCGGGGGTAATTCATCTGTCAACTATTTCAGCGCAGCGCTGCTCTGCATCCAAATCTCCCGTCCCTCACTCAGTGCGCACGCGCGCAATCTGGCCCCGGGCCCGGGCTCCGCCCCCGCTGCCCCTCTCGCCCAATCATTAACTCGGTGTGGCGGCTTCTCGTTTTGTTCAATCGCAATCCAGACCACGGCGCCTGCGCGGAACCTCTCTCCCTCCGATTCCCCCGTGCGCGGACGCGATGGGCACCAGACGCTCGCGCGTCACATGACCAATTCAATTCCTCCCTCCAACCTCCAACTGCCTTCCCCGAGGCTGTGACGGCGTCCGAGGGTTGAACTCGAGCCCGAGCCATTGGAGAGCCGTTAGTGCGCGAGCGGCTGTGGCAGTGTTGAGCAAAGATACTGAGGCGCCGCGCCTTGTGGAGCAGAGCCCGATTCTCAGCCCTCCCGCAGGATCAGAACCAACAGACGGACAAAAATAAAACCACAAAAACAAAACTAGAGAGTGAAGCAAGCAAACCCACAGAAGGAGAGGAGGGAGGGAGGGGGGGGAACAAATTCCAGAGAGTCTTGCAGCGCCAGAACTTTCCTGAGCTCGCGCGCGCGCGCGCGCGTGTGTGTGTTTTGGGGAAGGGGGGAAGTTTGTTGGAATATGGTTGGGGAAATGGAAAATAAGGAGCGACCAAAACCGACCCCAGACTATCTCATGCAACTGATGAACGACAAGAAGCTGATGAGTAGCCTGCCCAACTTCTGCGGCATTTTCAACCATCTGGAGCGGTTGCTGGACGAAGGTAGGGGGAAGTGGGGTGCGGACATTCCTTCACACATATGTTAACGGGGTGAACGCCTGTGTCAGCGATATCTCCTCTACATCGCTGCCGGGGTTAGTTTGCTTGCAGCCGTCCGCTGGGGAGGGAAGGGGGAGTGGCTAGGCTTTGTAAACACTGGAAACTACAAACCCGCGTATTTGCAAAAGCTGCGTAATTTTAAACATTTGGGAGAAGATGGGGTGTCCCTTGAGAATTGTAGAGCGCGATTATTTGTACGGTGGAGTGCCGGGCGTGGACGTGCATTTCACGTCTTGTTTCGCATTGGGTGGCGGCGATTGCAAATGCATGGACAAGATGGGGTGGGTGGGTTACAAGACTGGTCTTCTAAGCCCCAAAATGCATGCAGCCAGAGCTCCTGCGGAAGGGGGGTTTGCACGTAGTTGGGCCACCGCCGGACGGTGCTGGCTCCTCCGGGGTCGGTGTCCGATGCATCCCGGTTGGAATAGCACCGGGCAGCCGAGTACACGGCTGTACTTCCCCACCACCAATGTGATTTTGATTTTATTGAGAGGCTGTGATTGTCATGGTGGAGAGAATTCACGCTGTGGGAGGCAAAGAGGATATTGACAGATACGCTCTGAAGCTGGGAGACGTGGAATTGGTTCGGGTGCAACCTGGGCAAGGGCAGCCAACTTCTGGTGCAAAGAAGAGGATGTAAAGACCCCGAGAGGACAGAGGGGGGGGTGCGCAGACGAGGAAGTGGCAATCCTGGGGTCAGATCAACTCCAATGATCCCCATTGGGATCTACGAATGTTTTAGTGGGAAAGGCACGGGGATTGATTTATTTTGCTAGTGATTGATGAAATTAGGGCTGTCCTAACAGTGAATGCTGGCTTGGGTTCGAGCTTTATGGGGCGCGTAGGTTGGTTAAGAGTTGTAGTATTCGTGTTATACTTATGTGCGGAACTCGTCCCCTATTTGCATGCTAATATTTAAATGGAGGTCGCCTATATTGTGATCCTATTTTGCCTCACACCACATGCAGTAGATATTGCGCCGAAATGTGGAAAGGTTGCAGTATCATAAAGGCATCATGGTGCCGAACGGCTGAGATAAGTTTAATTTGCTTCGAACCAAGGATCGCAAAGATGTGCTTTATTTCAGGCAAATGTTTAGGAATTTCGTCGGAAAGGAGTTCGCGTAGTGTAAAGAGGAAGTCCTAGCTGAGGGGGTTCAACTTTGTAATTTCAGTGGAACTGTTCAGATTTCGCCTTGCGAAAAGAGAACTGGGGTGAATTAGATTAGGGAAGGGAGAGTAAACAAAGATGTAATATGGACCTGCAGTCGGTTGAAAGGGATCAGTCTGTAACTGGGCAGGCAACTTTCACATCGATTTCCCTGCACTCTATTAAAAAGTGGCGAATGTAAATCCAAAAGAATAGTTGTATGTGGGGGAAGTAAATATTGCGAGGAAGTAGTCTTGGGTATACTTGCCTGGCGTTGTATGGTATTCATAACCTTGATGCAAATTTTAAAATGAGAAGCGTAAACGTAACATTCGTTAACTGGTGTATGGTATTTTCGCTTTGAATTCGCACTGCCAAATAACAAATGAACTATTGCACTGTCAATTCCTTGCACCAAGCAAGGGGGTCAGCAAAAGACATCCACGACCTTTTCACTGGAGTTCAGTGTCCGTTACAGCACGTTTGGAGATCTTTCAAACAGCATCTGTTCATACCACCAATTCCGCAGCGACAATGCTAGGCAACTAGGCCGAGGTTGGAAAGTATTTCCCTTTTTTTCTGAAAGGAAAATATGAACTAAAGTGGAGAGGAAATGCCTGCAGAGTTAAATCGCTGTTCTGCTTTAGCTTTTCACGGTTAGGAGCCAGGTCACATTCAGAATCTAACGCCGCTGTTGCTTGCATAAATCTGTCAAACTTTATACAAGTTCCACATTTGGACGCTAGGGGGTGCCAAATCTTGCACTATGAAATCAGCGAGGCATTGTATCAAAACCCTCTTGTTACTTGCGAAACAAATGCAAGCAGGGTGACTGACATTTGTACATAAGATACAAAACACCCATCAGAACTTAACACTCACGACAACCATTTGCTTTCAGCGCTTATTGCAATTTTTTTCCCATACCCTTTTGTTCCGCAAACGTGCCTGTTTCGCATATCAAAATATTTACATTTCCCTCTATAATAAACTGAAGGTTAGTTCAATTAGAACCAACATTAGAAGTGTCAGTTTCCTTTTTTACTACGTGAAGTAAACTGCTATTAACAAGGTGCCGAAATGAATATAATGTTGGTATTGACATGCTATCCAGGCAAATCAAAACATCAGGCAGTGCAAAAGAGAAAAGAGGGGAAAAAAAGTGTATACAGCTACAGAGAGAGTGCAGATTTTTAAGTGCTTGTGCTGCAACAAGATAGATTGGGAAATCAGGATTTCTTCAGCACGTGAGGGCTGTTCAAGGGACTCTAATAACCGTGGGGAAGGGTATATTCTTATCTGGTGTACTTTCAAGCTTTTGTATTTTCTGCCCAATGGGTGAGGAGAGAAGAGAGAATGGCTGGGGACATGAGTAACTGTGATTATGTTGGCTGCTTTCCCGAGGCAGCTGACATAAAGATGGAGTAGATGGGACGAGTATACGTGATGAACTGGGCTACATTCACTGTAATTTCTTGCTGTCTTGGGTAGAACACTTACCATACCAAGCAGTGATGCACATGGATAAGATACTTTCTAAGGTTCATCTGAAAAAGTTGGTAAGAGCTCTGCTCATTCAACGTTTGCAGTAAGATGCTGCAGATGTTTTATCGATCGGTGGTGGCTAGTGCCATCTTCAACGCTGGTAACAGGGCAAAGGCCAAGAACGCCAACAGAATCAACAAGCTCATCATCAAGGCTGCCTCCGTCCTGGGAGTGGAGTTGGATTAATTGGAGGTGGTCTCAGAAAGGAGGATGATCCTCAAACTGTGGAGCATCTTGGACGATACATCTCACCCCATCCATGACACACTGGCCAAACTGAGGTGCACCTTCAGCAACAGACTGGTCCCACCAAGGTGCAGCACAGAAGCTCCTTTTTCCCTGTGGTTATCAAACTGTATAACACCCACTTGTGTTGTGGGGTAGACTTACTCCTCCCCTCCCTGCAATCTTTGCACATATTCATCCTGGACCTTTCCATTCGATAATTTAATTCCATGTTTGTGCAAATTACATATGAGCTGTGCAATAACTGGTCACTGAAATCTCATTATTATAATAATGTACATGACACTTTCAATGTCTTGTAACTGTTTATTTTCACTGGTGACTGACCAATTTCCCTCTGGGATAAATAAAGTTGTATCGTAACATGCTTACTGGGATGCCATCAATGTAATTGGAACAGGGCAAATTGGTGATATTTACACCTGGGAGCTTGAAATTGTCCACCATCTTCACTTTTTTGGTGCAGATGGGGTGTGTACTCCACCCCGCTTGCTGAATTCGATGACCAACTCCTTCATTTTTCTCATACAGAGGGAGAAATTGGTGTCTTGACACCATGCTACTAAGCTCCCTATTTTCTTCCCCATTCTCCGACTCGTCACTGTTTGAGACTTGGCCCATGACACTGGCATCATTTGCAAACTTGTTAATGGAGTTAGATCAGAATTTGGTGGCATAGTTGTGAGAGTATAGGGACTTGCAGTCTTGCAAGGCACTGGTGTTGCAAATTATTGTTGAGGATGTTTTGTCAGCAACCTTTACTTATTGTGTTTTATGGATCAGGAAATCAAGGAACCAGTTCCAGAGGGGGGCGCTGAGTGCAGCAGTTTGGAGATGAGTTTGGATGGAATTATGGTGTTGGAAGTTGGAGCTGTAGTCAATAAATAGGTATCTGACATAAATGTCCTTGCCATCCTGATGTTCCAAAGATGAATGTCGGGCCAGGGAGCTGTTGCTGCAGTAGGTAAATTGTATGGATCAAGGCTGGCTGGGAGGCCAGAACTGATGTGCACCATGACCAGCGTCTTAAAGCGCTTCGTAATGATGGTATTCTATAGCTTGCTTGTATGATATTAAGAAGAATTTATGTTCATTTTCATGGTAATTTATGAATCTCAGTTCTCCATCAAATATGGTAGAACATTTATTGGAGAAGTCATTGTGGGTTAACTTCTTGGCTATGGTGGCATAAACTGCATATGGTATTCTATTAACCAATATAGTACTCATGCAGTTTGCTCTACATTGACTGCAATAATTTAATTCCCAAAAGTATAAATTAACGTGCTGGTGAGCTATCATTCCAATAGTTATACTAAATATGGAACTTGTGCTTTGTCAGGACTAAACTGTGATTGGGGAATAATTGTGCCTGACTCATTGAAAGAGTTTCTGACAACTTTCTGGATTTGCTCTTGGACAAATTATTTTATGAATGTCAATGTGATGTATGCAGATCATTTAGATATACCACTGCCTTTATGCTTGGAGGCTTGGGAGAAGGGGAACATCTGCAAATAGAATATATTTTCTTAAATAAGTTTGAACATTTTATAACTGAAGTTTTTTATTTTTTTTAATACAAAGTACAAACCATTATAAAATGTCAAGTATATGGAACAGGAGAATTCGAGCTAACAGCACGGGGGGGGGGACATTTTCCTAAAGCTCCAAGGTTGTTTTAGTATATTTTCCAATACCCATTAGATTCATTCATATCTAATATATATGTGTGTGATGGAGATTATGTGATACTATGCATTTTGGAAATGGCTACTTTTAATACATTTCTATATTTAGCAGGAGGATGGAGTTAATTAAATATACCTTTTAAGTAGTTTCTAGTTCAATTTGTTCCAATAGTGCCAGTATGAAAGCTCTGTATTTCTTTGCAGTAAAACTAAATTGTCAGTATTTATATGAAGGGATTGTTGAAGGCTGGCTTTTAAAAAATATATTTCACATTGACTCTCCCTAATTTAAAATCTTCAATTTCGAATTATTCCATTTTCCTTTGCCTCTCCTGCTTGTTTAGCTTCCTACAGGCCTGCAATATCTAGAGTATGTAGCCCTTTTACCATTCAGAATTCTTGTGCATCTTTGGTCACTATTGGCAGCCATGCCATCACCCATCCAGATCTTAAGCTCCAGAGTTTTACATGTTATTTCTATTTCATTACTTCTTAAAAATATTTTTTTAATCAACATTTAAATTATTTTGATTAGTGACAGTAGTTTTGTCTGTGAAGACCTTGCGAGTCAGTGAAACGGGGCCTTCAACTTGCAATATGCTGACCCAGAAGTAATTTGCTGCCACTTGGGATGCTTCACTATGTCAACGGTGCAAAAGAAATGTAAAGTTATTGTAATCTGTTTACTGGTTTCTTATTCCTTTCCAATTTTTAGTATTAATACGAAATGGGGAATGATAATGTTCCCTTCTGTATCAATACAAGACTCGAATGCTGCCCTGTTTGGCAGTGCAATTATAAATTGGTATTGAAAGTTAAGTTGCTGCAATATTGTTTATATTGCACATCTTTTGACTTGCAGTAGAGAGTCAGTATTACTGCAACACAGAAGTGTAGCTATTCCCAGCAGATAAATTATAGGTGTCTTGTGAATATAGGTGAAAGGGCATTTGTTATGTGCTCATAAGAGTTGGTTATGTTACTAAGGTTTTGGTCACTTTTTCAGTACAGTTTGCACTTAAGTAGTGTTGCCATTCATGTTATTGTCAAAATCAACAATGTTATTGGCTGACTGGGTTGGTATCTTGATTACATTTTCATACATACGTGCAAATACCCTCCTTCAAGTGTCTGTCACCGCTTCCTTTGCTGATTCAAATTGGGGTATTCCTCTGGATTTTCAAAAGTAGTTACTTTTGCTTTTAACACCAGTGACAGTAAAGTTGTACAATACGTTTAATTTCACATCGTAATATATTGACAAATTATTTCACGGTATGTTATAAACTAATATGCAGCATAGGAATTAAAATTCCCTGGGCTGGACCATATGGTTTAATTTTAGTTAGTATATAATCATCACAAGTAAAGGAGGATGAAAGCTGTATTGACAGGGTACTTGCTATAATGCACAATTGCTTTTATAAAATATAGATGTGAGAAATAAACCATTTTTTAAATGGGCGTCAGATTTGCAATCATAGAGAACATTTTAGTGTTTTACAGCTGATTGAATCTTTGTTGCAATATAAGAAATTTGTAACCAATCTGAAAACAAAACAATCTGGTAAACTCCAATATGAATTAACCTATTTCAATTGTATTGTATATCTTTATTATCATTTTTCCTGAGTACTTACATACCCAGAGGAAACGAAAAAACGTTGCTCAACCAGTGTCCATTCAGTGTGCGGTAAAAAATAAATAGAAATAAAAATAAAAATACATATATCATGCGTTCCAATCGGCAGCGGCATGACAATGGCCCTGCTTCAGTGTGTCCAGGTTGGTGGTTGGTGCGCGATACTTTGGCAGGGGGCAAAGTCGGTTTATCAGTCTTATAGCCTGCAGGAAGAAGCTGAGGAGCATCCTGCTGGTTTTGCAGCTGATGCTCCTGTACCTCTTCCAGATGGCAGGATGGAGACTATGTGATGCGATGGGTGGTAGGGGTGTTTGATGATGGAGATGGCTCTGCTGATACATCTCTTCCTGTATATGTCCAGCAGGAAAGGGAGTGGAGCACCAATAATCCTGCTGGCGGTCTTCACAATCCTGTCCAGTTGGTGCCATTCATACGCCTTGCAGCTCCCGAACCAGGAAGTGATGCCGTAGGTTAATGTGCTCTCGATTGTCCCCCTATAAAAAGTTCGTAGGTGTGCAGTGGGGAGACCTGCTTTCCGTAGTCTGCGGAGAGAGTGTAGTCCCTGCTGGGCTCTTTTGACCAGTGCTGTGGTGTTGGTCGTGGACGTCAGGTCATCTGACAGGTGGTCCTAGGAACTTCACACTGCTGACCCTTTCCACATCAGCTCCATCGATGTGCAGAGGTGTATGGCGTTGTTTTCCCGCCCTCCTGAAGTCAACCACCATCTCCTTCGTTTTTCCCACGTTGATAATGAGGTTGTGGGATTTGCACCATCCTGTGAGCAGCTCCACCTCCATCCTGTACTCCGACTCATCATTGTCACTGATGAGACCCACCACTGTTGTGTCGTCAGCGAACTTGTTGATGAAGTTGTTGTTGAGTCTAGCAGTACAGTCGTGTGTAAGCAGACTAAACAGCAGGGAGCTTAGAACACAGCCTTGGGGCGAGCCAGTGCTCATGGCTATGGTTTTTGATGTCCTACTGCCCACCCTGACTGTCTGCTGCCGTTGCGATAGAAAGTTCAGGATCCAGTTACATGTGCCAGCATCAACCCCCAATAACTCCAACTTCTCCACCAGCTGCTGCGGAATAATTGTGTTAAAAGCAGAGCTGAAGTCTATGAAGAGGATCCTGGCATAAGTATTTTTCCGATCAAGGTGTGGCAGTACGAGGTTCAGTGTTGTTGAGACTGCGTCCTCTGTGGATCGGTTGGCTGTGTAGGCGAACTGCAGTGGGTCTAGGTCGGCAGGTAGGCTATTTTTGATATGCTGCATAACCAGTCACTCAAAACACTTAATTACTATGGGTGTTAGAGCCACTGGTCGAAAGTCATTATAGAAACATAGAAACATAGAAATTAGGTGCAGGAGTAGGCCATTCAGCCCTTCGAGCCTGCACCGCCATTCAATATGATCATGGCTGATCATCCAACTCAGTATCCCGTACCTGCCTTCTCTCCATACCCTCTGATCCCCTTAGCCACAAGGGCCACATCCAACTCACTCTTAAATATAGCCAATGAACTGGCCTCAACTACCCTCTGTGGCAGAGAGTTCCAGAGACTCACCACTCTCTGTGTGAAAAAAGTCTTTCTCATCTCGGTCTTAAAGGATTTCCCCCTTATCCTTAAGCTGTGACCCCTTGTCCTGGACTTCCCCAACATCGGGAACAATCTTCCTGCATCTAGCCTGTCCAACCCTTTAAGAATTTTGTAAGTTTCTATAAGATCCCCTCTCAATCTCCTAAATTCCAGAGAGTATAAACCGAGTCTATCCAGTCTTTCTTCATAAGACAGTCCTGACATCCCAGGAATCAGTCTGGTGAACTTCTCTGCACTCCCTCTATGGCAATAATGTCCTTCCCCAGATTTGGAGACCAAAACTGTACGCAATACTCCAGGTGTGGTCTCACCAAGACCCTGTACAACTGAAGTAGAACCTCCCTGCTCCTGTACTCAAATCCTTTTGCTATGAAAGCTAACATACCATTCGCTTTTTTCACTGCCTGCTGCACCTGCATGCCTACTTTCAATGACTGGTGTACCATGACACCCAGGTCTCGCTGCATCTCCCCTTTTCCTAATCGGCCACCATTTAAATAATAGTCTGCTTTCCTGTTTTTGCCACCAAAGTGGCACTCTTAAGACAGTTGGGCACTACTGTATCTGAGTGAGGTGTTAAAAATATCTGTGAAGACATCTTTCAGTTGCTCGGCGCAGTCTCTTAGAACGCATCCAGGAATGTTGTCCGGCCCTGTGGCTTTGCGTGGGTTGACGCTGGCAAAGGCCTTTTTAACTCCGGCTGCAGACAGCCTGAGCGACTGGTCACTGGGAGATGGCAGTAGTGCGTGTGTCTGGGTGCTGTTTTTAACCTCACACCGTGCGTAGAACTCGTTCAGTTCATCTGGTAGAAGGGGTCATTTTGGCATATCCGCAGTGGGGGGGGACTTGTAGCCAGTGATGGTATGAAATCCCTGCCAAAAGCGATGTGTGTCTTTGTCATTTGTGAAGTGACTATTAAGTTGTTACTTGTTAAGTTGTCAATTATGCTGGGCCAAATATTGATGGGGCAAGAATGCCTCTGTAGTTCCCAATAAATTGTGTGTTTTTATGTATAAATGTATGTGTATGTATATAAGTATGTATGTGTGCGTATGTATAAATATGTATTTGTCGATATATGTGTGTCAAGAGTGTTTTATTGTCATATGTCCCAGATAGTACAATGAAATGCTTACTTGCTGCAGCACAACAGAATATGTAATAATAATAAATAATATAACAAAAACTCTGGGGGAAAAAAACAAAAAAACAATAACAGTGCAATAATAATAATCTATTGTAGTTCAGAGCTTATGAGGTTGTAGTGTTTAATAGCCTGATGGTTGTAGGGAAGAAGCTGTTCTTGAACCTGGACGTTACAGTTCTCAGGCTCCTGTACCACCTTCTCGATGGCAGTGTTGGGATGAGTGTGTGGCCAGGATGGTGTGGGTCTTTGATGATGTTGGCTGCCTTTTTGAGGCTGCGACTACGATAAATCCCTTCGATGGTGGGGAGGTCAGAGCTGGTGATGGCCTGGGCAATGTTTACAACTTTTTGCAAACTTTTCCGCTCCTGGGCGTTCAAGCCACGCCACGATGCAACCAGTCAGAATGCTCTCTACTGTGCACATGTAGAAGTTCAAGAGAATCCTCTGACATACAGAATCTCCGTAATCTTCTCAAGAAGTAGAGGCGCTGCTGTGCTTCCTTTATGATTGCATCAGTGTGCTGGGCCCAGGAAAGATCGTTGGATATATGCATGCCCAGGAATTTGAAGTTTTTGACTCTCTCCACCATCATCCCATTGATGTAAACAGGATTGTGTGTCCTCAACCTTCCTCTTCCAAAGTCCACAATCAGTTATTTGGTTTGCTGATATTGAGAGCCAGGTTGTTGTGCTGGCACCATATGGTCAGTCGATCGATCTCACTTCTATACTCTGACTCATCACCATCTGTATAAAAATATATACCCACACATACACACACGTTTACATTTACATCCATGTAAAAATATGTGTGCACGTATGCACATATCTGTGATTATATATGGGCATAGATCTGCCGCATGAGATATAACCCTATGCATTCTTTCTTTGCAGCATCATGGGGGTTGGATGAACTGAGGAAAGTCAGTTCAAGATCATGCAGATCTTTGTGAATTTGCTGGCATCAAATTAATTGTGTTTAATACAGCAATATTGGAGCCAACTTTTTGTATTCAATACACTGAATAACATAGAACTGCATACATGATATCAAATAATCTTGGATTTTGAAACCATCTCAATAATTCAAGTAAATAATTGTGGGTAAATAAAATTGGTTTATTTCCCTAACTTGTCGAATGTGCGATAAAAAAATCATGTTAAATATTCAGTAGCGGTTTAAGGATATTCAATGCTCTTCAGATGTAGAATTCTATTGCTAAAGCTACTCTAATAATATGCAAAGTTGTAATTAGTAATACTGTATCTGAACTTGCTATTATAATTCCGATGCCTTTAGTGCTTTAGACATTCCTGCTTGTAGATAAGAATAGTCATGAATTGGCAGCTTTACGGGAGGCACTGCAAACTCAATAGTGAAAAGATAATTATTTGCGTAGAACTAAATTGCAGCTATTACTCTTACAAAATAATGTCCGTTTTAGCATTAATGCCAACTTGGAAAAATACCGGCATTGGCCAGAATCCAGTATGGAACTGTGGTTTACATCCAGAATTAAGAACCAAAATGGGATATACTTCAGTTTGGTACAGCTCCTGATGCTTTATTGTACAGCAGTCAGAAGGACATCATCTTTTAAAAGAATACTTCCCATGGCAACCACACAGCAGCAAGACTCATTATGTTTGCCATGGAGGAAACAAAGGCTGCAGGGGAGAGGGAGATAGTTCCCACAGTTACTCATATGGATATCCAAGCCCTGGTCAACAAGATGTATGTCAAGAGGAAGGTCCTTTGTGTGTGGGGGGTGAGTGGAAAGGGGCGGGGGGGGGGGGGGGGGGGGGGGGGGGGGTGGCGGAGTGCAAGGTGAAGGAATAGGCAACCAGTTCATCCTGGAAAAGATCTGGCAGGAAATGGCCACACAATCTGTACACAAGGGAGAAATACTAAAAGAAAATTGATGTACCCACAAATGTCAAGATGATCTACACACCTCTGTTTACACTTTTTGATGGGGATCCTCACTGGAAAAATGCATTTTATGCAGATGTTCCAGTTCTATGAACAAGGTGCTATTCAGCAAGAATTAGTGATTCTATAGAAAAGTTTTACACTAATTTGAATCATTTATTAGGTCATATGTTATAAATGCTGATGGAAATGAAAAATGGGATGTTAGGGATTTTCACTTTATTTCGTTTTCGTTTTCGTCTTTGTTTTGCCTTTCCCCCATCTAATTGTGTTACGTTGTTGAAAATGGTCGGAGAATGGAGAGGGACTCTTGCCGCTCATTAGAGATAACAGATTTGAAAATTCATTAGGAATTTGCTAAGTTTTTCTTGTCAGGAAGTCACTTTTACCCTGTATCATTAATACTTCCTTTACCTGTTCAGTTAAGGATGAGGCTATGAATGTTGACAACTTCTGGCAGCCTTCTGCTTCCTCGTGTTCACACTGCTTTAGGCTCTAGGCCTCACTGCTGCTTTTCTTATGACAAAGGCTATGGTCATTGGTTTGCAAGATCAGTTCTGATGATGACTCCATATCTGACCGGTGTGTACTGTCCCCAGATTGATGCATCTGACCGGCCTTTGATGTTTCCCAGGAATCCTGCAAATCTTCGAGATGTGGACTCAGCTGCTGTGGTTGGAGAGCAAATCCCCCCCCCCCCCCGGCACTATACCTGGTGCTGAAAAGGCACAACAGTTTTTTTTCAGGACGTGCTTTGTAGACGTTAGACATTTATTTTGCAAGAATTCTTGTGAAATGCAACATGCCAGAGGCTGGGTGTGCTGGAGAAAGAATTGATAGGAGAGTTCCATTAATGGTTTTTTATGAGGCAAGACCGGAGAAGATTGGGATGGAGCATGGAGCAAGCATGGGCAAGTTATATCAAACGTGTATATCCTATTTGTAATCCTATACAGATTGAACACGGATTTCCCGCACCATCGGTTCCAGAATCTTTCTGGATTATCTGTTTTTCTTGGCCACCAGATGTCACATGATAATGAAATGACAGTACACCCCTGATCCACTAATGATACCCCTCCCATGTCTTTAAAGCACCATGGAGGGCCAGTAACTTAAAAATATATATATGTATAATTTATAAACTGACTATGAAGGGAGCCGTTGGAAGAGAAGGAGGGGGGGGAGCGACACCCGACCGGTAAGGTTTAAAATCAAGCGCGGGGCTTGTTTTTCTCAGAGGCCCACAGGAGCCATTGGAAGAGAAGGAGGGGGAGGAGCGCGGGGCATACCTAAATCCATCACGTTCCATTTGGAGAAGTGTTTTTTTTTAGGAAGCCGCTGATTGGTGGGAAGTGGACTAGGGTAAGCAGCTGATTGGCGATCAGATTTCAGCAGTTTGTAGTGATTTCGTATTGTGTTGATATTGTATCCTGTGTAAGGAGGGAATATGAAGGCAAGGGCAGTGTACTGTTCTGGATGTCAGATGTGCAAGGTCAGGGAATCTGATAGCCCTCCAGACATCCACATCTGCGCCAGGTGTGTCGAGATGGGGCTCCTAAAGGACTGTGTTAGGAACCTGGAGCAGCAGCTCGATGACCTCCGTCTGGTCAGGGAGAGTGAGGAGGTCATAGAGAGGAGCTAGGGAGGTAGTCACTCCCAGACCACAGGAGGCAGACAAGTGGGTCACGGTTAGGAAGGGCAAGGGGCAGAGGCAGGGGCTAGAGAGTACCTCTGTACACCTGGAAAATAGATACTCGGGTTTGAATACGATTGGAGGTCTCTGTGCCGGTCTCCGGCACAGAGACCGGCCCTGATGCTCAGAAGGGTAGCAAAAAGAGGAGGGCAATTGTAATAGGGGACTCTATAGTTAGGGGGTCGGATGGGCGATTCTGTGGATGCAGTCGGGAGACCCGGATGGTAGTTTGCCTCCCTGGTGCCAGGGTCTCGCATGTGTCGGAATGTGTCCAAAATATTCTGAAAAGGGAGGGAGAGGAGCCTGATGTTGTGGTACACATAGGTACCAATGACATAGGCAGAAAAAGAGATGAGGTCCTGAAGGGAGAATTTAGGGAGTTGGGGGGGGAAGTTAAGGAGAAGGACCAAAAGGGTAACAATTTCAGGATTACTGCCTGTGCCGTGTGACAGTGAGAGTAGGAATGGAATGAGGTGGAGGATAAATGCGTGGCTGAGGGACTGGTGCAGTGGGCAGGGATTCAAGTTTCTTGATCACTGGGACCTCTTTTGGGGAAGGCATGATCTGTACAAAAAGGATGGGTTGCACTTGAACCCGAGGGGGACCAATATCCTGGCAGGGAGATTTGCAAAGGCTGCTGGGGAGACTTTAAACTAGAAAGGCTGGGGGGAGGGACTCGGGTAGAGGGGTCTAAGGGACAGGGTGTGGGGCAAGAGGCAGAGAAGGGAAGCACTCAGACCCAAAATGTAGGCGAGAAAGAGGAAAAAGATAATAGACAGAGAATAAGGGATGGTGGGTTTCTAAAATGTGTATATTTTAATGCTAGGAGCATTGTAAGAAAGGTGGATGAACTTAGAGCCTGGATTGACACCTGGAAATATGATGTTGTGGCAATCAGTGAAACATGGTTGCATGAGGGCTGTGATTGGAAACTAAATATTCCAGGATTTTGTTGCTTCAGGTGTGATAGAATTGGAGGGACCAGAGATGGAGGTGTTGCATTGCTTGTCAGAGAGGATATTACAGCAGTGCTCTGGCAGGATAGATTAGAGGGCTCGTCTAGGGAGGCTATTTGGGTGGAACTGAGAAGTGGGAACGGTGTAACAACACTTTTAGGGGTGTATTATAGACCGCCAAATGTGGAGCGAGAATTGGAGTAGCAAGATGGATACAACAGTGGCTGAATGGGAGATGTCAGAGAGTAATGGTGGATGGTTGTTTGTCAGGTTGGAAGCCGGTGACCAGTGGGGTGCCTCAGGGATCTGTGTTGGGTCCACTGTTGTTTATCTTGTACATCAATGATCTGGATGATGGGGTGGAAAATTGGATAAGTAAGTATGCAGATGATACTAAGATAGGTGGTGTTGTGGATAATGAAATAGATTTTCAAAGTCTACAGAGAGATTTGGGCCATTTGGAAAAGTGGGCTGAAAGATGGCAGATGGAGTTTAATGCTGATAAGTGTGAAGTGCTACATCTTGGCAGGACAAATCAAAATAGGACGTACATGGTAAATGGTAGGGAATTGAGGAATGCTGTGGAACAGACAGATCTAGGAATAACTGTGCATAGTTCCCTGAAGGTGGAATCGCATGTAGATAGGGTGGTAAAGAAAGCCTTTGGTGTGCTGGCCTTTATAAATCAGAGCATTGAATATAGGAGTAGGGAAGTAATGTTAAAATTGTACAAGGCATTGGTAAGACCAATTCTGGAGTATGGTGTACAATTTTGGTCGCCTAATTGTAGGAAGGATGTCAACAAAATAGAGAGAGTACAGAGGAGATTTACTAGAATGTTGTCAGGGTTCCAGCAACTATGTTACAGAGAAAGGTTGAACAAGTTAGGTCTTTGTTCTTTGGAGCGCAGAAGGTTAAGGGGGGACTTGATTGAGGTCTTTAAAATGATGAAAGGATAGACATAGTTGACACGGATAAGCTTTTCCCATTGAGGGTAGGGAAGATTCAAACAAGAGGGGATGACATGAGAATTAAGGGACAGAAGTTTAGGGGTAACGTGAGGGGGAACTTCTTTACTCAGAGGGTGGTGGCTGTGTGGAATGAGCTTCCAGCAGAAGTGGTGGAGGCAGGATCGATTTTAACATTTAAAAGTAAAGTGGATAGGTATATGGACGGGAAGGGAATGGAGGGGTATGGTCTGAGTGCAGGTAGATGGGACTAGGGGAAAACAAATGGTCGGCACGGACTGGAAGGGCCTGTTTCCGTGCTGTAATTGTTATATGGTTATATGGTTATGAATGGAATGACCTGTCAATCCATCACATCTCCCACTGTCTCCCTGGCCGTTTAGATCCCCAACTTCCGACCCCACTCCTACACACGCAAGATGCACCAGCACGCTGCTCTCAGCTGTTGTTTCTTGTTGGCGGTGGCTTTATCCGCTCCCTGCTCCACCATTGCCACCTGCTTCTCCCTTCACATTGTCCAGTTGGCTTCAACCCCCCCTTCGTCCTCCTCCTTGTACACCCCCCACTGTCTTCTCCTTCTCCCCTGGAATCACTAACATGCTCCACCTTGGAAGTGACAGCAGGTGAGAAGGGTGGGAGCCCCATGGCACCTGTGCCTAGTTTTAAAGTGAAACAACACAAAGTGCTGGAGTAAACCCTCGTTATAATGGACTATAACAAAATGAGTGGTATCTGTTCGTGATGATGGTTAATAGACAAAAGGATACAAAGTGTTGGAGTAATGTAGTGGGTCAATATCTCTGGAGAACATGAATAGGTGACATCGGGATCCTTCCTCAGACTGATTCATTTGGCTGAGTTACTTCAGCACTTTGTGTCATTTCACTTTAAAACCAGATGCGGTTTCCGTGGGATTCCCTCTCCCACCTGCTGTCGCTTCCAAGTGGAATATGTCAGTGACTCCGGGGAGAAGGGGGAATAAGGAGGCAGTGGGAGGACAGCAAGAAATACCAGCAGGTTAGAAGAACGCTGATGCACCTTGTGAGTCGGGTCTGTGAGCCAAACTGGAGGAAGAGACAGATGTTCGGCAGCTGTGGCAGGGACTGAATGCAATCACCTCCTACAAGGCGAAACCAGGAGGCAGCTCGGATGTCGGCGATACATCACTCCCTGATGAGCTCAATGCATTTTACGCACGCTTTGATAGGAGAACACCGATGTGCCTTCCCGTGCCCCCATTCGCTGTGATGGTATTTCAGTCTCAGTCAGAGGCCGATGTCAGGAAATCCTTCAGAGGGGTGAACCCTCGAAAAGCGTCTGGACCTGATAGCATACCTGGTCGTGTTTTAAAAACCTATGCGGACCAACTGGCTGGAGTTTTAACGGACATTTTCAACCTGTCACTTCTGAGGTCTTAGGTTCCCACCTGCCTCAAAAGGGCATCAATAATACCAGTGCCTAAGAAGAGCAAGGTGACGTGCCTCAATGACTATCGACCTGTGGCACTAACGCCTGTGGTGATGAAATGCTTCGAGAGGTTGATCATGGCACAAATCAACTCCTACCTTGACAAAAACCTGGACCCACTGCAGTTCGCTTACCGCCACAAAAGATCAACGGTGTACGCGATCTCGCTGGCCCTCCACTCCGCACTGGACCACTTGGACAACAAAAATTCATATGTCAGGCTGTTATTCATTGACTACAGCTCGGCATTTAACACAATCATTCCCTCCAAGCTGGTTACCAAACTCGCAGAACTGGGTCTCTGCACATCCCTCTGCAATTGGATCCTCGACTTCCTCATTCACAGATCACAGACTGTTCGTATTGGTGGAAATGTGTCAGACTCGATAACAATCAGCACGGGAGCACCTCAAGGTTGCGTGCTCAGCCCCCTGCTGTACTCACTCTATACTCATGACTGCGTAGCCGGTCACAGTGCGAACTCCATCATCAAGTTCGCTGACGACACCACTGTAGTGCGACGTATCACTGATGGGGATGAGTCGGAGTACAGAAGAGAGATCGAGCGACTGTCCATATGGTGCCAGCACAATAACCTGGCCCTCAACACCAGCAAAACCAAGGAACTGATTGTGGACTTTGGAAGGAGTAGGATGGGGACCCACAGTCCTGTTTATATCAACGGGTCGATGGTTGAAAGGGTCCAGAGCTTCAAATTCCTGGGCGTGCACATCTGTGAAGATCGTTCCTGGTCCGAGAACACAGATGCAATTATTAAGAAAGCTCATCAGCGCCTCTACTTCCTGAGAAGATTACGGAGAGTCGGTCTGTCAAGGAGGACTCTCTCTAACTTCTACAGGTGCACAGTAGAGAGCTTGCTGACTGGTTACATCGTGGCTTGGTTCGGCAACTTGAGTGCCCTGGAGAGGAAAAGACTACAAAAAGTAAACACTGCCCAGTCCATCATCGGCTCTGACCTTCCTTCCATCGAGGGGATCTACCACAGCCGTTGCCTCAAAAAGGCTGGCAGCATCATCAAGGACCCACACCACCCTGGCCACACACTCATCTCCCTGCTACCTTCGGGTAGGAAGGTACAGGAGCCTGAGAACTGCAACAACCCGGTTCAGGAATAGCTACTTCCCCACCGCCATCAGGCTATTAAACCTGGCTCGGACAAAACTCTGAACATTAATACCCCTCCATCTGTTATTTGCACTTTATTAATTTATTAATTAATGTGTGTATTTAAGTATATAACTGTAGTCGATGCCTACTATGTTCTGTTGTGCTATGCAAAGAAAGAATTTCATTGTCCTGTCAGGGACACATGACAATAAACTCTTTTGACTTTGACTTTGGGTCGGGAGTCGGTGCGAGCAGGGATGTGTCGGCAGATAATTCCATTGACATTTAGTTTACAATGCCATTTGTGGCTGCTCAAGGAATTTCAACTGAGGTCTCGTAATTCTGTTTGGAGTATAGGAGAGGGGGTGGGGGGGAGACCAACAGTTGATGGAAAATCGATGTTCAACCTTTAATTACTGAAGAGCTAGATTATTAATGAAAGCAGTTTAGGGGCATAATCAGTCAATGGCTGTCTTCATGGCTGAGTAGGGACAATGTTGGCAAATTACCACAGCACTAAAATTAAAATAGACAAAATAATTGCCTCAGGAATATAGACCACTCTGAGGAAGCATTGAGCGGACAACTGAGCAACATGCAGAGAGCTGCCGTAATCCCTTGGGAAAATCCTACTGTGAGGAAGTTGATCTTGGCCTTCAAGAAGAGAGCAGGCCACATTAAAGAATGTAGCCCAAGGGCATCCAGCAGAATGCCACCTACTTCATCTTAGCAGTCATGAAAAATCTGAGTTCGAGATGACGGTCTGATTCATGTTTCTGAAGACTTTGTGAATAGGCACTAATGGGAAGGACATGTTTTTGCCCTTTTACCCAAGGTCCTAGCTCATCCTGGTTGGCTGTGACAATGCCTCCCATAATGCAACATGGTTGCCATTGTCACTATTGAGGCATTCGTGAAATGTATATCTTTTTGTTGAACCATATGTAGATTTGGGGAGATTAGTGAGTAGCCTGCAGTTAGTGCTGGAGCTGCAGGTCAGGTATTCTGTTGTCAGCAGAACGTCCCTTTTAAATGTTGGAAAAAACAACAAGCTAGATGGATGAAGATGTTGGAGATCCATCATTGGAGCCTCAGCAACACTGTGGGAGTTCTGCAGAGCTATGTCACAGCATCTTAACGTGGGTCAGTGACATTCCATCATCATGTCTGAGGAGGGGATGTCCATTGATTGCATAACGTTCAATTTCATTTGTAACCTCTCTTCAAATGAAGTGTTTTCTGAGGTTTTCAAGGACTTTTTAAAGTATCATGTAGGATCGCTTGAGGAGTCATGACAGAGAAATAAATCGGGAGATGTTAATTGGAAATATAGTAAGCTAAATAAGTGGGCAATGGAAACAGGCAAGCAGCAAATGGGGTCAGAGCACATAAAAAATGTTCTGAAGCACTGTATCTAAACGCACACTACATCTACAATGAAATGCAAGAATAGCCACAGCTGGATTCTGTGCTCAGAATCTGTCTCTCTGGCTACTAAAAATGCACAACAGTAATTTTTTTCAGGATAGACACAAAGCTGGAGTAACTCAGCATCTCTGGAGAGAAGGTATCGGTGACGTTTCAGGTCGAGACCCTTCTTCAGACTGGGAAGTGGGAGGGGATAGGGAGGGAAAGCATGGGGCCATTTGAAGTTTGAGGTCAAAGTTCATACCGCTGGGGCGTAAATTACCCAAATGAAATTTGAGGTGCTGAGGAGGCATAGGACAAAGGTCAGATTGGGAATGGGAGGGGGAGTTGAAGTGCTGAGCAACCGGAAGATCAGTTGAGTTAAGACTGACTGAACGGAGGTTTTCAGCGAAAAGATCGCCGAGCCTGCGCTTGGTCTCGCCGATGTAGAGAAGTTAACATCTGGAATCAGGGCTGTGGAGTCTAAGTCGTCGAGTTGGAGCCGAAGCAAATTTGATGCTGCTGGAATCAGAGTCAGTAAGAAAGTCCCTGACTTCGACTCTGACCTCAACGTAAATTTCAGAGACTACGAAAATCAGAAAAAATCCCACTTTTTAAACATACAGCATACTTTATTTCCACCTGAGAGAAGGAGAAATCACATCGGTGCTCCCATCTGGGAGATTTATCAGAATAGGATCAGGGTTAAACACTATTTTGAGGACTATTATTTAAATCATTAGGGGTTATTTCACCTAATTGGCATTGGAAACTGTGCTTTCAGCTACATAGGAACATAATTATAGATTGATTCTCCGAATTTTTAAGCCTCTATCCTTTCTCTTTCACGATATTCTATAAAATGCTCTTTAAAAAGTACTGAAAATGTAATTTTTGTCTTAATAAGTTCTTGGACTACCAATGATCGAATGCAATCTCACTCGTGTGCCTTGTCTTCATTATATTATTTATTAAGTTCTTGGACTACCAATGATCTTGAATGCAATCTCACTCGTGTGCCTTGTCTTCATTATATTATTTATTAAGAAAGGTTGCAGTTGTTTGAAATTCCTCACTTCATGATCATTCAAGGCTGCTGCTACTGATTTCTGCCATATCCCAGTAAGGTGCTTTAGGAATAGCATCAAATTCCATGCTCAATAGATATCAGAGCAGACATGAACATTACATGCATTGCAGTCCTCTCCAAAGTACAGCTATTAAGTGACTGAAACTGTCCTTACAGTTCTCAATCCGAAATGTCACCCAATTCCTTTTCTCCAGAGTTGCTGTCTGACCCGCTGAGCTACTCCAGCTTTTTGTGTCTATCTTATAGATCTTTTCTTTGGTAGCACGGTGTGTATTTTTATCGGAGTGCAATTTCATGGAGTTCTAACGTGTAGAAAGGAACTGCAGATGTTGGTCTATACTGAAAATAGACAAAGTGGTGGAGTAACTCAGCGGGTCAGGCAGCCATTCTGGCGAACAAGGATGGGTGACGTTTCAGGTCTAAAGAAGGGTCCCGCCTTGAAATGTCACCCATCTTTTTTCTCCAGAGATGCTGCCTGGCCCGCTGAGTCACTCTAGCACTTTGTGTCTATCATTCATAGAGTTTGTCAGAGTCATTAAGGCATTGAATGAGGCCATTTGGCCATTGGTGCAACATTGAGAATTCGGTGAGTGTAGTTAATTTGGTAACATTTAGTTCCGTTTTGCATTTGGATTTAACCTTGAAGTTCTCTTTACAACGTTACTTATTAACAAGCTACCAGCCAGTTGTTAAAACTAACTGTTAATTAGACTGTCAGAAGGAATTGGACTTATTTGAAAAATACATTCAGCAAAGGGCAAACATCAGTCTTGATGTTAAATTAATGGAATTTAAGCAAGATTTTCTTGATGGTTTAAAAGAAGTAGAGAAATATGATCGGACATCTAAACTTGCAGCACAATAAGTCATCCCTGCTTATCCAGAAATAGTAACATTTGCAGCATTGATAGTAACAACCGTACCACCCACTCAGGTCAGTTTGGAGAGACTGCTCTCTGCACTGAAAATCAGACTTAAGGGTTTCATTGAGAAAGGATCTGGCAGAAGCAATTCTGTTCCTAAAGGCAAGTTATTAATAAATTTTAGGTATGTACTTTTGCAACAAACCTAACTACCTATGCATTTAGTTTTAATTTCTTGCACTTGAGAATTTGTTTTTTGCCATAATTTAGCCATTTAGCTCATACCTATGGCCTTGGTTTAATAAATTTGAGAAATGCTTTTATAATTTTTATTTAATTCAATGGAATTTTCATTTTGTCATAGTCCTATATGTCATTTTTTTCCCTTTCAGCATAATGAATTATGTTTTTTTTCCAAGAATAAACAATTTAAAAAAAACCCTCAATAACATAGCTACAACCATTAGAATCAAAACTTTAAGGACATGGGTTAAAAGGTAGTCTGATCATTCATGTAGTTCTTATGAAATGACATCTTGTGTAATGTCATCACAGCAGATTTAAAATTAATATACCTAGGGGTCGGGATCGGAGTTGGAGTAGTAGGATGCACAAGAAATCAAGAAGTCGTGTGTTTTGGCTATCACAGGCCTGCCTGGAAAAGCGGATACAGTAGATGAGGTTGTAGAAGGCACAAGAGAATCTCTGCCTCACCTGGAAAGACTATTTGGGTCCTTGGATGGAGTCGAGGGAGAGGTATAGGGACAGGTGTTGCATCTCATGCGGTTGTAGGAGAAAGTACCTGGGGAGGTGGTGGTTTGGGTGGGAAGGGACGAGTTGACCAGGGAGTTTCTGAGGGAACGTTCTCTGAGGAAAGCAGAAAGGGGTGGAAGTGGTAACCAGCAGTGGGGTCCTGTTTCTTAAAGGGGAAGAGGGGAACCCCCATTTCCTAAAGAAATAGGACATCTATCCCCTCTTATCCCCTCCCTACTCCCAATTCCTCTGATAAGCTGCATCTGCGCCCAGGATGAGGTTTTCCATACCAGAGATGTCCTCATTCTTTAGGAAACGGGGGTTCTTCTCTTCCATTATAGATGAGGCTCTCACTAGGGTCTCCTCGATATCCCGGAGCTCTGCTCTTGCTCCCCCTCCCCCATTCGTAATAAGGACAGAGTCCCCCTGTCCTCACCTTCCACCCCATCAGCTGTCACATACAGCATATAATCCTCCAACATTTTCGCCACCTACAACGGGATCCCACTACTGGCCACATCTTCCCATCTCCATCTCTTTCTGCTTTCAGCTGAGACCGTTCCCTCCACAACTCCCTGGTCAACTCGTCCCTTCCCACCTAACCACCCTCTCCCCAGGTACTTTCCCCTGCAACTGCACTTCAGCACTCTAGCTCCCCCCTCCCATTCCCAATCTGACCTTTCTGTCCTGAGCCTCCTCCATTGTCAGAGTGAGGCCCAGCGCAAATTTGAGTAACAGAGCCTCATATTTCGGTTGGGTAGTTTACACTTCAGCGGTATGAACATTGACTTCTCTAACTTCAAATAGCCCTTGCTTTCCCTCTCTATCCCCTTCCCCTTCCCAGTTCTCCCACCAGTCTTACTGTCTCCGACTACATTCTATTTTTGTCCCACCCGCTCCCCTAACATCAGTCTGAAGAGTCTTGACCCAAAAAGTCACCCATTCCTTCTCTCCAGAGATGCAGCCTGACCCGCTGAGTTACTCCAGCATTTTGTGTCTACCTTTGATTTAAACCAGCATCTGCAGTTCTTTCTTACACATTTTTTTCAGGATATGCCTTGAGCAAACCATCTATTATGTGAGAATTCTTGTGAAACACTAAGTGTACACGAGGGCATTAATAGATAACTTATCCATCAACAATGTGGTTGCAGGATGATTAAAGCTATGAATTAGGTATTTCTGCGTATTAAAAGTTTAGAACAGACAGGTATAAAGCGGGGGGGGGGGGGGGGGGGGGGGGGGGAGTTAGATTACTGCTGTTATGAGAGATGGCACATGTTAGAAAGGATCTTAGCGTTGTAGATCATGGTATACAAATCAAATTAGTTTGTGAGGAGCTAAGAAGCAAGAGGGAGCAGTAAACATTTATGGGTGTTATTTATAGGTTTCTGAATAGTAACTAATGCAGTGCATGGTATTCATGATTAATTAGAGATGCATGGGGGGGGGGGGGTGTGTGGATATTAGTCTACAGACTGAGCAAATTTGTACCAACAACGTAGAGGAGATTAATGTCTTAGTATGGCAATCTGTGACCAGTGGGGTTCTGCTGAAATGGATGCTTGGATCATGCCATTCAAAATCTATGTTGATGTTGCTGAAAGAACCAAAGTAAAATTGACTAATGATACACTTAAGTGGGACAGTGAGAAATGCTGATGGTGCTTACGTGAGTTGACAACAGCATGGCAGGTGGAACAGAATGTGGGAGAATTGTGAGGTTATCCACTTCAGCAGAAAATCTCCCCCTAAATATAGAATTTAAAAAAAAAGAGATTGGATGATATTGATGTTCAAAGGGATCTGGGTGAACCATACACAACAGTAAGCAATTACAAAGATAAATAACATTTTGACCTTTATTACAAGATTATTTAAGCTCAGGTTGGCATGGTGCAGAGGTAAATTTGCTGTCTTACAGCGCCAGGGACCCGAGCTCGACCCCGAGTGCTGTTGGTACGGAGTTTGTATGTTCCCCCTGTGACACGTGGCTTTCTCTGAGTGGTCTGGTTTCATCCCGCAATTTTAAAATGTTGTCGGTTAATTGGTTGTGGTAAAATTGAAAATGGTTCCTAATGTGTTGGATAATGCAAGTGTACGGAGATTGCTGATCGAAAGGCCCGTTTCCGTGCTGCAACTCTAAAGTAAACAAAATTTACTCTTAAGTAAAATCTTCAATTGTAAACATCTTTACTCTTAAGATGTTTACAATTGTATATAGCCTTGGGAAGACCATACTTGGAGTATTTATGTATGATATCAGTCTCTGTACCCAAAAAGGATAGGCTTGCTGTAGAGGGAGTGCAGTGAAAATTAGTGGCCCGGTTCTGGAGATTGACAGGTTTGTCATATGGGGAAGAAATCGAGTTCTCTTATTTTCTAAATGTTCAGGAATCTAAGGTGACCTAATTGAAACATGCAACATCCTTAGTTAGCTTGAAATAAATGGTGGAACATGTTAGGCCAGTTAGAACTGAAATGAGAAGGTGTTTCACTCAGAGTGTATTGAACTTTTGGAATCCCCACACTGGAGAACTGTAGTGGTTCGGTAATTAAGTGCATTCAAAACAGAGATCTGCAGATTTCTGACTCTGAAAGGAATTAAGGGATATGGAATAGGATGGGAAAATGTGTACAGCCATGATCTTGTTGAATGAAGGAACAAGCTTATGAGGCAGAATGCCTTACTCCTACTCTTGTTTATTACGTTCTTGCATCCAACGTACAACCTACTAAGTTTCATTGAAGTATAGTATAGTGAACAATTAAAGAACACGTAGGAATAAACTATGGTAAAATATTCAAATTATTTTCATTTGTATCAAATCGCTGACATTCTTTTCCAGTAATGTCACCTCCATATGACCAGTGCCACCTACTTGCCCCTGCCCTGGCCAAACTGTTATTTTGTCAATTATATCATGCAATATGAAATATTTTTAACATTTTCATAGGGAAATACTGTTCTGGGAGCCAGATGTTTCCTTGCATAGGACCAAAATGCAATTATGGTTATTATCGGGCTGTGACTGCATCTTTGAGTGGCTAGTCATGGTGGTGATAGAAGTACCAAAGCCAAATTCATACCACAGGAAAAATAAAAGGAAACATTAAAACATATACTGTACACTGTTTGGCTATAGTACTATTTTGTATTCAGCAATGGCTTTGAATATGTTTTCAGGTACAAGCTGTGAATTACCAACATTTGTTATTTTGAAATCCAGCTTTGATGTAACTGGGTATAACTCTTTCTCATCTCATGTGACCCATTTACAAATGCCTCAGGTTGAACAACTGTCCTTACCTACTGCTTTTAATCAATAAGCCATTTACTTCATTTACAGCTTTTTCATCACTCTTTGTGGCATGGTTTATGATCTGAGCAACATTTAAGCACAAGAGCTTGAACATGCACCTATTTCATTGATACTGTTGGGCAAGCAGGTGATTCGTTTCTTTAAATAGGAATCAAATGGGGATAAAACAAAGGGGAAAAAAGCCATATAATATTCTTGATTTTGCTGCTAATTCACTTTGGCTTGCCTTTCTCTGTTGATAATGGCATACGTCTTGTTCAGCTACCTTTTCCCATGTCTTGAGACATGTATGCCTTTGAATGCAAGGTACTGTTTGGCTGTAATCCATAAACTAAGAAGCATGGTCGCTGCTGCTAAGCTGCAGGAGGAAGTTTGGGGGAGTTGTGGGGGTTGAGGGGAAGGCATGCTTAAATTGTGTTAAGAAATAAGTGCAAAGAAAAGAAGTTATTGTTTTAAATTGTCAGCACCTTGAGGTTATTTTTGCTTTTCAGTTTAATATGTGTTGTGCAGAACATTAATGGTTAAATTTGTGCTACTTGGAATTAATCATCTCCAGAAATCACACAGGCAAGGACACGGGGATAGCAGATTTCCTTTCCAGCAGGATAATCAATTGGATGGGGTTTGATAGTAAAATAATAAAACTGTGCAGCAGAAAATGGGCCTGCATGGCTCATGGGCCCCATGGCAACCGTGATGCCTGTTTACACCAGTCCTATTTGCCTGCATTTGTTCAAGTTTAATTCCTGTTTATTGATGTGTGTACTGGTACGACAAGGCACAGTTACAATGAACAATTTTGTTTGCAGCAGCATCACGGGTACATGGATTTGGACATGGGTGTCTGTAAATAAGGGTGGCCAAATTTGAAAGTTATTAAATTATAACAAAATACCATAGCATTAAAAATGGGCCTACCTATGATCCTTATGAGCTAATTTGTGATAAAAAACCGACCAGAATTGGACCAAAATTTAACACTTACAAAATTTGAAAAAAATGAGGGGAAAAAAATGATTTTGTATACATAAACAAGAAAGAATATAGTAACCTTTCATCGAATTTGATGTTAATTTACTCAATTTGCCCAGAACCAAAGCATCTCTGTAGACAGGAGCATACTTTCAACGAGACATGGTGTTATCTGGGATAGATCACTTCGCTACAGTGCACACACACTTTACAACAACAATGCAACAAGCAATGAAAGTTTAACGGAATTTAAACATTTCTATAGTAAACAAGAAGCAACATTAACAAGGAAAGAACGCAAAAATGGAAAAAAAAATTACTAACCAATGAATCTAAGCAAAAAAAAGTGAACACTGTTATTCAGAGCACAGCGTGCTCACAACGTGAACACTGGGACGCTGCCTCTTATACTGATTTCTCAGCTCCCTTACAAAATGTCGGCACCTAACTCCCCACTAGGCCTGCAGATCAGGTCCTGGTCATTATAATCTTGTTTGAATTTTTTTTTAATCACGAGTGCAAAAAATATTAGTATTGATGACGTCAAAAATACGGGTGGGACTACAGAATGAGACATCGCTAAAATAGGTGAGCCAACTAGATTTTTATTTTATGATTTTAAGTTCTATTCATTATTAAGTATTTCAATGGAAAGCTTAAACACAAAATATAAACAATAAAAAAAGAAACAATAAATATAAAAATGGTTACTCTGCTTTTAATTCACACGTGACCAAATGGACACTGCTACTCACGTTGCGCTGAAAAAACGAGGCAACAGAAAACCATCTAATCGGGTGATAAATGATAAAAAATCATGATCAGAATTTGGCTTATGTAATTGTTTAATTTTTTTAATTAATGTAATCTTTCTGGTATAAAGTAGCCTTAGGATTTGATGAAATCCTGTTTGAAAAATGTTTCAAAAAAAGGCAAGAAAACACAGACATAACTGTTTTTTCTTTGTAAAAACAGATTTATTTATTTTTGCTTCATCTCATTATTTTGGCTATACACCATGATCTATACTACTTAAAATACAGGATATGAAACAATGGGAATGCTACATAAAAAACAGGAAAATAACCTGGAAGCTTGGAGACCTTCAGTTTCACTACTGTGTGCTGTATTTATAGAAGTCTAAGAGAGAATAGCGTGCAAAAAGAAACAAG
Source organism: Okamejei kenojei (assembly GCA_035221665.1). Taxonomy (NCBI): domain Eukaryota; kingdom Metazoa; phylum Chordata; class Chondrichthyes; order Rajiformes; family Rajidae; genus Okamejei; species Okamejei kenojei. Next base: position 44,695,166 of record CM069138.1, on the reverse strand, counting down.
ACATTAGCAAAGAAAACGAGTTCATAGTAGAATAAAAGGTGGTCCATATTGTTCCGATGTCAAGGTAGGGTTGGTGTTGTATAGGTTGGTTCAAGAACCTGATATTTACAGGGCAGTAGCTGTTCCTGGTGGTGTGGGACTTCAGGCCTCTATGTCTCACGCATACTGCTAGCAGACAGAAGAGGGCATGGCCTATGTTGGTGGTGAATCCTTTGAGGATGCTTTCGTTGGAGGGAGGGCTGCGTCTGCTATGAACCAGGCTGAGCCCACCAATAAGTCCATAACTCTACTCCTTATCCAAGTATATGTTCAAATGCCTTTTTGACATTGTAATTGTATCTGCCTCTACTACTTCCTCTGGCTGCTCATCCCAAATATTCACACTCCTGTGTGGCAAAATCATATCCCTCAGATCTTCTTTGAATTTGTCTCAAGTTAAACAGTTATAGATTCCCCGACCATGATAAAAAGATTCGGACTATCTATGCATCTCATAATTTTGTAAACCTCTGAGGTCACCTGCAGCCTCCACATTCCAGTGAGAATGCTGCTTGGAGCATAATGGAAATAGACACAATTTGTCCATATTGGCCATCAAGCCCTTATTTATACTCATCCCTTTTTCTGGCACTTCTATACCATGGGATTTCAAGTGTTTATTCAAACACTATATTCATCATATTTAAAGTAGGCAATAAAATCTGTAGAGCCAATGACTGCAACAATATCAGTTGTCTGGAGAATCATATAACCATATAACCATATAACAATTACAGCACGGAAACAGGCCCTCTCGGCCCTTCCAGTCCGTGCCGACCATTTGTTTTCCCCTAGTCCCATCTACCTGCACTCAGACCATACCCCTCCATTCCCTTCACGTCCATGTACCTATCCACTTTACTCTTAAATGTTAAAATCGATCCTGCCTCCACCACTTCTGCTGGAAGCTGATTCCACACAGCCACCACCCTCTGAGTAAAGAAGTTCCCCCTCACGTTACCCCGGAACCTCTGTCCCTTAATTCTCATGTCATGCCCTCTAGTTTGAATCTTCCCTACCCTCAATGGGAAAAACGTATCCACGTCAATTCTGTCTATCCCTTTCATCATTTTAAAGACCTCAATCAAGTCCCCCCTTAACCTTCTGCGCTCCAAAGAATAAAGACCTAACTTGTTCAACCTTTCTCTGTAACATAGTTGCTGGAACCCTGGCAACATTCTAGTAAATCTCCTCTGTACTCTCTCTATTTTGACTGACTGTTAAAGGAATCATGACTGAATGTTAAAGGAAAAGGCAGGAATTGGTTCTACTCAAACTCTGCCCCTCGAACTTAAATGCCTTCGCTCATTATTTATTTTAATAATAAACTTTTCAAATTGAATTTGAAACACCTAACTCTGCCCAATTCGTGTGATTTGATGTTCAAAGATCATTCCTTAGGGTTGCAACACGTAGCTTGCTTTGTGAAGCATAGAGTGGCCTGGCGTGTAGGATGGGGAGAAGGGATGACGTATGAATAAAACCAGACAAATCACCTTGGATTCAAAGGCAGCAAATTCACAGCCTTATTAAATTATCTTGCAAAGTCCTCTACTCGAATATCAGAGCAACTACTGTTTAAACTGGGAGAGCTACATCGCAGACTAGCTAAGCAAACAGCTGATATAGTTTATACTCAAAGATTCATAACGTCAACAACATGCAGATTCCTCCATCATAATTCCTCGCACATCTTATCCCACGATCAATGCAGACCCATCAGTACTGGTGGTATTGCAAGGGGGTCTTCAGCATTGACTGTAATCCATGTGAAGTCACATGGCATCATGTAAAACATGATCCACTTCCCTCGCCCCCCCTTCCCTCGCCCCCCCTTCCCTCCCCCCCCCTTCCCTCGCCCCCCCTTCCCTCCCCCCCTTCCCTCGCCCCCCCCCCCTTTCCCTCGCCCCCCCCTTCCCTCGCCCCCCCCCTTCCCTCGCCCCCCTTCCCTCGCCCCCCCCTTCCCTCCCCCCCCTTCCCTCGCCCCCCCCTTCCCTCGCCCCCCCCTTCCCTCGCCCCCCCCTTCCCTCGCCCCCCCCTTCCCTCGCCCCCCTTCCCCCCCCCCCTTCCCTCGCCCCCCCCTTCCCTCGCCCCCCCCCCCCCCCCCCTTCCCTCGCCCCCCCCTTCCCTCGCCCCCCCCTTCCCCGCCCCCCCCCTTCCCTCGCCCCCCCCTTCCCTCGCCCCCCCCTTCCCTCGCCCCCCCCTTCCCTCGCCCCCCCTTCCCTCGCCCCCCCTTCCCTCGCCCCCCTTCCCTCGCCCCCCCTTCCCTCGCCCCCCCCTTCCCTCGCCCCCCCCCTTCCCTCGCCCCCCCTTCCCTCGCCCCCCCCTTCCCTCGCCCCCCCTTCCCTCGCCCCCCCCTTCCCTCGCCCCCCCTTCCCTCGCCCCCCCTTCCCTCGCCCCCCCTCCCTCGCCCCCCCTTCCCTCGCCCCCCCCTTCCCTCGCCCCCCCTTCCCTCGCCCCCCCCCTTCCCTCGCCCCCCCTTCCCTCGCCCCCCCTTCCCTCGCCCCCCCTTCCCTCGCCCCCCCCTTCCCTCGCCCCCCCTTCCCTCCCCCCCTTCCCTCGCCCCCCCCCTTCCCTCGACCCCCCCTTCCCTCGACCCCCCCCCCTTCCCTCGACCCCCCCCTTCCCTCGACCCCCCCCTTCCCTCGCCCCCCTTCCCTCGACCCCCCCTTCCCTCGACCCCCCCTTCCCTCGACCCCTCTTCCCTCGCCCCCACTTCCCTCGCCCCCCCTCCCTCCCTCTCCCCCTCCCTCGCGCCCCCCCCTTCCCTCGCCCCTCACCACCCCCCTTCCCTCGAAACTTTCCCTGAAACAGTTAGCTTCTGCGGTTTTATTGCACCATATGCTTCCATAAAATTGACAAATGGAGACCAACTCGTTAAAAATTGGCCTAATTTATATTAGGAGGAATCTCATTTCCTCAAGATGTGCAGTGTCCAACATGTTTGAAATCCACATTTTAAGCGTTGGTATGGTTGTATTTTTCCAAAAGATAAGTATAAGTTTTTTTGCCGTTATTAACCCATAATTAAAAAATACATTTTGAGATTAGTTCAATTTATTCCCATCTTCCATTACTCCAAATATAATCATTTCAGTATTAGGTTCCATTTTCATCTTAAATAATTTTGTAAATATTTCAAAAATATCACTCCAGAATTTATAAAGTTTTATGCAGGAGACAAAAGAGTGTGTTATAGTTGCATTTTGGGATAGACATTTATCACAAATGGGGGAAGTATTTGGATAGAATTTATTTAGTCTAGTTTTTGAGTAATATAATCTATTTAAAATTTTAAATTGAATTAAATTATGTCTTACATTAATCGAACATTTGTGTATATATATCAAATACTTTTCCCATGTTTCCTTCATAATTTTTATCATTAATTCTCATTCCCACTCTTCTCTAAGTGTCTCTGTCGATGGTAAATCTATATTTAAAATCTGATCACCGCCGAACCCTGCACCGCACCATTGCACACTTCTTCATGGCGGCCCAGTGATGTCTCGGCTCTGACAATTCGAGGGATCTAATCGGTAACAACACTGAGAGCAGCCCCGGACTGCCGCGCTCCCCGACTCGAATCTGAGGTAACATATAACAATAACATTTTCAGGACAGAATAATGTCGACAGAAAACAATAATATTTCCTTACCTTTCGTTGTAGTTGGGGAACCTGAAGAGAGACAGGTTGCTTTGTCAACATCGGCGATTAGAGTAATTTATACCGAACAGTAGTATCTGCAGCAGTGAGCTGTAGATGTGGACGCCATGACAGTGTGGGGGCATACCGGTAAAATGGCGTCGACAATCACACACGTCATACTACGCTTTTTTCGCTGAGTGGCACATCTTGCTCCTCTAGTATCTTTGATACTAACTACCTGACTTGGCCGACAGCTGAAATTGATTGAAGTAAAGTCTGGCACATAAACCAGTGGATTTAACTGTTACTTTGACAGACAAGAGAATGCGTTCTGCCATGAGTATTGTGGTATAATGAATTGCCCTTACTCGGTGACCTGGCCTTATTGAAATATAAATCAGATTCTCATTCAGCTCTGAGGTATTTTGAAATACATTTTTCATGTTTGTTCTTTAAAAAAGTGCATTATAAGTGCTTAATGGGATAATTAGATTCTTGGCATTTTTAATTATTTAACTATTATTACTGGATGGGTTAAATGTTACTAAATGCTTGCAATATGAAATATATACCTATGCCAGGCACAGATTAGCATGGTGAATAACGGAGCAATTTATCACTGTTGCAAGCTTGTGAAATGTCGAAAGGTGATGATGATGGATTGGATGTGATTGGTGGTCATGAAGGCCTTCTGCAAGGACCAGGGATTTGAAACAAATTTGCTGATGGCATGATTCAGCAAAGGTGTAGTACAAGTTGTAACCCTTTATATTCCAAATGGTAACCAGGAAATCAGCTTATATTTGCATTGGCTACTAATATTCAAGCTCTGCACTCCCTTTTTTGCCGGTTTGAGAAATGTCTTTTCATCATGTTCCACCTGTCTGTTTTGCTGGTAGTTTTGGATTATTTATGAACTCGTTCCAGAATGTATTTTTCTCTCGAGCACTATGTTCCTTTTTTAGTACAAATAGAAAGATTTTAAATAAAAACAAAGAAGTTTTCATTGTATCTTGTCACATGTGACGATAACAAATCAATGCCAAAATGCTGACAGGAAGTATTTGTTTACAAAACAATATTTAGGTTTTAGTACCCTTCATAAGAACTGGGAAATAAAGAAGACAGGTTAATTTTTAGTAACAGAGAAGATGGGGAAGGGATGGATGAAACAAAAGGAATAAGTCAAAAGGTGAAAACAAATGTGGCAGATAAGGAATTATTAGAATCATATAATGCTTCTTTGGGTGATGTGTTGCTAATGGTAAGGCTGTGGGATATTCTCAGTCGGCTAAGATTATTCAAATAGAAAAAAAGTAACTGAGCTGAATTGGCGATATACAAAAATGGCCAGTTCTGATGCAGATGGAAAGAAAGAGTGAGTTAGAAATGTTGGAGAGTTTAATATTGATTCCTGAAGACTGCAATTTACCCAGAATTGAAGATGTTGTTACTCAGGTTGACATTGGGCTCCATTTAAACACCAGAGAGGCCACAGACAGATTGGAAATGGGTGATGAATTAAAGTTGCTGGAAACTTAATTTATGCCTGTGGATTGGCTCATCTGAGTTTCTTCATTGTAGAGGGAGATGAATCGTAATTTGGAATATAGTCTTTCAATTTGTTCATATATTTGAAATATTTTTGTTTGGAAATACTTGATAGTGCTTATTTTAAATTTATTTTTCATGATAGGTTTGGGGATTTTTAAATTGGCATCAAATCTTCTAATAATCACTTTTGGAACACTATGGCAAAAATAAATGTAGACTTTCAGTGTAGTATATTCGCAAATTAAACATTTGAAATGGCTGAAGAACAAAAAGAGTAGGCAATTGATATAAATTGGGACCTATCCAAAACCTCAAGGCATTTAAGTGCATTGATTATGAAGAAATAAGTGTAACTACTCAATGCCATTTGCTTTTCTAGAACGTAGGACCAAATAGAAGATTTATAATCTGGTATGGAGTGAGCTATGTAGTTATATTGCAGGTAATTCTGCTTTTAACACAGTAGTTATGTTCCTAAGAAACCTTGCATTATCGAAAATCGGGTTATAAAAACAATTGTTGTTGGGGAAAGGGATTTGGGAGTCAGAGATCTTCTTACTTGTAATAACAAAGTTATTTTTTCTATAGTATTTTCAAAAACCAGGATCTTTTCAATAGCAATAAGTTTATTTTTATTACTGTAAAAAAATAGAGTTGTATGGTACATTGTTTAATGGAGTATCATTGTGCATATGTCAATAGAAGCAATTGCTTGTTAATTTCAATGGCTATCTGTGTTGAAACTGTCAGACGGTGTTCTTAATAAACAATGGTGCCTTGATGATTGCAGAGATTACACTGAAACAGTTTTTTCCCCAAGACAGGTTTTTTTTTGTGCTTGTAATTTCCAATGTAACTTTTAAGTAGTTCTCTTGTTCCCAATCAAATATGCATTATAGGCAATTTATACAAAGTGTTTTCTAATTTTTATTCAGTTACATCCAATTTCTATTCCATCCGGCTCATTATTTCATTAAACTAAATATGAAATTTGCTTATTTATTTGTTTTTGGGATGGAATAAGATTCTAAATTTTGATGTACAATTCTTTCAAGTATGTGCCATTGTGTGTGTGTGTATAAAATTATCATTAATTTAGATTTTGTTCATTGTTTTTTTCAAACTGTTAAAGATGGAAAAAGAAATGAAAAATTGAAATTTAAAATCTAATGAAGGAACTCAAATTCTGGTCTGGTCTAATAGTCTGAGTCTATAAATAATTTTGGGCTATCAACACTAAAGGCTGCAACCTTTTACTTGAAATTTTAATTTTTTTCATTTATTGTTTTGTCTCGTTGCTCTACCAGGGCTCTCACTTAACTTCTTTTCACTGTTTCCAGCCAGGCAAACTAGGCAGTTTTTTAGGTTGCCTGAATGACAGTTTAGGTGCTCATTTAAGATGGCTTGCATGACGCGTGCGATAATGTGCTCGGACGAAGTGTGTAGTTACCAGTCGGAATTATGCTCAATGAAGCATTCACATATTATAATACAGTATCACAACTCTTTTTACACATTGCAATTAATGCAATTTCTATTATTTCTTTCCACTTCCAAACAAAAATGTGGTTGGATTATCCAGCGTATGATCAACCTGTGTCAATAAATCATGGACCATGGTAACATATATGTTTAACCATGCACACTACAGATTGATGCAAGGATATTTTCTGTGAAGGACCGAAAATTATCATGATATGGCCATAGCATGGATCTTTTCCTCTTGAATCTTAAATCATCAATCTCTGTTGTGCCCAGTCACAGCAAGGTAAGTTGATAAAGAATTGAATCGATCCGTTTGATACCTTTGAAGGTAGACACAGTAACAACATCAAGAGGGGAAAATAGATACATACTATATCCCTTCTGCTCTAGGAGTTTGTAATTTAAAAGAAATAATGAGAATGAAAATGTACTTTTGATTTTCTTTTTCTTGTAACATACTTGTTACTGTATTATTATCACATGACCTGTGCCCACTAAAAAGATGAGTCATGGAAGTAGGTGACTATATGGAATCAATCATGGAACTTAGCAAGTGAGATTGCTCAGAAGGGATATCAACTTTAAATGAACAGAAACATTATATTTGTGAGAATGTGTAACTTTTCTGCTTGATATTTAAACCATCTCCTGAAAAGCAAAGTAAAGACAAAGCTGTTCAAATAATCTGAAAGTCACTTTAATTGTCATCTGAGTCGCTCTCAAGCAGAGCATCCTCCTCATCAGACTTGTCACTGTCAGGGTGAGGTCCCAAGGTAGATGCTGCAGCTGGGTGTTCTCCCGTGTCAGAACTCCTTGCCCTCATCCCTCCTGCATGCCACAAGCTGATGGCTGACTGGGGATCAAAGTCCTTGATGTTACTGGCAGCATGATGAGGAGCTGGTCCATCACCTGATCGTCCTGGAGGGAACATCTGATGGTGGTCTTCAGCTGCTCGACCGGCTGAAGCCTCACTCTGCCTCAGCTGAACTTGCCGGTATGGTGAGGACGAGGTCAAGGAGAGTGCAGATGTTGGGTAACTCTTCTGGTGTGGGACTTCAGGAACACCATGCTGTATCACAACCCTTTTAGCAACATGGCTGTTATTGGCACTACACTGGAGCATTAGGGGCCACTTCAATGCCCAAATTTCAGGGTGGGTTTCTGATGAAAAAGTGGGGGAGCTAGAGACACAGAGACAGAAAGAGCAGAGACAGAGATGGAGACCGAGGCGGAGAGAGACAGAGACAGAGACAGGTACATGGATAGGGTAGGTTTGAAGGGATATGGACCAAATGCAGGCAGGTGGCTTTGCAGTTTTTCTCCCCCTCCCGTGGGGTGCAGGATTTAAGGGCCTGTCCCACTTGGGCGACATTTTCGTCGACAGCCTGAAAAGAGGTTGTCACGTCGAGGTCAGGTCGTGACGCATGTAGTGACGAGCGATGTCACCCTGTCGCCCCAGGATTTTGGAATTTTCTAAACCCATGAGCGACATTTGGGTGTCTCATCATGTCGTACGCCCTGTCACACGCTGATGTATGCTGTCCTGCGGGTGACGCCCGGTTAGGGTTGGGGTTAGGGACCACAGATGGGTTGTAAAATATTCTTCCTTCAATGCATGGATTTTAAACATTAATATATTAAAATTAATACAATAAAATCAATTGTGCAAATGAAAAGATGTCTGAATCGTTCAGTTTTATTTTGTATTGGTCCGCTTCCAGATCCAAATCAAGCTTTCCTTCGCTTGCCAAGCCGGGCAAAATGACACGGCTTTTAGGTTGCCTGGCGGGACTTTAGGTGGCCATTGGCACCCGGGCAACCGTTAATTTCGAGCCCTGTATAAATGTTGTATTTGGTCCATTCTAGTTATCTGTAATATTATTTGCAACAGATTTTCTCATATTTCACAATGTAACTAATGTTATATGAGACTGCTTTAAGACAAATTTATTCTAGACTCGATTACAAATAAGTGTGCGTCTCATATCAGCATGCATAAATGTAATACTTGAATGTAAATATGGTTAACTGTTTTTGGTTCTTGGTTTCCTGGTCCACCAAAATATTCCAAATGGAATTTAAACTGGAGGTGGTGTTAATTTGTTGTTCATAGGTCCAGATGCTGTCAGCAATGACTGAACAGTAACAAATGAATCTCCTGCTAGGCTGAGACTTGCACTAAGTATGAAAATTATCGGTGTTAATGTACAACTGACTACTGATTTGAAGCAAAACTGAAATTTGAACTAGAAGTTCTTCCAATCAAGTGTTCTGTTTACACCCAATGTATTATGAGAAATAGCAGTTATTTGTGTAAAAAAAAATAATTGCTCGTAAGGCAGTATGTATTTGTATAATTATGTTATTCCAATTTTGGGGAATTTCGAATGTTGAAAATCAAGATTATTTTTCCGTCTTCGTGTTACATAACTCCAATGTTGTGTATGTTCCCGTTCTCCTTGACTAGGGAGCAAATATATTTAATCAAATTGTAATCCCTAATGTTTTTTTTATATTCAACAGTATAAACATGTGATCCATTCCATGTTATCGTGATTATACTGGTAGTGTCTCATTGCATGATTATAATATTGTTATTAATATAATAACAAAATGAAGTTTTAACGATATTGTAATGATGCAAAATGACTAAATATTTTTTTAAAGGTATGTCATATTGCAGGTTGTGATGGGGATGGAGAGTTGGAGAGGTGCAGGACACATTTTAAAGGTATGGAGTCCTTGGATTTATTAAAAAATATATTGAATAGAAGACAATTTTGCTAAACTATGACACCCTTGTCAGGTTTGAACATTGAGCTGAATTTTGGCCGGAGGACGTTTTGGAAAAATCATATTTTGATGATAATGCAAAAGAGGAATGAGGGAATTCAGTTATGCTGAGAAACTGGTTATTGTCTTTTGATAGATAAGATTTGATGTTAAACGTGAAAAGATGGAATAAATGAGGAGGATTTATTTACTGTGATTGAATAGTCAGTAACTTGAACTGGCTAGTTTACGGTGAATGGCAAAAGAATGAGTGAAAATAGGGTGAAAAGGAGTGCTCAATTAGAGAGTTCTTCTAAAGAGATACAATGAGTTGAAAATCATTCTTCATTTACTATCATTCTGAAAAAGTAATCAGAGGAGTGAAAGATTAATTTGTAGTGTAACAGGAAAAGATGAACATTAATGTATTTTGGTAGAAGGGTGCAAAATAATTGTAGTTACTGCAATAATAAGATATGATTGTTAAGCTCGGTTTTATCCATCAGTTGGCCTCATTGATTATCCTGATGTAAAGCTGCCTGAGGTTGAACAGAACACCTGCAGATGTAGCACTGATTAGAAGCAATTTGTATAGTGGTGTTTATTAATCCTCCATGCTCCTGTTTCCTCTGAACATATGGAGTCTAGTGTTTGAAGCTTTGGTTCTTGCATTGGACGTCAGGGTAGAAGAAATCCTAAGGAAAAGGAATATCCTAGGCTTACTGCTCTGCTTGAGTTCAATAATTCAATAACTCTTCCCATTCATAATCCTCCAGTTAGTTTTGACTGACTAGAATAGCCAGTGCTCACTTAGTTTAACAATAATGCACAAGAGACTTTGTAGAATTGGCGTTAATAGGCTGATGAAATCATGATATTCTGAAAGTTTCCCAATTTGTCGGAAAAATACTCTTCAAAGGCACTTTGTCTCGAGTAGCAAATGTACAATCAATGTTGAGAATGATTTTAAATAATACTGGAAACCCTCATTAACAGCCTGCCTACTTCTGCTCAGCTACCTGTATTATTTATGGTGTTGGCCACCACCACCTAATAATGGCAACCAGATCACTTATTTGTCAGTAAGAGGCTAAGTACCATTGAGATCCTCAAATATCTTTAAAAGTTGTTTATTAGCATTGGTTTGAATTCGTTTAGCAACTTGTGCTAACACTGATTAAATACGTTGAAGATCAAAACACCATCTTGACCATAATGGAATTACTTTTAACACCCAAACAATTTAGGATACATTACTGTCTTGCTTTTGAAATAAAGTGATAACCGTTTTACTGCAACAAAACGGTTGACAGAAATTGACAGGAACTTGGAGGCCAAGTTCCTGTCAATTTTGTAGCAAGGTGATACATTGCAGAAACTGAAAAATCAGAAATAAAAACACAGATCACTTGCGGTACTGTTAATATTCTGACATTGTCTGAATTTTTTTTTTTTTCTCTATCCATAGGTACTTAATGCTTTTTATTTATAGTGGCCCTTGCTATACACAGTACTGGTGAACCAAATTATGAAGCACCTGCAACTAGGGATTTCCCACGAGAAATACAAATCTTTTGGGTTTAGTTCCATTCCTGAGTTTGGATGGTCACTGAGAGTTTGCCCCGCTGCCCGACAAAGTGCTAAAATCTTGTTAACTTCAAGAATATGGTAACGTGACCAAAATTAGTTGGCTGAATTATAGGTTGGATAACTGAATTATAGGTTGGATGCCCAGGATTACAATGCAAAATATCAACGCACAATTTGTTTTAATTTATTTTCTTAATCTGTGAGTGACGTGGAAATACCACGTTCCTTTCCCATTCATTGTTACCTGATGGTTGGTCTTTTTTTAAACCTGTAGACATTCACGTTGAGATAATGCTCCAGCCTGCTATTGACTAGGTTATTGACAGAAATTATGGAATTCTGTTGTGCCCAGGAAAGGATACTATTTAACTTTGTGTGATTCCAGAAGGTATTCCTGCAAAATGCTGTTCATTCTTCTTAATGGTAAAGATCGCATGAGGATGGGTGCTTTTGGGAGTTGTTGCTTTGTATCCTTGTGTTGTGATCTACTATGGTGGAGGAAATGAATATGAAGGCTACTCCTAAGAATGATTGGTATTAAGTAGGCTCATGTCAAGCTACCTCCACATAGTTTGGAAAAATGGTGAGCTACATATCAGTTTAACTGGCCTCTGATCATATTGCCAATCCAGTTTACTTTCTGGTTAATGGGAACATTCAAAACATTGTGAAGTTATGTTGAGAATTCTACTTAAATTTCTTTCATATTCATGGACCAACAAACTGTGGCAATTAAGATGATTTTGAAAAAAATATTTCCAAGTTGTGAACATGCAACTTACCAAATGTATTGCAAATGTATCCTGTGGAGCTCTAATAGTAGATGATAGGTATACCTTTCATAGCTGTCACTGAAAAGATATTGGACGATAAGTACACATTGATCTCAATAATTTGCAAGGCTTTTAAACAACAAAGTAATTTGAGGGAAGTACAAAATATATAATTAACTACATTCTTAAAATGCTATTTCGATTCCATTCATCCTATTGAGTATAAATCCATACAGATAGAGATGATAATGAGAACTTTACAAGTGTGTCAGTCTGAACCCACAATTTCGATATTCAAATATTTTGTATCTCCGATCATTGTCAGGATATGTCCTTAATTTAGTGTGAAGCAAGCTACCAGAAAATGACATTGATCAAGGCTGACTTTTGAAAATGTTATGGCACACCCCACACGCACACACACCCCACATGCACACACCTACCTACACCTTCCTTTACCAGCCAGTGTGCATTTTTTAGACAGCGCTCCCCCGCTTGCCCTGTGTTTAAAAATTGTTTTTTTCACACGGTCCAAAGCCAAGTGTGATACAGACACACCGCGATGAACAGCAAGGTTGGCGCTGTAATTAAGACGGCTAGCACAGTGTACGGTAAGTCCTTTAAAAGAAGGGGGGAGAAGGAGTGGAGACAACTTTTAAGAAGCCAGAGATACACGGCTGTGAAGCTCGGTGGACATTTAACATTACCGGTTGGTTATCCTTGGTTCTGAAAACTACTGCTTCCCTTTTTGTTCCCACAATGAGCCAATGAAATTCACCGGTCAGCACCGGATCCAACCTACAAGAACCTTCGACCTCCTGGCAACCCACTAGGACCTCCTGCCGACCCACCTACGGCTCGAGAATTCTCGCTACTCTACATGGCAGCTTCATTCTAGTCGCCGCTAATTTTTCAACATGTTTTTCAACATGTTGAAAAATTCACAGTGACCGCAATGAGGCCACGATTAGTTCCCAGAATGCGGGAACTCCTCACGACCATGCAGGCAACTCCCTGGCAACCTGGCACGGCCATGCAGGCAACTCCCTGGCAACAGTGACTGCATAGTGTCCTACAGTTGCCCAAGTGGGACAAGTCCATAAGGGAGGTTACTATACCCTTCCTATTAATGTTTTTTTTTAATCTTTTATCTTGCCTTGGCTGTCTCATAGTTAAAAACAGTATAAAGTATTGCGAACAGCTTGTGTTCGAGCGGGACACTGATCACTTGTGAAGTATAAACTGGTATTTCATATTTACATCTGTTGTATTGCAAAAATTGCAATTGACACACATGGTAAGACAAATAAAGCATTATTGCTGTCAAAATAATTGTTGCCTCGGGGAAAGCAGCTCGGGCATATTTGCGCAGAACCAGCTGATTATTGAAATCTTTATTGGATAAGAAAATCTCCCAAGGGCCCAGAGATGGCCCAAAGAAAGTTTAGCTGAACTTCTAAATAGAGAGCTGAATAGCCTGAAATGTTTTATTTTTGAAAAGTTAAAAAGTAAATGTTCTTCAAGCTGAAATCTTCCATTGTCATGATTCTGAGGAAATATCATAATGGAAATGTAGCATACACTATCCCTTTAGATGAGAGTAAACATTGGTGTTCTGTTTGAAGTTTATTCCACAGGAATTTTGACTGAAATAAGTGTCAGTGTGAGTCAAGTAAACTTTATTGTCAGTGGAGAAAGGAACTGCAAATGCTGGTTTATACCAAAGATAGTAACAAATTGCTGGGGTAACTCAACATTTCAGGCAGCATCTCTGGAGAAAAGGTACAGGTGATGTTTCGGGTTGGGACCCCTCTTCAGACGGAAGCCCGGCACAGTCCAGCGGTGGAGCTCTAGGCTTGCGGGTGGTGGCGTCTAAGAGTGTTTGTGGATGGACCAGTCTGGAGGCGGACAAGCTTGTGTTCCTCACAAATCCTGGACTCCACTATGGATCACAAGAATGTATGGATCTGCCTTTGAATGGAGCAAAGTTGCAGGTCTGGGTAAATAAGTGCAGAAAGCAGTGCACGGAAGGAAAACTTGTGAGAAGTGGTGGATTGACTGCGGGGTTGGGCCTGACAATCAATCAATCAGATTTATTCATCACATACACAATAAAGTGCAGTGAAATGAACTTGCCAACAGCGGTACAATAAAAAAGAACACATGATATACAATAAAAATGTAACACAAACATCCACCGCAGCATTCTTCACTGTGGTGGAAGGCCATAATCTCCGCAGTCGCTGCTGCGGGCGGCCAGATGACAGGCCCTCTCGTCTGGAAAGTAAGACCCGAATCGATGCTTCCCTACCGGAGACTGCGGCTTCAGGATGAAGTAGGCCGCAGGCCGGCGGTCAGAGCTCTTCTCCAAGGACACCCGGCGAGGGATCCCGCTCCAGATGGTAAGCAAGTCAGTTAGAAGCACCGCGGCTTCAAGGTGTTGTAGGTGGTGGGCCGAGGTGTGGAGCCCGAGTTGGAAGCCATGGGGCACAAGATAGTGGCGCAGGCAAGTGCCGAGAAAACGCACATGGCTGTGGTAACGAGTCCGGGTTAAATTGTGGCCATGGAGCCAAGAGCAGTGGGATTCACAGAGGGGGAACACACAACAGCATTGATAAATTGCTCATTCTACAGGACAGTGAAAAGGAAAATGACTGCAATAAAAGAACAAAACACGAGTATAAATACACATATTAGGAAACAAGTCTTTGGTAGTCTCTGGCGTTCTGCTGCTAAGGTAAAGATTAGGGTTGTGCAAGTCGGTTCAAAAACCTGATAGTGTTGGAAAGTAACTGTTCCAGAATCTGGTGGTGTGAGGCTCCACTATTCTTTACCTCCTTCCCTATGGTAATGGTGTAAAGAGGGCAGGACCTGGCTTATGGGTATTGTTGATGGCTGCCATCTTCTTGAAGCAGCACAAGCAGATGCTTTCGATAGTGGGAGGGTTATAGCTGTGATGGACAGGCCTAATCCACCACACTCTGCAGCCTAATGCAATCCTGAGCTTTGGAATTGCTGCACCAGGCCATGACCCAACCAGTCAGTATAATTACTAAAGTGCATCTGGGAATGTTTATTGGAGTATTTGGTGATGTACCAAATCTCTGTAAAATTCCAACAAAGTGGTGCTGACACTCCTTCCTTGTGATTACATCTGCATGCTGCACTGTGGACAGGTAATCTGAGATGTTACACTGATGAATTTAAAGCTGCTAACTCCACCACTGTTCCACCAATGAAAACTAGTTTGTTAAACCAGATCTATTAATAATAGAATGAAAGATGGCAGATATTAATCATTATCATAATGGGAGTTTTAATTTGCTGTTTTCCGGCTACAGAGACCGCGGAAGTGCAGGTAGCCAGCTGCACAATGTCTCCCTCTCTGAGGGGGGGGAGCATTCAGGGTCAGTTTCAGTCCCAGTGCAAAAACCTGACATAGGGCTGCTGGAGGTGCCATGTCAGCGCAGGTAGCCTCAGGGGCTTGCTGTTTTCAGGGCTGCCTACGAATCTCCCTCTCTGTGGAGGGGAGTGCGAGTGATCAGTATGGAACTGACTTCAAATTCTAAGTATGTCTGGGGAACATACTGGAGCACATGCTTATGACTTCAAGAGATACTCGCAAATGCTACCAGCGCCGGCAGTGAACAGCGCTAGCCGGGTGACATTGGAGAGCATGCAATCCAAGAAATGAATCCAGTCACCGAATCCTCTCTTCAGGTAAGACTTTTCCCACAGGTAAGACGAGGATGTGGAAGCAAAAGCTGTCAGACTAATCAAGGTCGACGACGAGCAAAGCTTCAACGGCAGACGACGACACACCCCACGCCGTTATCAAACATAGTCAATGTTCGCTCTGAAGACCATGAAGCACAATAGGGTCAGGGGGTGTGTGAATTAGTGCGGGATGGATAGATGGATAGATGGCGGAGGGGAGGGTTGAGAAGGCAATTGGTGCGGAATGGATGGATTGAGGCAGGTGAATTAGTATGTGTTGGTTGGAGTATGTAAAATTTGAGGGGAGAGCACGGGGGATGTCAACGGTGTTGAATGGGGGGGGGTATCAGTACGGGATGGATGGGGGGGGCGATCAATACAGGATGAATGGGGGGGTTCAGTACAGGATGAATGGGGGTAGGCAAAAATGCTGGAGAAATTCAGCGGGTGAGGCAGCATCTATGAAGCTAAGGAAATAGGCAAAGTTTCGGGTCGAGTCCCTTCTTCAGACAGTTCCCCCCATTCTTCTTGAATGGGGGGGGGGATCAGTACAGGATGGATGGGTGGGGTCCAGCACAGGATGAATGGGTGGGGGGGGGGGGGGGTCAGGACAGTGTGGATCGGAGCATCTGTGCAGGATGAATGGAGGTTCACTACAGGATGAATGAGGGGATCAGTATAAGATGAATGGGAGATCAGTACAGGATGCTTGAGGGGATCAGTACGGGATGAACGGGAGATCAGTAAAAGATGAATGGGAAGATCACTACAGGATGGATGGGGGTTTGGTGCAGGGTAAACGGAAGGTGGGTCAGTACGGGATGAATGGGAGGATCAGTGCAGTATGATTGGGGGGGGGAGAAGTGCAGGATGGATGGGAAGGGTGGTCAGTACAGGATGAATTTGGGGACCAGTGTAGGATGCATGGGGGTGGCAGGAGAATCAATGCGAGGTGGGTAGGGTGATGAATAGATTGGGGGGGGGGGGTAAATGGGGAGGGCAGCACAGGGGATGTCAGTGAGGAGGGAATGGGGATCAGTGCGGGATGGAGAGGAGGGGTCCCAGGATAAGAGGGGGGGGGGTACAAGAGAGAGCAGAGGAGGTGGGGAGGAAGGAAGGTCAGCGCTCCTCGGACAACATCGCCCCGCTGCTTTGGCCGTCGCTGTAGAATGCCAAAGTGCCGCCGCCAATGGCGGAGGCGGTTGGGAACTCGTCGCCACCGCCTCCCCTCCTCCGCCAGCCGACAGCAAGGTGAGGGGCCAAGCGGTGCAGATGCTTCAAAGATTCTATAGCTATAGGATCTTTGGTGCAGCTGCTTCAGTCGGCGGAAGAAGGTCTCTCCCTCCCTCTCCTCTCTCCTCCCGGCCTCGGCGTGCGAGAGCGGTTATTTTGAAGGCGACGTTAACGGATTTGCAGGCAGCGGCTGGCTATCAGGGCAATAGCGGCCGCTGCATTCAAAACGACCCCTCTCGCACGCCAAAGCCAGGACGATGGATGGAGGGAGGGAGAGGGAGGTCTCCTTCCGCCGGGTGGGGTGTGGGAGATGGAGCCGCTGTTGCCGCTGTTCGAGACCCGTCATTCGCTCCGATCCTTCGTCACCACGCACCTAGTATCTTTGCTCCGCAATCAAAGATACCAGAGGAATACAGCCACCGCCGTCGACACGAAACGTCACGCTCCTATTCTCCAGAGATGCTGCCTGACCCGCGGAGTTACTCCAGTTTTTTTGTGTCTATCAATATAAACCAGTATTTGGGTGCCAAGCTGGGCAAAATGAGTCGGCGTTTAGGTTGCCCGGCAGCACTTTGGTCAGTTCTCCTCAGTAATTACAAATTGATGCTAGTCCTCAAAGATGAGAAATTACGACTGCCATCTCCAGTTATGGAAGTGGATACAGTTTGCATCAGTCACCAATTTTCAGTTTGGTATCAACTACCTATAACACTCGGTGCATCCTATAGGTTTAAGGTTATTGTGCGAATATGCATAATCTGCATGCTCAACTCCAAGTTGATACACCATGGTGGTGGCATATGTTAGTCACATGGGTGCAATAAAATTAAACTATCCCATGATTTTTACCTAACCTTGTTTGAGGCCATTGTGTCATTAAGTGAAATCAATGACAACACAGAATGAATGTTGGATCACTAAGTGTTTAATGTCATCATGACTCTATAGAACACCGAATATTGATATGTTTACATCCAGGCTCTTTTTCCAGTTAATACATGGCATACAGTGGCGAGAATACACTATCGCCACACTGGGAAGGAATGTTTTCTTGCATGTCTTCTCCATACTGCCACTTCAGTCGGGTCTTGCAATTAATCCAGCAAGACACTGCTTCAGGCGTTCAAACTGCCTGACTGGCATACGCAGCCACGGGTTCCCGCTAATGTTGGAAATTGTATAGAACCTAATACGGTCATTCTAAACATAACACTTGCTGGTTCTGCCTGTGACATGGGAAACCAGCCACTGCAAGAAAATCAATTAATTAACTTGCAGACTCTGAGACGATTATGCCTACGGCTCGGGTTGTTTGACCGATCCATGTAGTGCACACTGCAGAGTGCAGGGGAGGCACCATAAGGCAGTACTATTCCACTTCAGAAAATGGTAACAGTTTTGTTCTAATATACATGTTACGTACAACACAGCTGGATACTGATGTCTTACAGTTCATTTTCACATGGATCTATGACACTAATTAAGTAAAGTGCCATTCACTATGCCTACGTGCTTTCTCATCATATTTGCTGCAGCAGTGGGACCCACACTGTCGGGCCTCACGCTCCGATCTCCAGAATATAAGGATATCTTTAATACAAGTTCTCCCAGGCCTGGTAACACGGAAGTATGGGACATAGACGTAATGTTAACATTACTTCACCAGGGGGCTCCGGCTACATCCTAAGCTTTAGCCGGCTCTCTAAGGTTCTTATCCTCATGGCACTGGCCTCAGTGCACCGGGTCCAGTCATAACGTAAATTGCGACTGGACAGGATGGTACATCTGCTAATACATAACATTTTATGTTTTTGATTTAATTAACCAGAACTAACCAGGGGCTTAGGTCTCAAACAAGTTTCATAGCTACCCTATGGACCTTCGGTAATGTGTGGTCACACCTTTACACTATATGTCTAGGTCACCTAGAGCCTCCAAGGCTCCTCACTAGCTATGTTTGTTGGATACAAAAAACTTCATAGAAGTATTAGTTCCACCATCTCCGGGAGGTAAAACCGTGGTTTTGGCTAATGTATGCGTTGATACTAATATTTACCACACTCACTCCACCAGGGCTGCTACGAGGGTAATGTACGTTCCACAGGACCACAGCCTAGCAGCTGCACTATGGTCAAATGAACATATATTTTACCAACATTTTAAATAACCCAAACCTGGGGTATTTGCCAACTCCATTTAAGACTCAGTTTTATAGCTTCCCCCTTGATGAAAAGGGTCACAATTATTTTTCTTTGGATGATTAAACATCCAATTTTTCTTTGGATGATTACAGAGTTGACGTGGATAACAGAGTTGACGTGGATACGTTTTTCCCATTGAGGGTAGGGAAGTTTCAAACAAGAGGGCATGACATGAGAATTAAGGGACAGAGGTTTCGGGGTAACGTGAGTAACTTCTTTACTCAGAGGGTGGTGGCTGTGTGGATTCAGCTTCCAGCAGAAGTGGTGGAGGCAGGATCGATTTTAACATTTAAGAGTAAAGTGGATAGGTATATGGACGTGAAGGGAATGGAGGGGTATGGTCTGAGTGCAGGTAGATGGGACTAGGGGAAAACAAATGGTCGGCACGGACTGGAAGGGCCGAGAGGGCCTGTTTCCGTGCTGTAATTGTTATATGGTTATATGGTTATTAAAGCATCAGCATTTTAACAAGTTAAGTCATGTTTGAATGCATTAATCTTTTTCACTCATCCATGGTCACTTCATGCAGTGAGTAACACAAGGATTTGTTTCTGGCATGAAATCACAGAGCTTTGAACTCTTCACGTAGTCACTCACGTGACTCCGAAGTAAAATAGTAAGATTAAACGAGAACTTACCTGTTTGATCTTGATTTTATGAGTAGTTACAATGAGCGATTACGTGCCCACCGCTCCCAACACTCATTATTAAGGTCATATGGTAGTTCTACTCTTCTCTAGTCTTACTATGTTCAGTCAACTACTTTTATCTGTGATTTCACACTGCTGCTTTGAAGATCGACGTGCTCAACGGACTGACTGCCTTCTTCACGTAATCGCTCATCGTAACTCCTCATAAAATCAAGATCAAACTTCAAACTGTAAGTTCTCGTTTAATCTTTTTTAAAGCTGTTGAAATAAAGTTGTTAAGAAGGCTAGTTTGATGAAGCTAAATGTTACAGCATCAGATAAATACAATGGTTAGGAATGGTAAATGTTTTCTAGGTGCTTGTGTAATGGGGAGAGGATGCAGCCTTATTTAAAATATGTATAATTTTAATGGGATGAATGGAACTGATATTAAGATGCTATGAAGAATTGACTATGA
Organism: Okamejei kenojei; assembly: GCA_035221665.1. NCBI lineage: Eukaryota > Metazoa > Chordata > Chondrichthyes > Rajiformes > Rajidae > Okamejei > Okamejei kenojei. Next base: position 44,675,045 of record CM069138.1, on the reverse strand, counting down.
AACAACTTTTTGCTTTATATTTGTTCCAATAGCAAGAGAAAAATATAAATTCTTGAACATATTGGAGAACAAATTTGGTTCAGATATACTAGTTCCACTGCTTCTCACTTATTCAATTTTAGAACACGACCACAATTGATGATGAGTTTTAGAATCCTGTATTCTGAATTATAAAATGAATAATTAAATTGACTAATCATAATCATACTTTATTAACCAAGTATGCTTTGCAACATACGAGGAATTTGATTTGCCATTCATAAAGGACCAAGAGGATTATGTATTATTGCTGTCCCTACTAATTATCAAATTCATGGATATGTTGTTTTTGTTTCCTTTTATTATATATTTGTAATTTGCTTGTTTTAACTGTAACGTGTCCTTGAGTGTTCTGAAAGGTGTCCATAAATAAAATGCATTATTATTATTATTATTATTATTATTAAAGGAACTAAAATAGTTGTTTTATTACTAATTTTATACTGGGATTTGCTGCAAATTGACAGATATGCATAAAATGGTTGTATTAAATGGTTATCTATTAAAATGAGAGATTAACTAGAAAATACTTAACACTAGATTCCTGGTATATTTTATACTGCAAAACTATCACTTAAATCTTAACAACTGAATTTAATATTTATGGAGCTACACGATCTGTTTTGATTGTTATTCAAGGAATAATTATTGGTTATCAATCGCTGGATGGACAACTGGTATTCTTTAACAAGAGGCAACGAGCTGGAGTTACTCAGCGGGTCAAGCAGCATCTCTGGAGGATCGGTGACGTTTTGGGTTGGGACCCTTCTTTGGACTCAATAGGTTCCGACTTTGTGGGCTAACTCTAGGTGTTTGAGTTTCCTCCTACATTCCCAAGACAGTCAGGCTAATAAGTTAATTGATTGCTCCAAATTCATTCTGCTGTGCAAAGAATATGTCACAGGGGAAATTATTTGGGGATCAGAATTCAGTCAGAACATGAATGAACAGTATGTCCGACCCACTGATTTCCACCGAACCTTTGTTTTGCGGGGGAACGGGCTTGTTCAGTGAGTTGGCATAGTCATGACGGGCTGAAATGGCCTTGCATGGTTTAACAGATATGAACATTTGTAACAATGTTTTGCTTTTTTAACAAAAAATGACATAACTGCTGTTTTCTATATCATTCAAGAGATATGCTAGAGTTTCTTCATGGAACTCTGTAAATATACTTTCCATTGAGTGAAAAGTGATTAACACTTCAGTTTTTTCTGTCACTCAAGAAATTCAGAGACCTCTCTGCTTGCATTCAACGCATCAAATTACATCATTTTCATTTTGTTTAACTCTTGAAGCACTGAGGGTCACACTAGATTGCAAAATCCAACAGTGATTAGATCTTCATTGTGCCGTGATGGTGAAGGATGCCACTAAGTTAAGTGTTATTTGTAACTTCACAGACTTACAGTCCCTTTTCTGCCACCTCAGATAGGGATTGTTTGCAAAAATATTGTGCTCTGCGATCCATAAGCACCAAGCTTCGGTAATAGGCTAACAACTAACAATCATTGATATGTTGCTGCTTGCGTGTGAAGGTGGACACAGGGAACACTGTAATTTCTAGGCTGTTTTCTTACCAATCTTCAGTGAAACTTTAAACAGGATTTTCCAATGTAATGCTGATGAACAACAAAGCCCAAAAGTGTGTGTCCGTGCATGTGTGTTCTTCAAATTAGTAGAAATTTATGGTGCTTGCAATCAAACTTGTATAAGTAGACAAAGATTATAGAGGAGCAAGATAGACCACTCCTCCGAAATCCAATGGACTGACGTGTAGTATGTAACGGAACATCACAACCGCCATTTTACCTGTATGCCTCCCGCTGTGTAATCCGCTCCAAAGATCCTTTGATCCGTTCTTTGGTGTAATCAGTGTTGTAGGGAACAGTGTTTGATGTAGTGCATCTATCACCTCACATATTTTAGTTAATTTTATTGTAAATGTTTTCCCCCTGTTCCCCCATTTCCCTCCACAGCCCCCACCTTTGCGTAGTTTCTCTTGCATTGTATTGTGCAGCTTCCCTTGTATTGCTTTAACACACACTGTGCACAAAATTAAATTTAACTTGTATATATATTTATATGAATGTGTGTGAGAGGCAAGGTAAGGGCCTGTCCCACCAGCATTCGAAGCGCGGAGGTGTATGGAGGAGTGCTGGGCTCCAAAAATCTTGCCGTCCGAAAATTCCGCGCGCCAAAGGCCTGTCGGGCGTACGCAGCGTCTCGACGGGCGTACGCAGCGTCTCAAAGTTGCACGCCTAGCGCGTGGCGTTGTGCGGCCGTACGCCTCAAGCGACCACATTGGGACGCCCTAGACGCATGCAATCGCATGCTGATGGGACAGGCCCTTTAGAGATAAATAAATTTCCTTCTCATGGATCAGAAGCAACTTTGATTTAAAGCATCAATAAATGTGTGTATATGTGTGTGTATATATATGTGTGTATATATATATATATATATATACTATAATCTGAACAATAAGATAGAGAGTAATAGTTATGCTTTAAATCAAACTTGCTTCTGATCCATGAGAAGGAAATTTATTTATCTCTAGAGGGCCTGTCCCACTAGCATGCGATTGTATATGCGTGTGTGTACGTGTGTGTATATATATAAAGGCACACAAAGAAATGACATGGGGTCAAATTTCAAATTCCTTGACAAGCACTTTATTGGGTTCATGACTAACGTAGTATCAACAACAAATATAAGAAAAGATAGCACATTGATGACAAGTTTCCGAACAAAGACGGCAGGTGGTTGACAAGTACACCAGAATTTGGTGGAGGAGATCTTGTCGACGAGTATTCTGGACCCGCTGTCGACATCTGAAATTACAGAAAATCTCATGTAGGATTAACTAAGAAGGAAAAAAAATGTCGTTATAACTACATATCTGCAGAATGGATGATATATCACTTAAGTGCAATTTTTCAGTTGTGGGGATTGACCTGTATATTGAAGATGCATTTTTGCCACTAATATGTCAATTTACCTTCAATGTAGAAGAGCTTAATTAAAACTTCTTACATAGACCATTTAAAGTATTTTCTTTCTATTCTCTTTTAGACCTAAGACAATAGCAGGGCTGCCAACTCTCAGGCAGAGAGAGAGAGAGAGAGAGAGAGGGGAGGAACAGAGAGAAAGGCAGATGGGGCAGAGAGAGAGAAAGGCTGGTAGGGCAGAGACTGAGATGGAGAGAGGGAGAGAGATAGAGAAGGGGCAGAGAGAGAGAGAGAGAAGGGGCAGAGAGAGACGGAGAGAGAGGAACAATGGCACGTTAAGATGCACAGCCGTCCCATTCTGATCACCGCCGAACCCCGCACAGCACCATTGCACCCTTCTTCACGGCGGCCCAGTGATGTCTCGGCTCTGACAATTCGAGGGATCTAATCGATAACACTGAGAGCAGCCCCGGGCTGCCGCGCTCCCCGACTCGAATCTGAGGTTAAAATCTTCTGATGGGCCTGATGTGTCCCTCTCCCTCCCTCCTTCCTTCCGGACCATATTTTGGAGACTCCTGGCGTACAGAAACAAAAACTAAAATGTACAGAAGAACAAAACTTGCTGACTATTATTGTGGTAAGTTTAGATCTATTAAAAAAAAATCTAGTAACTTTCTAATGTACCAAAAAACCTAGTTTCCCAATGAGTGTTGATAGGGGAACAAAAAAAAAACATTTTCAGGACAGAATAATGTCGACAGAAAACAATAATATTTCCTTACCTTTCGTTGTCGTTGGGGAACCTGAAGAGGACAGGTTGAGTTGTCAACATCGGCGATTAGAGTAATTTATACCAAACAGTAGCATCTGCAGCAGTGAGCTGTAGATGTGGACGCCTTGACAGTGTGGGGGCATACCGGTAAAATGGCGTCGACAATCACACACGTCATACTACGCTTTTTTCGCTGAGTGGCGCATCTTGCTCCTCTAATCTTTGGTAGTAACTGCCTTGGAAACCCAACAGAGGTAGACAGAAATGCTGGAGAAACTCAGCGGGTGAGGCAGCATTTATGGAGCGAAGGAAATGGGCAACGTTTTGGGCCGAAACCCTTCTTCAGACTGATGATGTTGGAAATCCAACATGCAGGATGTAAATTTTGCAATTTAAACCCTGCTTAAGGAGAGCTTGTTACAGCAAGCAATAGATATTAATAAATCTTAAAATGCTTTTTGGGGGGGGGGGTAGAGGGGAGGGAGAAATGCTTCATTTCAAGCTGGACATGAATGCAATTCATCGGACATTTCCATGCCTTATTTGCACATTAAAATACATTACTTGACACTTGTCAGCATTGAATTATATTTCTGAAGGAGGGTTTCGACCCAAAACATTGCCTTTTTCCTTCGCTCCATAGATGCTGCCTCACCCGCTGAGTTTCTCCAGCATTTTTGTCTACCTTGAATTATATTTGCTACTTTTCTGCTTACCTGATTAGTCAGCACATTGATCTTCCTGCAGTTTACTGCTTCCCCTTCATTGAGCACACAACTGATTTTTTTGACATCTGAAAAATTCTTAATCGTTCCCCTCTGCATTTAAATCTAGTTTGTTGATGTATATCACAAACACAAAGGCCTGCTATTTAGAACTGGCCCTCAATGCATACAATCTCAATTTCAGTAAAACCCTTTTTTCCAGTGATTATACAATGTTGGATCCACCATTCTTTGCACCAATGACCTTCTGGTTTTCTGCCAGTGTGCTACGTGGCGGCTTGCCAAATCCTTGCTAAGATCTGAGTGGACAACATCAAATACACAACCTTTATTGATCCTCCTTATAAATTTCTCAGAACTCATTCAGGATAGTTAGATACAGCCGTTCATAATAAATCAATGCTGGCTGTCTAAGTAATCCAAGCTTTTCCGAATAATGATTTACTTGTCACTCACGATTTATTCCAATAATTTTCCCACAGCTGTCTTTGGACTTTTTGGCCGGTACATGGTCTTTCTATTTTCCCTTTTATTAATTATTTTATTAATTATTTTATAACATTATTATCCTTGATATTAAGCAGAAAATGTTTCTTTACTGCAAACACTGAAGTGGTGTAATTATTTAGCATGTCTGTTTCCCTATTTTCATTTACAAATCTTGTGGCAGTTTATCACTTTACTTCTGTTCACCCTCTAACTCCTAATAGCTTCAATATTTATTAAAATTCATTTTGATAAACCATGTGTTTTACCTCCTTTTTGTGAGCCTTAGTTTAGTTTCGAGATACAGTGCGGAATCAGGCCCTTCTGCCCACCGGGTCTGTTTTGACCAGCAATCCCCGCACATTAACACTGTCCTACAAACACTAGGGGCAATTTTTACATTTACATTTTTAAATAACCTACAAACCTGTACGTCTTGAATGGGAAGAAACTGAAGATATTGTAGAAAACCCACACAGGTCATGGGGAGAATGTACAAACTCCGTACAGACAGCACACGTAGTCAGGATCGAACCCGGGTCTCCGGCGCTGTAAGGCAGCAACTCTACTGCTGTGCAACCGTAGTCTTGCTATTGTTCTTTGAATTGCTCTTAGTCACCTGGTATCTGTCAATTTTTGCATGTTTTATTTCTGGGAATTTAATGCTATCCCTTATCTCTTTAATCAGAGCTGATAGATTGGTAGGCGCATCTTTTGGCATGTTAATGATATGGATTTAAATACAGTGGGCACGATATGATGAACAGGTTTGTTAATTATAGAAATGGGTCAAGTGGTTGATAGTAAAAATAAAACCTTTAAACTGAATGAAGATAAGAATGCAGAATCTGGAGCTACTCAGTGGGTTAGGCAGGATCTGTGGACTGAAATAGATAATCGACATTGTGGCGAGTCCCTTCCTCTGGACTGGGACCCAGTCTCAACCCAATTTGTCGGCTGTCCATTTTGCTTGAATATTGTGTACAGATTAGATCACATGTATGTATGTTTTCACTGCTCAGGATGCAGAAGAGATTTAGATAGATGCTATCAATACTTTTGTCAAAGATTGTGTAAACCAAAATGAGAATTTTTAATTAATTAAAAAGCAGGAAGCATAGATGCAACAATTTAGGGAGAATGCGTCCGTTGGGGGGGGGGGATGTAAAAGTGAAGATAGAATAGTACCACGTGTTTAGATTTCCTTTTTTTATAATGATGTCAAAACCTCAGACTTGTGCTCCACTCTTTCCCTTTTACTTGTATTGCCACTTAGTCATAGTGTCTTGCAGCATTGAAACAGGCCTAAAGAGACCCTCTCTCTCTAGCTCAGGTCCTCGAGTCCTGGCAACGTCCTCGTAAATGTTCTCTGTGCCCTTTTCAGCTTAACAACATATTTCCAAAAACATGGTGCACAAAATTGAACACACTATTCCAAATGTGGCCTCACCATCGTCTTATACAACTGCAACACGACCTCCCAAATTCTAAACTCAATACTCTGGCTGATAAAAGCCAATGTGCCAAAGCCTTTGACCACCCTACCGACCTGAGATGCACTTTCAACGAACTATATGTACTCCTGGATCCCTCTGCTCTATAACACTAACCAGTGCCCCACGATTCACTGTATAGGTTTTGCCCATGTTATTGCTCCCAAAATGCAACACCGAATTTCTCGGCATTAAATTCCATCAACCATCCCTCAGCCCACCTGCCCACAATATCACCCGCTTTTGTGTCAGCTGCAAACTTGCTAACCATGCCATGTATGTTCTAATCTAAATCATTGATAGAGATGACCAACAGCAATGGGTCCAGCACCAAACCTTGAGGCACACTAGTCGCATGCCTCCAGTCCGAAAAGCAACCTTCCACCATCACCTTCCCCTTCCTTCCATGCTATCTCTTCTTGAATCCCACAGGATCTAACCTTCCAGAGCAGCCTACCATGTGGAACTGTCAAATGCCTTGCTAAAATACATGTGTACAATGTCTACAGCTCTGCCATCATCGACCTATTTGTTTACTTCCTCAAAAAAATTAAATCAGATTTGTGAGACATGACCTCCCATGTACAAAACCATGTTAACTATCCTGAATCAGTCCTTGTGCATGTATATCCTATCCCTCAGAATACTCTAACTTTCCGACCACAGATGTTGAGCTCATGGCTTGGAGTTCCCAGCCTTTTCCTTGCAGCCCTTCTTGAATAAAGGCACCACATTTGCCTCCTTCCAGTCTTCCGGCACCTCACCTGCATTTAACAACTCGTAAATCTGTGCGAGGGCTCCTGCAATTTCCTCTTTTGCTTCCCAGTGTCCTCGGGTATATTTGATCAGGAGATTTGTCTATCTTCATACGTGTCAGCACCTCTTTGACTGTAAATACTGAATGGTCTCAAGACAATTCCAATGACTAACTCAAGATCTCCTGTCTTACTCCAGAGGGGAAATACTCGTTGAGGGTCTTGCCCATCCACTGTGGCTCCACACAGTTAACCTCTTTGATTCCTGAGCGGTCCCAGTCTCTGATTATTCTTTTTCCCTGTATGTGCTTATAAAATCTCTTGGGATTATCCTTAATGTGGCAGAGCTATTTCCTGTCCCCTTTTTACCCTTCTGATTTCCTTTTTTGCTTAGTTCCCAAAACTCCTTCAGGGATATACTGTCCCTGTCCTTTGCCTCCTCCTTTCTCTTGACCATAGCCACAATTTCTCTCATCATCCAAGCTTCCTTACGTTTACCTGCCTTGCCCTTCATTCTAACAGGGACGTGCATGTCCTAAACTTCTGTTAGCACACTTTTAAAAACATCCCACTTTCCTGAAGTTCCTTTTCCATCAAACTCCAATCAACGCGAGCGAGTTCCCCTCTCATATCTTCAGTTGGCCTTGCCCCAATCTAGCATTTTAACACATGGGCCCGCTCTGTCCCTATCCATAATCATTTTGAACTGAATAGAATAGTGGTCGCTAGTCCCAAAAGGCTCATCCACGAACACTTCATCCACTTGCCCCTCCCAATTTCCCAAGACCCAATCAAGCATTGCCCTCTCCCATGTAGGGCCCGCAACATATCGCCATATGAAACTTTCTTGAACACATTTGACAAATTCCAACCCAACTAAACTTTTTGCACTATGACATTCCCAGTCAAAGATGGTAACATTAAAATTCCCTAGATGACAACCTTATTAGACCTGCAGCTGCCTGCAAATTTCTGGCACACTTGCGCTTCTCATTCCCATGGAATATTTGGGGGCCTGTAGTACACCCCAACAAGGTGCTCATCCCTTTCCTGTTCCTCAGCGCCATGCACGTGGCCTCACTAGATGAACTGTCTATAATGTCACCCCTAACCAATGCAGTGACATCCTCCATCAATAATGCAACCCAGACCCCCACCCTCAACTCTGTCTCTCCTGAAGCACCTGTACATTGGAACATTGAGCTTTTAACCAGCTTTCTATAATGGCCACAACATACCCAATCGCCTTTGCTTATCCGTGCCCTAATTTCACCTGCCTTGCCTGTCTGGCCTCTTGCATTAAAATACTTCAATTTAAACAGACATGCCTTTCTCCTACCTATTCTGTCCTTTATACTTTCTCTTGTCACCCACCACACCAACCTATAACCTCTCACTTGCCTTGGTCCTGTATTAGATCCCATCCACCTGCCAATTTAGTTTAAACCCACCCGAGTAGCACAAGTGAACCTGCCTGCCAGGATATTGGCCCCGTCCAGTTAATGTCTATAAATCTGAATCCCTGTCTCCTGCACCAACTCCTCTGCCACACATTAATCTCCCCAATCTTTCTTTTCTTACCCTCACTAGCATGTGGCACTGGAAGCAATCCAGAAATAACTACCCTTGAGGTCCTGCTTTTCAGCCTTTTACCTAATTCCCTATACTCATGTTGCAGAACCTCCTTCCTCTTCCTACCAATATTGTTTGTGCCAACATGCACATGAACTTCCTGCTGCTCCCCCTCCCTCTTGAGGATATCCTGCAGCCGCTCCGAGATGTCCTGGACCCTGGAACAAGGGAGGCAGCACACCATCCTGGCGCCTCGTCTGTTGCCGCAGAATCTCCTGTCTGCACCCCTAACTATCGAGTCGCCCACCACTATGGTTCTACCTGACATTGCCCTTCTCTGTTGAGCCTCAGTGCCAGGGTTGGTGTTGCAGCCCTGCCTGCTATTCAACCTTGATGCTGTATGCCGTGACAGCTTCCAAGAGGGCGTATCGGTTTTGAAAAGATACAGCCTTCTCTCTTCATCGACCTTCAGTGTGAAGACCTTGCTATAGGTCCTGTCTAATAACCTCTCATTTTTCCGGGTGGTCCCAAGGTCATCCAGCTACTGCTCCATTTCCCTAACACGATCCTTCAAGAGCTGCACCAGGACACAATTCCGACGGTTGTAGTCTTCAGGTGTACCAGCATTTTCCCTGACTTCCCATATCCTGCAGGAGACACACTATAACAATTTGCCTGCCATTATCACTGCCACCAAATCAATAATTAAATAACAAGACGCACTCAGAGATGATTGAACCTTATTCTCCTAGCTGCTGCTGATGAAAGCCTCCTTGCCGAAGACTCTTGAGCCAAAGACTCACACTTTACCACTTCACACAGCCTCTCACCCAACTCGGCCACTCTGTTTCAACTTGCCTTATTTTTATTTACTACTCAATTAACTAATTTGATGCTGCAACCCGTCCAATGGCTATCTTTAAATTGCCTTTATTACCATTAAATTGGCCTGCCCCTTACCTTCACAAACCGTTTACCTTTTAAGCCCTGCAACTTAACTGCCGTTTCTCACCTCTTCTGCCGACCTGGACAATTGCACTCTGTTCAACCTCTCCTACTCTTTTCAAACTGATAGGAGAAAGACACTTCTGTCAGAGTCCAACTTTTCTCTCTATTACTTGAATTTACTAACCCCTCTCTATACATGGTGTACAATCCAGGCCTTCTCTCTGGTACTGTAGGCAGAAGATTTAGAAGCCTGAAGTCCCACACAACTAGATTCAGGAACAGCTACTTTCCTACAATTTGAACCGACCTGCACAACTTTAATCCAACCTCTGCAACGGAACACGGCAGACCACCTCTAGTACTAACTTGATCTTGTTTTCCTAATTATATATTTTTACACTAATGATTTGTTTTTTGCACAGTTTTTCTTTTTTAGTTTTGTAGAGTGTATATATGTGCCTTATGTTTAAGTTATGTATCATTTGTTTTTGTGTGACTATATTTCTCTGGTGATGCTGCTGCAATCAAGATTTCCATTGTACCTGTACTGCACTGTACTTGTGGATATGACAATAAATTAAACTTAGTAATCTTTCCATCATCATTCACCCTATAGATCCTAACTTTATGCACTCTTTGGATTGCATAGTTCCTCTTTGGTATAGCATGATTGGGGAACTCCAGAACAAGGGGTCACAGTTTAAGGATAAGGGGGAAGTATTTTAGGACCAAGATGAGAAGATAATTTTTCACATAGAGAGTGGTGAGTCTGTGGAATTCTCTGCCACAGAAGGTAGTTGAGACCAGTTCATTGGCTATATTTAAGAGGGAGTTAGATGTGAGCCTTGTGGCTAAAGGGATCAGGGGGTATGGAGAGAAGGCAGGTACAGGATACTGAGTTGGATGATCAGCCATGATCATATTGAATGGCGGTGGAGGCTCGAAGGGGTGAATGGCCTACTCCTGCACCTATTTTCCATGATTCTATGATGCAAGCAGTAACATAGAACAGTACAGCAAAGGTACAGCCCCTTTGGCTCACAATGTATGTGCCGAACATGGCCAAGAATAACTCCTATCTGCACATAATCCATATCACCATTTTATGTGCTTATCTAAAAGGCTCTTAAATGCCACTTTGGTATGCCTTTCTTCAGCATCTTTAAATGATAGTGTGCAAAGACTAGTAATGGAAAAACTCCTTTTTCTCTAATGCAATGGTCCAATGTACCATATGTCAGCTGCTGAATATCACCCTTCCATATTTATATCCTTAATAGTTTTGTGTTGAGTCATTGGCTACTTTGGGTTTTTGTTGCCCAACCAACCTGGTCAACACTACCAAAATAAATTTACAGGATCCTAGCATTCTAATTCTGTTAGATACAATGTCAAGGCCTTGTGGTGAAGCCTGATCCAAGTGTGAAGCCTGCAATTAACCTCTTAATGCTTATTTAATGTGACTAAAATGTCACATTCACAGTTTATTTTAGGGGCTGTGGTGTAGCTGTCAGACTTGGATTTTGAATCACTTGCAAATGTCTAGTAGTTTTTGCTAAGATAATTTCAAATTTCTCGTTAATATTTGATGCATTTTAATGCTTGCCGTTGGCTTTCCGACAGACATCAGGCTAGTTAGAACCTACAAGATGGTATAAAGCAAGGTAATCATGGAGTTGGATAATACTAGAATGCAATTTTAATTAACACGTTGCCTGACTTAATGTAAAATTTGTCACTTGCTGCAGCACAGATAGAATGGATGTTATGTGCTAGGGATCAAGGGAGATGTTTTAAAGCATATCACTGGGAACACCACCAAAAGGGTTGTGAATGACCTGACTTCTTAAATCTGACTTTGCACAAATCCTCCCATGCATTTTTAAAGCTAGTAATAATAATGTTTTATAGTATTCATTAATGACAGGATACAGTATATATTCCATTAGTTTAATTCTGAGTAAAGATGATTATTCAATGAAATGAAAGAATAATTTCATGTGCATATAGAGCGATACAATATGGGTTGCCACAGAAAACTAATGTCTGTAACAGCGGAGAAGTTGGTTTACGGACAGGTCTCATGGACTGAACTCTTATGTAACCAGGGAAATAGGGTTCCTTCCAATTCTCTGACCTATTCCCCATTTAAGTGGATGTACAGTCAATTGGATGGGAAAAAATAGCAGCAGTAGTTCTGTTTCCATTATCAACTGGTTCCGATTTGACTCGTGGCCGTTTCTGGGTGCGGGCAAGCTTCAGTCTAGCTTTTTGTGGGTCCTGGGTGAAGGCAATTTTCATTTTATTTTCTATAGTATAAGCCCTGATTAACATTTTGACTGTTTACTACTTCAAGTTATAGGAGTAGCATTCGGCCCATCGAGCCTACTCCGCCATTCAATCATGGCTGATCTCAGCCTCCTAATCCCATTTTCCTGCCTTCTCCACATAACAGGGATAAAATCATTTTCACCCAGAAAGTTGTGAATCTGTGGAATACTCTGCCACAGAAAGCAGTGGAGGCCAATTCACTGGATGTTTTCAAGAGAGTTAGATATAGCCCTGAGGGCTAACAGAATCAAGGGAGATGGGGAGAAAGCAGGAACAGGGTACTGATTTTGGATGATCAGCCATGATCATATTGAATGGCGGTGCTGGCTCGAAGTGCAGAATGGCCTACTCCAGCACCTATTTTCCATGTTCTATAACCCTTGATACCTGTTCTAATCAGAACTGTCTATTAGGAATTTGTGACTATTAATTTCTGAATGCATTGAACATTATCGAGATGTTGGAATTCATTGTTCAGTATGTTTAAGAGCTGCACAATTGAAATTTTGGGAGAAAATTGTGTAAATGTACTTAACTTCCGAACTTTGCATAGTTCGGGAAATTTGATTTGGTACTTCCATTGATGCACACTGGCACATGTCATGTGTTAGGACGTACGATATAAAAGAATTAGGTTTTTTAGGAAGCATTTCTCATTTTGAGCATGGTTAGGTTGACATGGGTCGCATTTTTCTGAATCATGCAAATGTTTAACCACCCACAGAGACCCATGCTTTCATAGTTTGCAGTCCTCAGCAGCTGTATAATTTAAAGTATCATTCAACACAATTGATAACACATTCTGCTCTGGATTAGTTGTTTGTTATTTACCACCTAATTGCTTTCCTACCTCTTCTCCCATGTGTGCTTTGTTCTGTGGTAGCCCCAAGGGAGTGTTGCATCAGCTGAGCTGCAAGGCATATGAAGCAGGTCAGGTATAGCTGGAAATTACACAGTTGTGAGGGGAAAGAAGACCTTATACACAACTGTTATTTTCTATAGTGTGTGAACATTAACTGGAGACTCAGTGTCTACGTTAACTGCAGACTGAAGTTTGCAAAGATAATGGTAATGAAGATCTGCAACCATCTTCAGACAGCCCGACAATTGTGTAGTCTTGCCTGGAATGCTTTTCTTGAGGTGGTCAAGATCTCCTTCATTCTGACGGGTATTCTAGGGAGTTACAGGAGATTTATGTATATGACGGTCTACTGTGCAGCCACAGAGTTGTCATGTGCTTTTTTTCAAAATAAAGGAACTTCTTGTGTTTTATGTTCACCAAAGAGAGAAGAGCAGGGGAATTGTGAACATTACAGATTTCCTCGGTCCTCTGGGAGTAATAGATATAACGTAGTCTCTCAGATTCACCTTCAGAATGTAAAATCACAGGGGGTTATCACTCTCGGAACATATCATTCTGTGGGCCACCGGAAGCCTCATAGAGAATTTCATTTGGGTATCTTTGGAATTCTGTAAGTATGTATGCAAAAAAATATTCTGCAAAGAGCGTGCTAGAATTCTTCATTGTTTGCACAAGTTCTTTCTCAGAGGTTCTGCACTGGGTGCTCTGTCAGAGGCTAACTTATTCC